>NMRB01000445.1:270361-297426 GCA_002633025.1 Notospermus geniculatus | reverse complement strand
GCCGTCTTCAACACTTCCTTCTCCAAATCCTCTAGGTTTTGACGGAGAGCTACTGAATCCTCTTCGTTGTTTTCCAGCCGGCCCCTGTACGCAGCCACACCCCTCTCCAGGCGATCGACACCAGGTGTGATTGGCACCGACACTGTAGGGGATCGGAACAACGCTCGTCAAGTGTCTTACACACATTTATTGTCATGGTTAAACTGAAACATACAAAAGGCTAAGCTAAGTACACATAAAACACCCCAAAGGTGACGTAGAGGCAAGAAACTCGCAAAAGCCGGAAACCTATCCACAGAACCTAATTTCGGACAACACGCCCCCTGGCACTTTCATAGAAGTTTTCTCCAGAAAGGAATTATCAAAACATATCAAAAGTGGTACACTTACATCACTTGTCCCAATATGTAAACCGATTCTACGAACAGATAAATCTGCAGTGAATAAGAAAAGTAAGTCAAGTCAGTTGACCGTACTCTGTGATACCACTGTGGACAGGAACCAATATGATGAAATGATTTGAACATAATTATTATATAATTACCGAGTTCTTCGTTGTGACCTTCACTTGCCGATGTTCATCATCCGAGGAGGAATGGTCCTCCTCGGTTGTGCCAGTGTGGATGATTGTGCGTTGATGAGCTGAATCTGCAATGAATAAGAAAGTAAGTCTCGTCAGTTGATTTTACTTTACTCTCTGTGATACCTCTGTGGACAGGAACCAATATTATGAAATGATTTGAACATAATCAATAATTACCACAGTTCTTCTTTGCGATCTTCGAGCGAAGGTCTTTTTCATCGGAGCAATCTTCTTCCGCTGTTGTGCCGGTGTGATTGACACCGACACCATAGGCTGAATCTGCAGTGAATAAGAAAATAAGCCATGTCAGTTGACTGTACTCTCTGTGATACCTCTGTGGACAGCCTAGGAACGAATATGATGAAATGACTTGAACATAATCATTATAATTACCTGAGTTCTTCTTTATGACCTTCACCTGCCGATGCTCGTCATCAGAGGAGGAATCGTCCTCCTCGGTTGTGCCGGTGTGGTGGATCATATGGTGATGGGCTGAATCTGCAATGAATAAGAAAATAAGTCATGTCAGTTGACCGTATTCTCTGTGATACCTCTGTGGACAGGAACCCAGTATGATGAAATGATTTGAACATAATCAATAATTACCACAGTTCTTCTTTATGAGCTTAACTGGCCGATATTCTTCTTTGTCTTAGGAATCTTCTTCCCCTGTGGTGCCAGTGTGATTGACACCGACACCATAGGCTGAATCTGCAGTGAATAAGAAAATAAGCCATGTTTGTTGACCGTACTGTCTCTGTGATACCTCTGTGGACAGGAACCAGTATGATGAAATGACCAAAAACAAAGTGGTTCCGAATCTTAGTGATTGGGAACCATAATTACCACAGTTCACCGGCCAATGTTCTTCACCATCTGAGGATGAATCCTCCTCCTCGGTTGTGCCAGTGTGATTACACGATGATGATGGGCTGATCTGCAATGGATAAGAAAAGTAAGTCATGTCAGTTGACCGTACTCTCTATGATACATCTGTGGACAGGAACCAATATGATGAAACGATTTGAACATAATCAATAATTACCACAGTTCTTCTTTATGAGCTTAACCGGCCGATATTCTTCTTCGTCTGAGGAATCTTCTTCCCCTTTTGTGCCGGTGTGATTGACCATGTTGACACTGACACCATAGGCTGAATCTACAGTGAATAAGAAAATAAGCCATGTCAGTTGACCGTACTCTCTGTGATACCTCCCTTACCACCAGGCAGTAGTTTTGAAGTATATTTGCAGTAGTAAAGCAGCAGTGAAATGCAGTGGATGAACAGTAGTAAAGGAAGTAGCTACTTCTACACTACTGCCAGTTGGCAGCAGTGATGCAGTATACCTATGCAGAAGATGCTCATCACCCAAATGAGGTAATGACAGTAGTACAGCAGCAGTCATGCAGCATTATTTCAGTAGTAAGGAAGTAGTTCAGCAGTGTGGTGCAAATATCAAAATTAATACTTCATCAATACTGCCATTTCCAAATATGGAGTGATGTGGCAGTAGTGATGCAGTAGTCTGAGAGTAGGGTGGCAGTAGTGATTTGCAGTGGATGTGCAGTAGTACTTCATCACTACTGCCATTTCCAAATATGGAATAAAGCTGGCAGTAGTGAAGCAGTAGTTGCCTGCAGTAGAGGCGCAGTAGCTACATGCCACAACAGGTAGCTGCAACAAGAAGAGGATAAAATATCATTTCAGTGGTTAATAACGATTATATTTAAATTCTATTTGAAAACAAGTTCCAGCAGTTTGGTCAAGATTAAGACTAAGATCACAAAATTATAGAAATTCTATAAATATGAGAATAAGTTCCAGCAGTTGAATTAATTGTCCATCACAATTGTCTTGGTATCAAAAATTGATGGTCTTCCTCATTTTCTTCTGTTCCTTAGTCCTGGCCGACGTTATTTTTGACCAGATGGCGTTCCTTAGGGCCCCCTTGCGGCGTGCCGTTGAGTGCAGTGCTGAGAAATCTGAAAAACAAAGATTTCTTTTATGACAAAATTGCAAAAGAACAAGTGCAAGTCTGTTCATGTTGTGTGTACACCCCTTACCTCTCTGTAATGTTCATGTCCCCAGGTGTCTGACACCACACGGGTTTAACACTAGCCTCTTGTTTCAACTTCAGGAAGCAGTTGATAAAATCGGTAAACAGACCTCCCTTTTTTCGACTGGGTCGTACTGCATGGTTTCTGAACAATGCCAAACTTCATGGATGATATAACCTAGTTCGAGTTCTTTTTTCAGTTCAACGCTGACCTATGTTCCTTGCAATGTTCACTCGGTATCATTGTGCCGACACGTGCTCTTTCCTTCAATTGCCATTTGGATAAACGGTACCATTTCTCAAGAGACCAGAGTCACCCCAACCTAGTGGGTCGGGATACTTCCTCACTGTCTTCTTTCAGCATACGATACTTCCTGATGTATTGGCATTAGAAGCAACAAAAATACTACCGGATCTATGCCTTGTGAGCACTGGAACCAATATGATGAAATGATTTGAACATAATCATTATATAATTACCGAGTTCTTCTTTGTGATCTTCACTGGCCGATATTCGTTTTCTGAGGAAGAATCGTCCTCCTCGGTTGTGCCAGTGTGGACGATTGTGCGTTGATGATGTGCTGAATCTGCAATGAATAAGAAAGTAAGTCTTGTCAGTTGACTTTACTTTATGTGAACCTATAGGAACCAATATGATGAAATGACTTGAACATTAATCATCACTTACCCATTACTTACAGTCAGTTTCAAAATCTCCTCAGCTTCTTTTACAAAGCCTTTTATGTCAATATCGTGTGATAAACGCTCCATCAATTTTTGAAATGTGTCATCTGATAATTTCAGGGCCTTTGCAAATTTGCACATTGCGATGTCCACCACCCCTGTTTTTCTTTCCTTCAATATGCGGTGGGCGTGTACTTTGTTGTAAAAAACTTCGATCTTCGAGGTGTATTTGGCTCCACCTTTGTGAAGCAAGTCCAACGTTCCTTGTGAGACAGAACAATGTCAAATCAATTTTTTGAAACATGTCATCTGATAATTCAGGGCCTTTGCAAACTTGCACATTGCAATGTCCACCACCCGTTTTTCTTTCCTTCCATGGCAGCATCTGCCCTTTTAACTGGCCGTAGTCTGCTGTCTCCATTACTTCTTCCCATGTGGTAAATACATCATTTGACAAATGTACCAAATAATTTTACATGTGAGTGTCAGTAGCTGCCCCCCACCATGCATACACGGTTGCACTGCTTCCCTGTCCTTGATGCAATTGCTGTACATCGTTTGTAAGAGCTGAAAATGAGACAACGGAGAGAGTGGTATAAATGATGGCATACGTGTACCAAAAAACAAGCCTTGCGAGCAAACTCTTGAACTTTTCATCAGCATTCGTCATGTGGATTTTCACATGTCCCTCAATACTCTTCTTAAGAATGAACTTAATCTGACCCTTCTTTGCACCCCTTCAAAGGCATTTTTAGTCTGTATTTTTTCTAAGGGCCTTAGGGTCTTAGTTATTGTATATTTCAAGGGTCCTGGGGTTTTAGGTCTTACTTTTGTATACATGTACATCCAAAATATTGTAGTATTTAAAGGAGCTCGACGTCCAAGTTGTAAACACGATATTCACTAGTCTCGGGCACCCAGCTGCTCGGTCACCCAGCCGAATCTGAGGATCGAACGTTTGTGTCGCACTACCTGCGGAACGAAACAGTTGGCTGCGCGAGACTACATATTCACTTCAGTACATATCACCGATAATAGGTGGCAGCACAGCGTGGATAGAGAACCAGTGAGTGTTTGAGTGAGTTGCATTGGACCGGGCACCAGTCTAACGATCACGGGGCGCTACTGGTGCTGCCACCTTCACGAAGAAATAAAACTAGTTTGCTAGCCACTGTTTGTAAACAAACCAGTTTGTTTACAACTTGGACGTCGAGCTCCTTTAATACATTACATTGTAACTGATGACTGCTAACAAGAATTGAAGAGATTTATTCATAGTCATATTTCCACTTATGTCCCATGTATCAGGGTTTGGTAACCATCTTCTCACGAGTTCAATCACACATTTGGCGTTATTTCCCTTTTGTCATGCTTGTGGTAAGCATATCTGACGAAATAGGGGTTGGGCACATTAGCAAGGACTCCACAGAGCAAGTTAATTGTGACCTTGACCTCTGACCTTGAGAACAGAGGTTAAACCGAAAAATTGTGGTAGGATCCCTTTGCGTGAATTTGATGTTAGCTTGACAAATTTTGATCCTTCAGCAATCTTCATTTAGACGGTCTGTAGGGGCCTCCATCCCACGCTGGGATACAAACTGTAAGATTTCCCCAATCCCCGCTAGTCCCAGGGCTCCGGCCACCCCTTCTAAGAATCCCCAAAACTGCCGGACCCAAATTGCCCCGGGGATGTCTTCTTCAGTTAACACAATGTTCGGAAATGGGTCACTTGTCGCCATAAAGAAGAATACGTTTAAATACCCCTCCTACCGTCTCGCACTCTGACCGGGGACAGGGGGTAATACTAGGGTAAAAGGAAAAATTAATCTAACACGTCAGTCTAACACTTCAGTTTCATACTTCAGTTTCATAGAAATCTGCAAAGGCGGCCAAATGGCATGTCCGCTGGCACTAATTAAGACGGTGCCTCGGCTGCCTCACTGACATTAAGTTTTGCCCCGGGGATGTCTTCTTCAGTTAACACAATGTTCGGAAATGGGTCACTTGTCGCCATTGTGCACTGTGAATGCTCCTTGTCATAACATGGCGGCCTGTGCCTGTCTTTGTAATAAAGATGGGCTACCAGTCTATTGATGACGTTAGTCCATGTTGCCTTCCCGTCCTCCTCCCCCCAAAGTTCATAGAGCTGGTGCAGCAACCTCTTGAGAACGGCCTTGGTCAAGCATACAGCCCTAAGATTGTCATGATTGGTAATAATGCATTTGATTCCACGGCAAGTGTTCCAGAACTTCGAAACTACAGGAGTTTTCATTTAATCCGATGACCCAACTATAAAATAATGACCCAACTGTAAAACGATGACCCAAATATAAAACGATAACCCAACTGTAAAACAATGACACAACTATATAACGATGACCCAACTATAAAACGATGACCCAACTATAAAACAATGACCCAACTATAAAACAATGACCCAACTATAAAACAACGACCCAACTATAAAACAACGACCCAACTATAAAACGATGACCTCACTTTTCCTGGCCTAGCTTCAAGAAATGAGGGGCTACTAGCGTGATAGGCTGTGTGATTTTCCATACCGCCGAACTATGCCCATGTAAGACATGACCAAACATGGACAACCCTGGGGAATGGGAACAACTTGCGTTTCTTCTGTGGTATCACCTCCCCGGCTGTGTCAATCTTAACTTCTTCAATCAGCTCCTCTATCTTTATAACTCTTGTCACGGCTGCCTTTTTGGCCCCTCTATCTTGTACCAGCCGTTTTTCCTTTTCTCCGGTGTCATAATTAATCCAGATCACTTGCACCAAGTGCGGGTTGACTTAAGGAGAATGCAGAATGCATGGGAGATGTTGACAGTCTGAGGTCGGCCATTACATTGCAACTGATGACGTCAGCGCTGTGTGCAATATCGGCACGTCCGGTAAAGTAGTGTATCGTAAAGCATGCCTTTCTGCCGAGCACTCGCGTCATCCATGTTATGTAACCCACGTCCGTTCTTCGTTCACCGCTGCCACCAGTGTAATAAATGAGACGGAAAGGCGCCGATTTCCGATTTAACACGTTTATTTGCCGACGTGGCCGTACACCATGTGCTATGAACCGCAACCGATTCGAGCAGAGACGTAACTTCATAACGGAGCTCGGCAATACCTGTTGCCGTCATGACGTTACGTCCTATGTCATCAGGATGGTTGGCGGGAAACCCAAACCAGTGGCCAGGCTTGACTGCCGGCCACTACACATGTCCACATGAATTCTTCTTACATAGAGTGCGGCATCCATGATATGAAACTTATAGGATGTATCTGCATCACCCAACATAAGCGAAAATGCATCTCTCTGACAAATAAACTTCAGTTTGATATCAATGTTATTCAGCAACAGGTTATCCATAGTGAATGCATCTGCATGAGTTCGGGATTCGCCCGAGTAGTTCTAAAGTTTTATTCCCCTCAATCGCATTATACCGGTCTACTAACCCACTGTTGGGCTCTGTTTACCGCCATTCGAATTACTCCTATCAGAAACGGTGCTGGGGAGGGGTATTGTGCTTATATACCGGTACTTCAATGAATGGCCCCTATTTCGTGTACCGGTATTAGGTACCTTCTTTTCACCAGCATTTCTCCTCTTGGCCTGCTGCACTGATTCTTCTACTGACGATTCCGGATTAAGAGACCTCTTTATGGTATCTTTTCGCGTTGTCCATGTCCATATTTAATATCCCTCATGCCACTCAAGGACAGATCCAGGCCTTTGTCGAGTTTGGCAACTGACCTTTCACGAAATGGAACTAACTTCTTGTAAGAATCTGCAATATTGAATTTATCAAAGACCTTTTTAATCAGGCAATAGGCAGGTTTGAAACAGGCCCAAAACCATACTGTGGGGTTCTTTATTTTTAGGCTTAACTTTAGAATACCCCAGCTCAGCAGAAGTGACGTTAGGGCCTACATAAATGTAGGCCTACCCCATGGCACACAATGGAAATCATGTTTGATTGATGTGGATTATTCATCAATTGGTTACCGTAAATGGGGAACTTTTCTGCCGTCGGTGGCCGTAAGAGGCCGCCTGTTACCGGTCCTAGAACGTCGCAAAATTTGGCGTCAAGTGCGTGAGCCACGGCGCCCACGTCATTATGGACGACGTTGTGGCATGCATTTCTGCCCTGTGACGTCAAATTTCATGACGTTGTGGGACCGGTAACTCGTAGCGGCCTCTGACGGCTCCAAAGTTTCTCATTGTTTGGGGCACTGATCAGGTACATATAGGTCAGATGACCCAAGCCACCAAGTTTCGGCCCGATTCGACACTCAGCTTGGCGACCAGGTGGCGGAAACCAAAAACACAAAATAATGGTAATAATGAATTTGATTCCACGGCGGAGATAGACAGCATGTCCCCGAACTTCGAAACAGCAGAAGTTTTCATTCAATCAGATGACCCAACTATAAAACGATGACCCAACTGTAAAACGATGACCCAACTATAAAATGACCCAACTATAAAACGATGACCCAACTGTAAAACAGTGACCCAACTATAAATTACTTCCCTCTCTTCACCAGTGAGGAATTCGTGGGTGTTACCTCTAATATTCACCAACTCCCTAATTTGAGCTGCTATTTGCAATGTATGTGTCCCGAGTTCCCAGGTGTCGGACACACGCAGGCATACCATTGGCCTCTTGTTTCAACTTTAGGAAGCAGTTGTAATCGGTGAACAGACCTCCCTTTTTTCGACTGGGTCGTACTGCCTGGTTTCTGAACAATGCCAAACTTCATGGGTGAGATAACCTTGTTAGAGTTCTTTTTGCAGTTCAACGCTGACGCACATTCCTTGCAATGTTCGCTCGGTATCATTGTGTTGACACATGCTCTTTTCTTCAATCGCCATTTGGATAAAGGGTGCCATTTCTCAAGAGACAAAGTCACCCCAACCTCAGTGGGTTGGGATAGCCGTTTTTTACACTACGCAGAATTTTGGCCTGGACGAACCGTGCCGTGCTCGACCCGGGCCAGGCCCGCCTCAGAAAGAGCATTTTACCCCATTTACACTGTACCATGATAACCGCGCCAATATCTGACATGCTGCGAACAAAATTTTATGATCTGACCAAGGACTTTTTATTTGTAGAAGTATGAATGTTGGGAATGTTGGAAAATGCCATATCAATTAATAAATTATAGTCAGAAGTTACTTCATTTATCAACTGCCGTGAGTTGAATATGGTACATATTTTTAGCCCGCTTGGCCGCAAGGCCCAGCAGGGCTTATGCTGTGGTTGGGGTCATTTAGTGGTGGTCTGTCGTGCGTCCGTACGGCGGTACGGCGCTTCGTCCGTAAACTTTTGGTTTGTTAGCGCTCTAGCGCCTTTATTTTTTGACGAATCTTTTTGGTCTTCGGTGGGTCTATATATAGGCCTAAGATCTAGGTCGAGTTCGATTTTGAGCACGATTGGATTCCTATTTTGGCCTCCAGGGGGCGTTTTGTGAAAAATTTCAAAAGGCTATATTTTGATAATGGTTTGAACTATCATGTTGAAACTTTGTACACATGTACCTCTAGGTTATAGCAACTTACAAACTTTCGGTGAAATCTGACTCTTCACTTTGCCACTAGGGGGCCAAAACCAAAATCACTGAAAGTGCTATTTCTCCATAACCAAGAGATGGATTTTTGTCAAATTTTTTTCATGGGTATATCTAATAAGGATACATAAGATATAGTACCCGAGTTTTTAATTTGACCTACTTTTCAAGGTCACAGAGGTCAGAGTTCACCTGAAATTACGAAATTGGCTCTTTTTCTAATGGTCATGATAGTTTGCATGTTCTTAGTCAAGAGATTAATATGGCAATTTGGCATGTTTGTACCTAAATGGCTTTTATGAGGTTGCTGATGATTCCCACCACTGTGCTTCAAGCCNCAGTGAGCACATGGTCCATGGACCATTTCATTTCTAATTGTGGTGTATTTTTACCACAGGCCCAAACACAGGATGCAAGACCGCACACAAATCCTTGCGCCCTTGTCTTCACACAGCGTCACAAGGATTTAGAGGACTGTTTCACTGCGGCTAAGATCACGCAAGCACTGAGTTCTGTGTGCACATAACTTAACCTATTGTACATGTAATTTGGCCACAGACTTCACACTGTCTGTAATTCTTGTTATCATTCTCAGAAATGCATTCTTCATTCTTACGATACGACAGACGGCCCCAGGCCTGTGACGACAGACGGCCCCAGGCCTGTGACGTCATCAGTGACGAGACTTACTGCCTTAATTGTGAAATAAGCCGATGATATTGAAGAATTTGTCATGTATGTGACATAATGCTATGAACTTGTTCTTAGAAGTTGATGATAAACTTGTCGACATTGTATGTCAATGATGCAATTTGGTCCAGATTCATCAGGAATTCCTCGATGTCGTCACTGGAGACAGTCGGGGTTATTTGCAAGCCTTTTTATCAAATCAGAAGGCTAGAGAAGATATCAGTAAACGTTTAAAAAAAAGACAGCTTGACAAAGTAGCTCGACAAAAAAGAAAACGTGATCCTGAAAAAATGAATGTTGAAAAGAATAATACACTTGTGGCTAAAAAACGACAACGTGAAGATAACTTGTACATACAAATCGAAAATTTAAACAAACGGATTCGGCGTTTGCAAAGAAAATCTCCGAATTATGACGTGACGTCCTATGTCATCAGGATGGTTGGCGGGAAACCCAAACCAGTGGCCAGGCTTGACAGCCGGCCACTACACATGTCCACATGAATTCTTCTTACATAGAGTGCGGCATCCATGATATGAAACTTATAGGATGTATCTGCATCACCCGACATAAGTGGAAATGCATCTCTCTGACGAATAAACTGCAGTTTGATATCAATGTTATTCAGCAACAGGTTATCCATAGTGAATGCATCTGCATGAGTTCGGGATTCGCCCGAGTAGTTCTAAAGTTTTATTCCCCTCAATCGCATTATACCGGTCTACTAACCCACTGTTGGGCTCTGTTTACCGCCATTCGAATTACTCCTATCAGAAACGGTGCTGGGGAGGGGTATTGTGCTTATATACCGGTACTTAAATGAATGACCCCTATTTCATATATTAGGTACATGTACTTTCTTTTCACCAGCATTTCTCCTCTTGGCCTGCTGCGCTGATTCTTCTTCTGACGATTCCGGACTAAGAGACATCTTTATTGGCATCTTTTCACGTTGTCCACGTCCATATTTAATATCCCTCATGCCACTCAAGGACAGATCCAGGCCTTTGTCGAGTTTGGCAACTGACCTTTCACGAAATGGAACTAACTTCTTGTAAGATCTGCAATATTGAATTTATCAAAGACCTTTTTAATCAGGCAACAGGCAGGTTTGAAACAGGCCCACAACCATACTGTGGGGTTCTTTATTTTTAGGCTTAACTTTAAATAGAATACCCCAGCCCAGCAGAAGTGACGTTGGGGCCTACATAAATGTAGGCCTACCCCATGGCACGCAATGGAAATCATATGTTTGATTGATGTGGATTATTCATCAGTTGGTTGCCGTAAATTGTTTGGGGTACTGATCAGGTACATGTTGGTCAGATGACCCAAGCCACCAAGTTTCGGCCCGATTCGACACTCAGCTTGGCCACCAGGTGGCGGAAACCAAAAACACAAAATAATGGTGTGGCGTACAGGTCGAGCGGATTAATTCATGGGGGCGTTCCTGCATGCATTATGCAAATCAAGGGTACTCAACGAAGAGATGTCAACTTTCAACATTTATTACCAAAGGTTGCTCACCTTTTCATAATTATCTTCAAAAGATACATGAGTAGCATATTAAATAACTTACATTGCAAGTTCCAGAATCCCAACAAATAGTCGGAGGCAAATAGATATCGATCGAGCGAGGCGTAATGTCATCAATGAATTCGGAAGAGCGCGGAGGCTGTACTACTACAAATTCGGCTGAGATCAGACTGACTCAAAAAGCTGAGAGACAGATTTTATAGGCCTAGCAACAGAGGGAAACTCCAGAGAACGCATCCTAATGTACATATAAATCTTACAAGAGAAGTAGAATTAACTATAAAAGTTACGAACTATGAGAAGCAGACGATATCCATGCACCCCTGTGCACCTGTACACACGGATAGAATCATGCCGGAGCATGCCAAACTGTACACTACAATACATTATGAAAAAACCAATAGCTACGTCGGCGGTATATAGGTTTGTTGATTTGCGACATATGTGTACGTCGGCGGTAATCAAGAGGTTAACATCCAACTCGGATATCCCTTGGTTTAAGTTGTTGTTCTCCTTCTAGCAAAAATATGCTGAAAGCTTTGATGAGCAAATACGCCCCGAGGGACCTTCTTTTTTCCGGTAATCAAGAGGAAGTGGATCAGTGTCAATGGCATCTTGAGACTGCGGTGAATAACCAAACCACTTGACCGTACTCTCTCTGATATGTCTTTCATGGTCATGTCTGTGGAAAGCAGTTAATATGAAATGATTTGAACATAATCATTGATATAATTACTACAGTTCTTCTTCTTTGTAATCTTCACCGGCCGATGTTCTTCATCATCTGAGGATGAATCCTCTTCCTCTGTTGTGCCAGTGTGATTCACACCGACACCATAGGCTGAATCTGCAATGAATAAGAAAATAAGCCATGTCAGTTGACCGTGTCTCTGTGATACCTCTGCGGACAGGAGCCAATATGATGAAATGATTTGAACATAGTCAATAATTACCACAGTTCTTTGCGATCTTCGAGCGAAGGTCTTCTTCATCAAAGGAATCTTCTTCCTCTGTTGTGCCGGTGTGGTTCACACCGACACCATAGGCTGATCCTAGTGCAATGAAGAACAAAATAAGTCATCTCAGTTGACTGTACTCTCTGTGATACCTCTGTGGACAGGAACCAATATGATGAAATGACTTGAACATAATCATTATATAATTACCTGAGTTCTTCTTTGTGACCTTCACTGGCCGATATTCGTCATCAGAGGAGGAATCGTCCTCCTTGGTTGTAGAGGAGGTGGATAGATGATGGAAGGCTGGCACGAACTGGTCGTGGCAGAGTGGACTAGGAATGTTTGGATTCAATGAAACGGCGAGGTGTTTGTATCGGAGGTGGGTGTGAGCTTCCAAAAAGCTTCTCAGCATTGAAAAACGACATTGTTTTCTGCACTAAAAAGTCATCTTAGGCTCTGAAGTGTAAGTGTACGTACACCACAGACATTGATTACGCACACAATGTTGGAATACATAGATGGAATGCATATGAACATCACTACTGCCAAGTGAAAAAGTTGTCATGAGAGGGCTGTTGGACTTAGGCCTATAGGGCAGCAACACTATCTGACTTCGCGGCCAATGCTGTCTTATAGCATGTCGTCCTACCTACGGTATCCCGCAAATCCTCTCTTATCTATTTTTGAAGCTACTCAATACAATACAAGTAGACATGAACCAACCTCACTGATCAGTTGACGATGATGACTTCCGCCACCGAACTCGCCACATCAAGCTGGGCGTCGACTCTTAAATTCGTCCAGAATTTTCTCTGGTTCTTTGAAGGCTATGCCTCACTCGTTGTCTTTTCAGTCGGCATTTTAGGTAACACCATATCTTTCATAATTTCCTACGAACCCGCCATTGGGCCGATGCTTCGGTACAGTATCTCAGCAGCCTGGTGGTCTAGGGTTGTATTGTATTATACAGCTTTAGTCACTGGCTGAACAGTGGGCTAATGGCAATGAGGAACCGGCGTGCCGTTTATCCCGACAGGTCGGCGCAGCGATCGATGAGACCGAACCGACGTCATTGACGTCGTTTTATGTGCTGACGTTGCGTCATGAAAAAATCTGCTGTACATTTTTCTACAGGAAAAAATAAGATAAAGACGTTGCCGTTATCGCCATCCTACCTCTTTATTTTAAGAAAAAAAGCAAAGAAATTGCAGAAATTTTCATCCGCGACAAGATGGTGTAAGTTTTAATGTCATGCGACCGAAAAAATAGGGTTTATTTCACGCCAGAAGTTAATGGAAATGACTTGAAATCACGTTGAAAAAAGAAACTTCGGTCTCATCGATCGCAGCGCCACGTCGTGACGTTAGTTCGTCCGGTTCCTCATTACCAATGGTTTGCATTCTTTCGACGTATTGCTTTTATCTCGAAGTTCGTGCAAGATATTAGCTTTTGGTTTCGAGTTCTTCTTTGTGATCTTCACTGGCCGATATTCGTCATCTGAGGAGGAATCGTCCTCCTTGGTTGTGTCAGTGTGGACGATTGTGCGTTGATGAAGATGTGCTGAATCTGCAATGAATAAGAAAGTAAGTCTTGTCAGTTGACTTTACTCTATGTGATACCTCTGTGGATAGGAACCAGTATGATGAAATGACTTATAATCATTGATATAATATAACTAGAAATTGACTTGTGAGTCAATTTGAAGACCGCCGTGGTGACGCTGCGTTCTTAGGCCCGACGTCATGGGTTGTTGACGTCATGGGCAAAGGTAAATGCGTTAGGACAACAGACTTCATCTAATTAAACAGTTCATTGTTGGCGGATGACCCCCAAAATCAATAGGTTTCCGTGTAACATGCATATCCACAACTCCTGAAAGTTTAATCGCGATACGTGGCGTATTTTTTTAGTTATCCTGCCGAAACCACAGATTGGACGGAGAGAGAGATCGAGAGAAATCCAGTGAAACCAATGAAGACCGCCACCTTGTGAGGTGGTGGCGGTCTTAATTACCACAGTTCTTCTTCGTTGTAATCTTCACAGGCCTCTTCCTCTGTCGTGCCAGTGTGGACACCATAGGCTGATTCTGCAATGAATAAGAAAATAAGTCATGTCAGTTGACCGTACTCTCTGTGATACCTCTGTGGATAGGAACATTATGATGAAATGACTTGAACATTATCATCACTAACTAATTTTTTTAATCCATTATTTTACTTACAGTCAGTTTCAAAATCTCCTCAGCTTCTTTTACAAAGCCTTTCATGTCAATATCGTGTGATACTAAACGCTCCATCAATTTTTCAAACATGTCATCTTATAATTTCAGGGCCTTTGCAAACTTTCTGGAATTCCCTTTTTGAAATTTTCTCCAACAAATTCTAGAAGATGTTCTGGTTGGATTTTCTCAGGGAACTAATGTGTTGCTTTCTCCCACATGTCCCAGCTTTCTGACCCCGATCCATCCACAAAGTTCCTTTGTATTTCTTGAAAGAAGTGTCAATACTTCTTAGTTTGTACATAGTTTAACAACAGGCCTCCCTTTCGACAAGTTCTGCTTGGTTTCCGGTGACTTTCAATCCTCTGCACTCAAGCCGTCACTTCAGTTGTACATTAGACAATGTCAGAATACGGTTCCACCTTTTCCACGTTTTCCAGTCTATTTTCGCCCGGGGACATCATCTTCTGTCAATAAAACGTTAGGAAATGGGTTGCCCATGCTCGTAGCCGTTTTTTGCAGCGTAGCGTACTTCCTCCTTACTTTCTGTGGGATTCTTGCGTGGCAATCTCAGTAGCATTGCACAGGTGGATGGTACGGGAATATGAGCCTCTAAGTAAAAATTAAATTTAAATTTAAATTTTCCCGTAGTATTGAACTATTTAGCTTTGGACAGCAACTTACTCTTTTGCATCTTTCAAGGAACTTTTTGAAGTAGCTCATGGTAATTTCCTCCTCAGCCATTTGTTCTGCATCTTCTGAATATTTAACTTTCAACAGTTCCAGGAATAATTCATCTATGGTTAGTTTCTTGTTTGCCCCACACATCATGTCCGGATAATAATGCTGAGTGTTACTTGACAACTTCAAACAATCCACCGACATCATTCATGCCAGCAACAAATTGCTGAATACCTGGAACTGCCCGTTGTGAGGAGGTATTCAAAAGTAGCATCAGTGTGGACTACTTGGTTGTACCTGGCTGTACAGTATGTTTCTGAACTGGAGTAAACCAAATCTTGCGTGGTCTAACTGTGAAACGCTTGGTCATGAAATCAAGAGAACCATTGAGGTCAGTCAAAGCGGAATTTCCTATCAGAACGTCTGGTCCTGTGAGATTATCAACTATGATAGCATAAATGCGAAACGGTTCACCCATCAAGCGATCAAGAACTGATGGTGGTGGCATCCACTGCCAGTTGGGCCTGCGTATTGGCCATTCTTCAGTATTATCAGCTGTCTCACGGCCTCCAATGTGAGCTTGCTTGGATCCAGTCCTGTTAGGGTAGAACACATCCAGGCTAACCTGGGTTTTGCGCTCAGTTCGCATGGCTCACACCACAAACACCAGGCCCACTCCAGAAGAAAATCTTGTCAGGAATGCTGTTCGCTGCTCGTGTGGTGCACCCCCACTGCAAATACAACATGATTGTTTTTCAAATTAATAAAAGTTGTTGTCAAGAAGAAACTTTCGTCCGATAAATATAGCCTATAACTAGATCGCAGGAAAAAAATATTTTTTTTGTTTATTGCTGTTTTTGCATAAATACATCTTATCGTCCGGAATGGTTGCTTGATGAAACAGCCCAATCTCGACCAATCAGGTTTGAATTTACATCACCATACAAGAGCCGAACCCAGAAGTAAACATTGCTGCACCATGTACATGCCTTCGGTGTCTGTAACACAGTCTCAAATTGGCCAACCTGTTGATCTGTGGCGGCTGACACGAATTTCGTTGGATTGAATCGGCGGTGTTGGTGTGGAGTTAGCAGAATGCCATCACCGCCAGTAAATCGGCATGGGCAGAACAAGGATTTCACAAGTGTTTTATACACCACTGCATTTAGCTTCACTGATGCAACCTTTTCTTCCTCACGTTGGATGATGTGTGCATCTGGAATCTGGAATTGGGTGCTGCAATCTAGTAGCTATCAGCCTCAACATCTTCCTGTTCATTTGTAACCATACCTCGTGTATCGTCTATTGAACGCGGAACCGCGGCTATCATACCATTTAGAGATGACGAGATCACCCAAAAGTGCTCATCACTGTTGGAAGTATGTTGAACGAGCATGGCATTGGGCATGTCTCAAATCACGGCGGAGGCTGTCAAAACGTGCCAGAACTGTAACTGTTGCATTGCTTTCATCATTAGTGCACGACAGCAGTCATTCACACCTCTCCGAAAGTTACGGTGTATCCCCATTTCGCCTACACCCATTTCGCCTACACCCATTTCGCCTATTCACCATTTCGCCTACACCCATTTCGCCTACACCCACTTCGCCTATTCTTCATTTCGCCTATTCCCCATTTCGCCTATTCTCCATTTGGCCTATTCACCATTTCGCCTACACCCATTTCGCCTATTCACCATTTCGCCTACACCCATTTCGCCTATTTATTATTTCGCCTACACCCATTTCAAATTCTTCAAAATCGTTCAATCAAGCAGTTTACCAATCATGCCAATATGTCCAAATGTTCAAACAGTTAGCATCACCCAACCCACAATGTGGCAGTCTCAACGCCATCATGGCCAGCCACCATGAGGATCACAGAATGCCACAGAGGGGATCCTTGATCAAGCCAGGTACCGGTCACCGCGACCAATTACCAAAGTGATCACCAAGATCAACCCTGACATTAACACAATTGTGTACTGGTAATAAGGGTCCATATTCTGAAGGAACGGCCCGAGGAGCGGAAGCGGCCACCGCTCAGCTGCCCTCTCCATGAGCAAACTGATATGTTGTCGTCAGCATCACCTGGAATTCACAGTCCTGAAAATGGAAACTACGGGAAGGAATTTGTCATATACTTTGTGCATGAATTTGAAAAATACATATTTCACAAAAATTTCCCAGCAGATTTTTTTTCGGTTTTTAGCTCACCTCTGTGAGGTGAGCTTCTCCCATGGTGTGTCGTCGTCCGTCGTCGTCGTCCGTCGTCGTTAACAGGGGTGGCACGTTTCTAAACCGCTTGGGTTACAAACTTGAGATTTGGTGTACAGGTACCCTATGGTAAAAACTATCTCTGGACCGAAACTTAACGCTGCTGCTTGTACTCTCTGGCCTGTAGGGGGCGCTTTGTGAAAACCTTCTTTCGGCCGTATCTCCTGAACGCGGTTAGCTAGAACCACGAAACTTTTATGGTGGGTTCCTCTTATGAGACTACATCACATAAATCCCGGGTTTTTGATTTGACCTACTTTTCAAGGTCACAGAGGTCAAAGTTCAAAATTCACTGTTTGGTGGCACATTTCATTGCTATTTGACATAGAGTGTTGTGATTTGGTGTGAAGATATATCTAGGCACCCTACACGAATGCACCAAATTTCAACCCGATCGGACATCAAATATGGCCGCCAGGAAGCCATCTTGAAAAATGGACTTTGACCCACATTTTATAAATAGGAGTAGGTAGGATGTTTTAACGTTGTCAAAATATGTATCTAGGTACCATATAAATATATGGTAAATTTCAGTCAGATTCGACGTCAAATATGGCCGCCAGGGAGCCATCTTGAAAAATGGACTTCGACCCACACCTCATGAATAGTGGGAGCTAGGGTGCTTTAACCGTGCCTAAATATGTGTCTTGGTACCGTCTACTTATATGCCAAATTTCGGTTCGATTGGACGTCAACATGGCTGCCAGGCGGCCATCTTGAAATATTGACTTTCGCCATATCTCATCGGTAGTAAATGTTACGATGTTTCTGCACTAATCCTTCACCATTCAGTGTATCACCAGGCTACTCACACTTCATACTCTGTCACAGAGGTGAGCACAATGGCCCTGGCCATTTCATCATATATGTATTCTAGACCATGTTCTGGAGTACATCTCATTGGTTTCATGCCATTAGAATTTTTTCTGACTTCTTTATGGTTAAAACCCACTGTGACCGATAAATCCCCGTGCTTACCCCAGGGATTTTGCGGTTAGTGGTACCACCGGCTGGCCGGTCGCCAGTCGATATTTAAACTGAACTTCATTCACTAGCGTAGCTCCTGGCATTCTTCTGTACACCGGAAACATGCTGGAGGGGTACAGAGGAAAAATAACCAGGCTCAAAACAAACGATGGGCTTATACTCGTGTGTTCCGGTTTGGCAGGTTGCTTTAAAGTACTGATTATTGCAGCGGCTACGTTTGAGTGGGCTTGTGTTGAATATGAAGCCAGTACAGTCGACTGTGTCAGCAGCATGTTTACTTGAAGTTGATTGGGGAGGGTTGTTCATCCATAATGAAGTGTGGATTTGGTTACCTGAAAGACAAATGAGTATGAAATGAGGTGGAGTATTCATTACAAATGTGTGCGCCGATGGAATGTTTGATGCAAACTGTATGAGAACACTTATGGCCGCAGGGGATACACTAGTAAAATGGATGTTAATTCTTTTTGGAGTCATTGGCCACATCACTTTTTGTTCAGATTTAAGCGCACTGTGCTTACAGTACGTTGCACAATTGACCTCCCTTTATCTGCGTACCTTCCTCGGACGTGGCGCGGAAGGCCGGTATCCTTCAGTTCACCGCGTATGGTACGGGTACGTCACTCGTCTCTGTTGCGTGATGTCGAGTCAGTGACGTTACGTCTTCACTGCATGCCTTCCATGACGCCGCGCCACGTCCTCGGAAGATACGAGGATGGTACGTGAATGACGCTGCATGTGGTACGCGGGTGGTGCGCGGCGTGCAAGGGAGGTCAATTGTACAACGTACTGTATATTCGAATTTTAGCACACGTCAATTATAAGTGCAGTGTGCTAAAATACGCATAAATACGGTACATCATATCCCTGTTCATCTGAAAACCAAGATCAAAGCATATAATATATGCATTTCTTATCATGTTTCGCTATTTGCCAAGTGGCAGCCATATCTAAAGTCCTAAATGGGCAGAAATTTCCTGTACATGCACGTATGATGACAGTCTTTTCGATGGTGCAGGCACAATGGGGTGACAAAAGATTGGTCGATTGTCTGTCCAAGCGTCCGTTTGAAATACATCGCCAACGTTGTCCGAGTGTCACCATCATTTTCGAACTTAATAGAGTTCGCCTTTACAGTTTTTGTCGCCAATATTTGCTCTGGCATGAACCACTCCTTATACTCTAAATTCCCACTTACCTGTGCCATTCCTGAACTTGGAAAAAATCCACCTAAGATGAGTGTCTGCCGATGTGTTTACGTATGCGGAAAGAATGACTCAAATCCATGGGAAGCTTTTGCTGAACATCGTTTGTAAGAGGATTTGTCATGTGAATTTTCACATGTCCCTCAATACTCTTCTTAAGAATGAACTTAATCTTACCCTCCTCTGCACCCCTTCAAAGGCATTTTTAGTCTGTATTTTTTCTAAGGGTCTTGGGGTCTTAGTTTTGTATATTCCAAGGTCCTGGGTTTTTAGGTCTTAGTCAGTTTCAAAACCTCCTCAGCCTCTTTTACAAAGCGTTTCATGCCGATATCGTGTGATAAACGCTCCATCAATTTTTGAAATGTGTCATCTGATAATTTCAATGTCAGCTTCTGCCCTTTCAACTGACCACGTTCTGCCATCTCCATCACTTCCTCCCATGTGATAAACACGTCATTCGCAAACGTGCCAGTTTTGAAATCACTTTTCTGAAAAAGTTGAAAGTGATGCTGATAACATTAAGTTCATGACCCAATGATGTCATCTTTTTTCCACCTCTTAATAGGAGCAGTCAGCCACGCATATTGCTAACAGATGGCAGCACAGTCTTAGCGGACCAAATGTACAGGAAATCTATTATGATCGCTGCTCGATCGATAATGACTGGGTCCGCTAGATGCATTGAATTGGGCCCTAGTGACACCTAGTGGTCAACTCGCTGACGGCTCCTATTGCCATGCGAAATCAAAATAATATTCTTGGGCCATTCACATCTCTCCGAAAGTTACCGAGAAATTCTTCAAAATCGTTCAATCGAGCATTTTACCAATCATGCCAACATGTCCAAATGTTCACAGTCAGGACCACTGGACCCACAATGCAGGCAAAACCTCTTTGCCATCAACTTTGTCAATAGCGAGGATTAGCACCTTTCTGACTCCGACTCCGACTACAACTACGAGAACGAATTGCAGTCCGCTGTCGACCACCTTGACAGAAACGATTTGATAGGCGTTTGAAAATCCTAAAAACCCATAACTTTGTGGCAGAATAATTTTGACTCGTAATCGGAAGTGCACATAAATCACAAATATTATACTCGTGTTTCAAGTCGTAATGACGTAGGGTTACGACTTCAATATTCATCATTTATCCGCACTTCCGATTCATAAGGCCAGATTTTCCTGCCTTCAAGTTATGGCATTTTACGATTTGCAAACGTCTATCAAATCATTTTTGTCAAGGATGTCCAGAGCGTACTGCAATTCATTCTCGTAGTTGAAGTCGGAGTCGGAGTCAGAAAGGTGCTAATCCTCGCTATTGAGGTCTTTATATTTTGATGCGTGATTTTCACACAGTCTGCATGTACTTCATGCCAACACGGGTTCCAAATCAAAATTCCTTTTGAGGGCCATGAGGTTGAATCGCATCCATTGCTCAAAATCGTTCATTGTCGATTGTCCCCGTATTTCATCATTATGATCTTACTAGAGACTAGTAGTGGTTGCAGTGCATACTGGAAATCCCCGTGCTTACCCCGGGGATTTTGCAGTTACACCTATAAATCGCCAGTTTTCACTTTGGCTGGCAGTGATTTTTTTCCGGAGGACCTCCCCTTCTTCATACTTTCCGCATTGCATCTTTATTTCCAACTCCTTTCCATATATTTCAGGATCAGTCTCCACCCCTTTCAATTTCAAATTACACTCATTTAACGCATCAGCACACGTCTTCTCATTCTGCTCTTCCGTGCTTCTTTCTAGTACATGTACTAGGCCTACTGTTATCACCCTTTCCCTGGCTAAATCCTTTTTTGAGCCGATATGGCTTCTTCACCTCCTGATGACATAGTTTCAGCATCTCACCCCTCTTACCATGAGTCATAAAATAAACAGGGTTTTGTAAAGCTATACTTTCACTTGCATTATTAACTTGAACGTATTCCTTATTCTTCCACTTTCTGTAAGCATCCTAGCCAGGGGTCTGAGGGCAACCAGACACCAAGTTACGGGATGACCCATTGTTTGACAGCTCTGTTGACAGCTGACCTCATTGAGGTGATCCAGAATTTCTTGCGCAGCTCAGACATGGTTGCCCGACCCCTTAATGGGCCATGTTCTGGTGTCCATTACGAACGGCCAGAGTGGACAAAATGACACTAGTTGAGAAGGAGAGCAAGCAAAAAAAGTGGACAGGCTTTGCAAAATCTACGGCTACTGATGCGGCTACGAAACCTAATGGCGTTTTAGTGTTTCGACAGGTGTGTAACCCTCAGCATATTGCAAACAAAATAATAATAGCAGTAATAATAATATAATCAGCCACAGGCCTATACATAACACAACCATACAAAACCGTACTTCCCGTGACATGACGTGGCAAGTAACTTAACAACCATATAGGCCCCTACTATATAAATGTAATTTATGTTACTTCGTTTGACAGATACGTGGATCGCCACGACCCGGATTAGCCCTACACCCAATGGCTGTAGGCCAGTCTCCCGCGTTTCACACGTTCTCCTCTTCTTGGTTGTCTTGGTGCAGTAGTTGGTCTTGGTACGGGTGTTCGTTCAGGCCCACGTTTTCGTTTTTGGCAACTTTCTTGTCGCATTTGTTCCCCCCTCGCAGGCTGAAAAGTAATCACCACACTGTGGGGAGTTTTTTTGGAGGCAAAAGAATGTCAGACGAATGTCTACTAGTGTCCCACAGTTCCTTGAATTCATTTATTGATGACACTGTAACTAACCAGTCAATGACTTCAGGGGTTATTCTTGCATCATGGGCCTGTTAAAATAGTTGTGATGTGCTTGGATTGAACCGAAAATCCATCCTCCTCGACACTTGCGCACACCAGAATTTGAAACACAACTACACTAAACAGATCTACTGGTACAGCTGCCTGGAGTAATAGGCCTGGCCAGTGGGGGTCTTGGGTATCGGTCAGAGTAACACCCATTGGTACGTGAAGGATTGTACACAAATAACCTAAGATCCATTAACTCTTTCAGTGCCCATATGTGCACTGCACAATACCCCTTCAGTGCCCATTGACTTTTGCTAACACAATAGGAAAAACAATAGAACAATTCTTCTTACAAATTGTACCCAGGTTCTGAGTTAGAGACGTCGGGGCGAGGTTGTTCTCGGTGAAGTCACCTGATACTGCCCTCACCGAAATCCAGTATGAAAACCGATATAAAACCAGTACTGATCCAGTAAGGCTGCCCAGTAAAGAAACCCAACCTACCCCAGTAAGAAACCCAACCTACCCAGTAAANACCCAGTAAGGATCCAGCAAGACCCAGTGTGGTTGTCGAAATTTGAAGTAATACCAGTATTGGTCAGTAAGGATCCCAACATAACCCAGTAAGGTCCCAGTATCACCCAGTGTGACCACACTGGGTTACACAGTAAGGATCCAGTAAGGTTCCAGTAACCCCAGCAAAACCCAGTAAGAATCCAGTATGGCCAGTATTGATCCCAGTACTGTTCCAGTGTATTTTTACACTGGGTTTCGGTGAGGGTGTGCATGCAAGATGGGCGCGCAAAAAATTAAAGATCAGAAGTTGAATGAATTTTGTTTTTGACTAGCTGGACAGTTTTCAACCTCGGATAGTTACAAAAAAAGTTAATCAACTCGCCAGCTTGACAAAAAATGTGTCATTCCCATGTACGTGTGCATGTGTCATGTGCATGGCCATGTTGGGTGTGTCTGATCATGTGTCATAGCAACAGTACCACCTGGTGGGGAATCGTGGGACCAACTTGCACTAATTCACATATCCGACGAGATCTTGAGAATAAGCTCGTCCCTAGGCCTCAAAATCAGAACCTGGGTACAGTTTGTGACAAGAAAGTGGACCCAGGGTACAATTTCACTTGACGACATCGAACCTGGGAACACTTTATGTGTACCCAGGACGACAATAACCTCTTCAGCTCTTCCTAGGGTATCTTTCAAAGTGGTGGAAATGGCCACTTTTGCAGACACTTTCAAGATGCCATCTCCGTCAAGAGACACCACCATCGTTGTCAAATATTTGACAACACACCATCTTGGGATGTCCCAGAAACCATGCAAGAATTAACGACAAGTTCTTATTTGCGTAAGACAT
This sequence comes from Notospermus geniculatus, assembly GCA_002633025.1. Classification (NCBI taxonomy): domain Eukaryota; kingdom Metazoa; phylum Nemertea; class Pilidiophora; order Heteronemertea; family Lineidae; genus Notospermus; species Notospermus geniculatus. The sequence goes on along the minus strand of NMRB01000445.1, from coordinate 273,850 downwards.
GGTGCAGCATTATGGGAAATGGTGAGTCGGACCACATGATGGTTTGGAAGACTGACCATGAAGTCATCAAGGACGGCCTTCATCACCCGTGCCAGATGTAATGGCGTTTTGGGGGGGGGGGGTTGAACTGAATCTCAACATCTCTTTCTAGGGTACAAAAATTCATGACGCAACGCATCCATTCCTGTCGCAAATTTTATTATCATGCAAAGTCATTCATTCTGTTGCATCAGTTCACGGACAGCCAATTCTGGGGCTCCAGCTGGCGACTGCCGCATTGACACCACTTCCACACACCTGCGCTCAGTGACAGCAAGCTTCTGTCTTTGAGACAGACCGTCCTCGTACAGCTTCCTCAGTTTTGACGCTTTTATACTTGTTACATGACTGAGTGACTTGCCGCTTCCGGTTTTTGAGCAAACCAGCACATCCTTGCCTTCTTCATATGCCGTTAGCATCGGTTCCTTTAGCACGTATTTAACTTAGAAATATTAAGTTTAGCACATATTTTGTCACTCGAAGTACTGATTACACTGGGTCTGTTTGTTTATACTAATCTGATAAAAGTCGTCCATAATGAAAGGGCCGATTTACTTCTGGGGTAACGTGATCAGGTCTAAAGGCAATAATGGCCTGTTGCAGCAGGGCCATATTCAGCTTTTTGGTCCTGGGGCAAAAGTCTCTCGGGGTGGGGTGGGGGTGGGGGGCAGAAGACCTTTTTTGCCCCAAATTGCCCACATGAAAATCATGTTTTTTTGGCATTAAATACGGCCCTGGTGGCGATATACAGGTCCTCCAACAGTGATTTCATAATGTGGTCATGCCAAATGTAAGCAAGAGACATGTTGGGATGACTACCTTCCTACACGTAGCAATGGGGAAACAAAAATAACAATGTGGAAACGAAAATAACAATGGGGTTTCCTGAAGAGGAAACAAAAATAACAATGGGGTAACAAAAATAACAATGGGGATAATATACCTGAAGAGGAAACAAAATAACAATGGGATATTATACCTGAAGAGGAAACAAAATAACAATGGGGATATTATGCCTGAAGAGGAAACAAAAATAACAATGGGGAAACAAAAATAACAATGGGGATAATATACCTGAAGAGGAAACAAAAATAACAATGGGGAAACAAAAATAACAATGGGATATTATACCTGAAGAGGAAACAAAATAACAATAGGGATATTATGCCTGAACAGGAATCAAAAATAACATTGGGGAAACAAAAATAACAATGGGGCAACAAAAATAACAATGGGATATTATACCTGAAGAGGAAACAAAATAACAATGGGGATATTATGCCTGAACAGGAATCAAAAATAACATTGGGGAAACAAAAATAACAATGGGGATAATGTCAGTTTGTTCCACATGATGTGAATAAAGCATGGTCTGATTTGTTCAGTTTTATAACTAAATACCAAGCAGAACTTGTGGTCAAAGAGAGTTGTGTAGAAATAGAAGGAAAAGAAACAGAACAACGTAAGAAACAGTTGGAAGATACGGTGGTTGATGTTGGCAATGAGGAGATTTCTAAATTACAGGAGTAGATTTTTAGTAAGGAGAGGCAATTGAACAAAGCTCATTTGGAACTCTCTGTGAAAAAATGGATGTTGCAGCGTGTGCAGTCTTTGTTGAGCAATATGTAACTGTAGGAGAGGTCCCGATTGATCTTTTGGGCAAACAGAATGAACTCGTGAGGTACAGAGGTGATTTAGCACGCCTCAAGTCAGAGTTGACTGTCAAACAAGAACAAATAATGATGATCAAAGACGATTTATTGAAAAGTTACAAAATCAGCTTATGAAAGAGAATGTGCAGTTGAAAGAACAGTTAGAACTTGAGAGACGAGCTCACGAACTGGAGAAACGATCTCATGAGTTGACAAAGAGGTCCATGGCGTCATCACTTGGTAATGATAGTGAGAGTCGAAATCGCTGCTTCTTCTCACCCACTGGCCTGCTTTTTGGGATTGGTTTTTGATGAACCACTGAACGGCACTGAAATTGAACTTATTTCTGAAAGGCAGTAAACGGACATAACAGAATCACACTGCCTTCAGGATGGTGGGACAAAAAGCTGATTCTTCAATGACTCCATTGAGCAAGTAAAATATGCCGGCATGCAACTATTGGAAGTCCTGAAATGAAAATACATACATGTCTTTGTTTTATTTTTAACCATGGCGAATATCTAACACAGCCACAACAAAAGGCAGTAATCCAGACTGACCGTTACAGGTAGGGCTGGCATTCCCAACTGAACAGTAAGTTTCCTCCTGCATTCCACATCCTTTGCTGACCTCGTTCAAGTCATAAAATTCATGAAGTAGCTCCTTACTGGTATAAGTTGGGACATCTTCTGAACAAATTCCTCTGCCGTTTTCATGTCTTTCAGTTCTTGACACAAATTGTTCTTTGTGAAGTCAAACTGAGTTCGACAGAACCTTCTTGGCCCATCTTTTGGGTCACGAAATTGGCACTGAAGAAGGGAAGAATAGAAAAAAAATTAATACTGCGTAGTGAAAAAATCAAAGTAAAGGGGAAATGTATGGTTCGTCTTCTACTTGGGCCAAATCTGTGTGCAAGCGGCTTTTATTCTAGGAAAATTGTTCTTTATCAGGTATAACGATAATCCACAGTACACAAAACTTTCATACTTTTGGCAGTGGTCAGCTAGGCCAATGAGAAAGTAAATGTAGCTTCTGGAAAATCCGTCACAGTTTTTAAGTAAGTCCACTACCTTTGTGATTTTGTTGCCATTTAGCTTTTTTAAAGAGTTCTTGCCGTTCCACACAAGTCCTTCACCCTTTGCAGGTCCTCTGAAATGTTGCGGATTGCCGCCCAGCCCTCCTCCTCCACCTTGGTACTAATTTTACACAGGTCTCCCTGAATAGCAGCGTGTGTAATAGTTTCTTGCCTTTTTACTGTAATCCTTTTGTTCAGTTCATTAATGCTTTGAACACAATTTTTGGCTGTGTCCCTTTTCACATATGTACGTCTTCAAATCCACAAGGTGACACAGAATTTTTCGCAACACGAGTCTGAATAGTGTCCAAACAAGATCTTCTGTGATCTGAAATAATGCTTAATCCAGTCCGTCGGGGCGCAAGTGAATACGTACGGGTCAGTTTCATTCAACTGTTTGGTCACATCTATGCCAGCGTGCATGCATACCACGCGATATTCAGGTAGTCTCATTGCATAAGGCCACGTTTTTATGAAGTCTGAATAAACTAGCCCCCTTCCAAACCATCTGACTTCGTGATTTCCCTTGAGTGGGATAATGTGACTTGGGTGAGCCTTCACAAATTCGACAAGTCTTTTAGATGGACCCTTTTCAACGACATCGCCTAATAGTATGACCATAGTGTCTCTGTGAAATGTGATGTCACGTTTATTCACCTTTATTATTCGGGTCAATTTCAATAAGGCTAAGAGTTCGATGTAGAGCCGGAGGAATCGGGGGGG
>NMRB01000445.1:245929-264284 GCA_002633025.1 Notospermus geniculatus | reverse complement strand
CGCACTACTGTATTTTCAGAAAATGCTTACGTTCACCGACGTTAGTGTAGGGTAAGAAAATGTACATTTGTATACGCTCTATCTGAATACATTAGCACCCTGGTATTTTTTTTCAATGTATGCGGAAAACCAGGTTTTGATTTTTGAAGTCTGTATCAGGCAAGCATTTTGGGGTCCTTCACGAGGCTACGAGACCTCCACCTGCACTCTCCTAATACTTTGATATTCTCCTTAAATTCAATACTGAGACTAGTGAGAGGCTTTAATGTGGAGCATCAACATATGGACATCAAACCAATTATTCAACAAACAAATCTCATGTTTCTGTTTCATCACACACCCATTTAATGCTCTACAGTAGTGCTGAAAATCAAGTCACAAACATCTCTTGCATGTCTTGGGAATGATCACATGAACTAAAAACAACATGATATTTGTACTGTGTATTTTTCAAGTGAAATCTCAAAATTTGGTGAAGGACATGACAACAAATTTAGTGCATATCACTGCATTCATCTACTTGGGAGGAGTTGGGTAATACATTTGACCTCCTGACATCTGAGAATGTTAACCATAGCACAATCAGTTGTACTCAGCAGGGTGTTGAGTTTATAATCCACNTACAGGGGCAGTTGTCTAGGGGGGAATTGTCCTGATACGATTGGAATCTACTATCATCCGCAGAAATAGTCCGGACCTAGTGGCAGAGTCAGTAAGGTGAAACCGCCTGAGCTCTCCGTAGGAGATTGCGTTTTTATCCGCTGTAAGAATCCCGGCCGCGAAATTTTTTTTCCCACTCTGGTTCCGGGCTCAGATATAACTCATTTGCTTATGACCTATCATTTCTCGTGTCGCAGCTACGTAATTTATGAACACGTGGAATTGTTGTTGACGTATACATTTTTAATGCACGTGGAAGCTTTTTGGCGCCATTTCGCCTACCTTCATATTGTATGTCTCAAAATACATGCCTATGTACGCTCCTAATGTTTGCCTCCAGGTAATGTGGAAAAATATTAACTTTCCTTATTCTATATCGCTCAGTTTCCGTTTAAATGATCTAGTGTTGGAATTTATATCAAAACATTGATGAACATCATCAAGCCACATGACATTGCTGGGACAAAAGTACTGTTGTTGACTGATATACGACACGAAATGGGAAAAAAGACGGATCCACAAACTAACACTTCGCATATGCGCGTTTTTTGCATAAATTAATTGTAATGGATAGTTTTATAAACGGTCACCACGGAAAGTGGTGCAAAACGCCCTGAATGTCATCTAACTGCTGCTTTCAAAGTCACTAAGCCATTTCTTCGCTTCATCCTCGGAATACAACTCCAAATTTAATTTGGCAAAAAAGATGTAAGCCTTCTCAAAAAATGGCGCAAATGCACTTATATAGGCATAAACTTGACATGGTCGATTATGGTTACATATTTGGGGGCTATTGTGTCGGGCATAGATCTAGGACATGAGTGCGTTGATTGGTCTTATGCTAATAAGCTATACCTGAGCCCGGAACCAGAGTGGGAAAAAAAATTCGCATCCCGGCCATTGGTGGATCCCTTTTTTAGGGGAACTTCGGCCACGTTTTTTTCATTGAAATCTTGGAGCGCTATGGAGCGCTTGAGGGGTTTTCTGCAGGAAATTTTCTGTTATACATGTTCGTACCGGTCTTTTCTTTAGATCTCGCATGCTAATGTCAACAACAGCCTCGATAGGCAGGCATACTGAAACACAGCTGCTCGACACATCCCGTTTCAACCGAAAATAATCGTATTTTTAGCCCGCACAAGATGTATTTTTCTACTTAAACTGAAAGATTGTTATGCCAACGATGGGAGATAATGATTTGATCCGCAAAATATGCAGTAGAATTAACACAAACAGTCGATAGATTCGTCGAATTTATCGATGTTCCAACCACGTGCGTTTGTTTACGTGACCTTCACCTTCGTTTGCACACGGCGCTTAGGTTGTCCGATCCTCCTTGTGCATTATCTATACTATAATGGACGGTAGCCATGTTGGATTTTGTTATCAACCTGAGTTGACCTGTTTATCTGCTATACCTTGCCATGTAATGACTGTACACAGATCGGGTGGATCGGACTCTCTGCCCTATCTCCTCCTTAGTTAGGGCTTGAATCCTTCGAAGAGCGGCCTATGTGTACAGTACAATAGGAGGAGCGTGTTTTATTACGGTATTTTGGTTTTAAAAGTGGTGATTTGCATGAAAAAGAGAGAAAATCAGATGTGTGGTGACCTGCGCTGCCATCTACAAGAACGGCAGTGACCTACGATACACAATGTCAGTAGGACTCATGCATGTCATGTGAACCTATAGCTATCATGAATCTGGGTCACCTTGGGATTATGAGCTGAAGAGGTGTAATAAACCAGATGTGATGCTGCTGTTTATAAAGTGAAAACTCCTCACTGCTCATGGATTTGATTCCTAGCCATGAAACTGGCCCTCTCCAAACAAACTCACTCTATCACAGGATATTCAAGGACAAACACTCCCTCAAAATGTGTTCCCCGCGGGTCAATATGCTAGTTCTTATAATAATCTTAAGTTCCAAATCTTGCGTGTTTCTTACATTTGATCAGCCATTATTCCTACCTTACCATTCTTACATATCTTATACTTTGTCATTCTTACATTTTTCTTTCATTTACCCTTCATACACTTCATACATTATTCTTACATTCTTATTCTTTTACATTTCTTACATTCTTATGTATTTCTTACTCATTCATTCTTGCATTATTCTTATCGGCCACTTACGTTATTCCTACATTATCATTATTTCATAGTTCTGACTTTGTCATTACATTATTCTTACATTTATAGCACCTTCATACATTAATCTTACATTCTCTTTCTTACATGTTTCTTACATTTTATCAACGACTTACATTATTCCTTCTTTGTCATTCTTTCATGTTTCTTACTTTGTCACTTTTCTTACATTTATAAAACTTCATACATTATTCTTACTTTCTTAGTCTTGCACGTTTCTTACATTTTGTCAGCCACTTACATTATTCCTACTTTGGCGAAGTAAGAAATATGAATGAAGTACAAAGTAGGAGTAATGTAAGTGGAGCACTAAATGTAAGAAAGGTGTAAGAATATGTATGTAAGAATAATGTATGAAGATACTACAAATGTAAGAACAATGTAAGAATGACAAAGTAAGAAATATGAAAGAATTGACAAAGTAGAAAAAATGTAAGTGCTGACAAAATGTAAGAAACGTGCAAGACTAAGAACGTAAGAATAATGTATGAAGGTATTATAAGTGTAAGAATAATGTAAGAATGGCAAAGTAAGAAAAATCAAAGAATGAATAATGTAAGTGGATGACAACATGTAAGAAAGGTGTAAGAATACGAATGTAAGAACAATGTATGAAGGTACTATAAATGTAAGAATAATGTAAGAATGTCATTCTTTCATATTTCTTACTTTGCCATTACATTGTTCTTACATTCATAGTACCTTCATACATTGTTCTTACATTCGTATTCTTACACCTTTCTTACATGTGGTCATCCACTTACATTATTCCTACTTTGTCATTCTTTCATTTTTCTTACTTTGCCATTCTTACATTATTCTTACTTCGTCATTCTTCCCGCATTATTCTTACACTTATAATACCTTCATACATTATTCTTACGTTTTTAGTCCTGCACGTTTCTTACATTTTGTCAGCACTTACATTTTTCCTACATTATCACTCTTTCATATTTCTTACTTTGTCATTCTTACCTTGTTCTTACATTTATAGTACCTCCATACATTATTCTTACATTCATATTCTTACACCTTTCTTACAATTTGTCAGCCACTTACATTTTTCCTATTTTGTACTTCTTTCATATTTCTTACTTTGTCATACTTACATTATTCTTACATTTATAATACCTTCATACATTATTCTTACGTTTTTAGTCCTGCACGTTTCTTACATTTTGTGAGCACTTACATTTTTCCTACACAGTCATTCTTTCATATTTCTTACTTTGTCATACATGTACTTACATGATTCTTACATTTATAATACCTTCATACATTATTCTTACATTCTTATTCTTACAGGTTTCCTACATTTTATCAGCCACTTACGTCTTTCCCCTGCAGTGATTCACTTTGAATGAACTGTTGAACGGTTTGATTGGTTGTCCCGCTACTGACGTCAGATATATCAAGTATATGTCTACAATTCTTGCATTTTTCTTGCATTATTCTTACCGTTCTTACATGATGACTTGGGTAGTTTCTGAATCCTTACACCTTTCGTACGTTCAAATTCACATTCTTACGTATTTCCTACATCTTAAAGACAGATCTTACACATTCCTTACATTATTCCAAAGTTGTTCTTACGCTTGACTTAAAAATATTCGAAACGTTGTCGTTCCTATGGTATTCTTACATTTGCTGTTGGAAATATTGCCAGTATTCATTGTTCTTACATTATTCTTATGTTCGGAATTATTGTAAGGATTGGAGTTCTTATATCATTCTTACGTTTGAACTTTGGAATACTTCAATCAGCAAGGCTTCGTACATTATTCTTTCGTTGTGACTTAGAAATGATGGAGGCACTGAGGATCTGATGTTACTCTTACAATTTGACTTAGATTATTCATGCAGTCACAGAAGTTCTTGCATTAATCTTTTGACTTTGATACGTCAGAGAAAAAGTTGTCCTAACATTATTCCTACGTTTTCACTTAGTAAAATATCAAACCAATGGCTGGTTCTTACATTGTTCATACGGTTTGACTCAGATATATGCTATTAAATATTTGTTCATACATTATTCTTACGTGTTTAGTCGTTTGCTCCTACGTTCTTCCTACATCTATTCAATCTGTATTTTTTAAAGTTTCTTTTCCTACACATTTCTTTCGTTTTTCTTACATACTTCCTGCATTATTCTTACCGTTCTTACATGTGGACTTTGCTGGCTATTGAATCCCTTCACCTTTCTTACGTTCAAATTCACATTCTTACGTATTTCCTACATCTAAAAGGCAGTTCTTACACATTTCTTACATTATTCCTAAGTTGTTCTTACGTTTCTTACATTTTTCTTACATAATTTTTCATAAGGGAAAGAATAAGAAAAGAAAATATCATGGTCTGGGATACAACCAAGATCAAAGGTCACACCAGGTCTTAACTTGAAGAAAGTTGAGAAAAATTGCCCAGAGAAACTTATGCTTGGAAGTCGTTCTCTATGGCCCACTAGTATCAACCATGAAAACCGTTTAAAAATTCCAAAGCAAATTTTTGAAAAAATCAACGTTTTGTTCAATTTCACAAATTGACATCTTTAGATTTAAAAAAAAACTACAATTTTATGATATTGATGGGACATTTCATGACCATCTGGATGAAATCTTTTAGATAGATCATTTCCCACTTGTCCTTGACTAGCCGGAATTTTTCTTTTTAAAAAATCCAATTTTTTTTTAATTAACATTTTTTACAGACCGTTTTTTAAGAAAAAAAAAATTGTTCAAATTAAATTTGATTACTCCAAGACTAGTAGGAAAGGATCACCAATTAGAATTGCACCTGAAACTTTTTAAGCATTAGTTGCATTAAACTCTAATTGCCTGTTTCAATCTTTGTCGATAGTCTGGATGTTTGCTGTCTTTGAGGAGATTTTGCCAATGAGGCATGAACCACCTGGAATGCTTGCTCAGTATCGCGCCGTAGCCCACAATTGTGTTCAATGTAAAATGATGCAAGATGGTGAATGACCAAGTGTACTTTTGTAGATGTTGACGCCCCCTAGTAGCCATAGTAGGAATCGCAGCACGCCCAAAATTGAACTTGGCCTAGATCTTGGGGCCATATATGCACATTTGCAATATGAAATCGATCCGTTGAAAACTGAAGACGCTAGAGTGCAGACAAGGCAAAATGTTACCCACTCACGCACGCACGCACGACAGACCACCACTAAGGCATCTAAGCACAGCATAAGCCCTTTTGGCCTTCGGCCAAGCGGGCTAAAAACGGTCTTTAAAAAACGTTAATTTTCAAAAAAAGTAGATTTTTTGAAAAAAAATGTTTCGGCAAGTCAAAGACAAGTGGGAAATGATCTCTCTAAACGATTTCATCCAGATGGTCATGAAATGTCCCATCAATATCATGAAATTGTAGGTTTTTTTAAATCTAAAGATGTCAATTTGTGAAACTGAACAAAATGTTGATTTTTTCAAAAAAAATGCTTTGGAATTTTTAAATGGTTTTCATGGTTGATACTAGTGGGTCATAGAGAACGACTTCCAAGCATTAGTTTCTCTGGGCAATTTTTCTCAACTTTCTTCAAGTTAAAACCTGGTGTGAGGTAGATCGCTAACGGTTGTACCCCATGACAAGGTGAATGAAACAAAATGAATTGAAAGGAGTACAATAATATACACTGACGCGATGACGGCTACTATATACATGGAAAAATATAAACTAAAGTGGATTAAAATTCGTCGAGCACAAACGTAACAATGAGGGATTGTACAGACAGAGCTGCACAATCCCAGCATATAGTTCTTGTAATACAGAGTGAAGCCAGCAAGGCTGTGGATGTGATTTTTTTCAGTTACTAAGAGGGGTAGGGAGTTATGGATATGTACAATACTATAAAGAGGTCTGAGTTTGGCAAAGTTGTGTCTGCAAAAAGGGGCACTCAAGTTCAGTCTATTCCGAGTATTATGGTAATGGATTTGGTTATTTGTTATAAAAGTTTCGGGTGAAAAATATCCTGGTAATTCGTTCTTGAAAAACTTATTTTCGAGGGCGTGTAAATCAGGTAACTTGAGGATTTTTAATTCCTTAAAGAGAGGTTCAGTATGGGCTATAAAATGACTTCTAGTTATTATGCAACTTTTGCAATTTTAGTATATTGTTATGGTTGTAGCCCCAGGATAATAATTATGGTTTCCGATACTAGTATCGGAAACCATATTGTTTTTGGTCGTGGTATCTGTCTGTCTGTCTGTCTGTCTGTCTGTCTGTCTGTCTGTCTGTCTGTCTGTCATTCTGTCCGCGTCTGTCACACCTTAACTTGGCTACTTTAACAACTACAACCCAGGAAACCTGACCTACCCCAGGTAACTTGACCCTGTCAACATGATGAGCTGATCATTTCAGGTCTGTGATAGCCGGGTCATTGCGTAACCGATATATCAAAAGATGATATATTGTCTGTCACACCCTAACTTGGCTAGTTTAACAGCTACAACCCAGGAAACCTGACCTACCCCAGGTAACTTGACCCTGTCAACATGATGAGCTTATCATTTCAGGTCTGTGATACCCGGGCCATTACGTAATCGATATATCAAAAGAAGATGATATACACGTATTGTCTGTCACACCCTAACTTGGCTACTTTAACAGGGACAACCCAGGAAACCTGACCTACCCCCAGGTAACTTGATCCTGTCAACATGATGAGCTTATCATTTCATGTCTGTGATACCCGGGTCATTGCGTAATCGATAACATATCAAAATATCATGGTGAGATTTGATATGCAAATTTGATAACATGAGATAAGTCAGAACCTGGTGATGGTAGAAGCCTAAAACCTTCACCTACACCTAGGTTATCAAGGATGACCTTTCAGATTACGCAATGACCTTGAAGGTCAGAGGTCAAGGTCAAACAGTTCTAAAATGCAAATCTGCTCAGAATTTCAGGAAAAAACTAATTAGAAGCCCGCATTAACCATCTCCTATAGGTTTAATCAAGAATGCCTGTTTCAGTTACGCAATAATTCTCAAGGTCAGAGGTCAAGGTCACAGTCAACCGTCACAGATAACATGAGATAAGTCATAACCTGCTGATGGTGGAAGCCTAAAACCTTCACATACACCTAGGTTATCAATGATGACCTTTCAGATTACGCAATGACCTTGAAGGTCAGAGGTCAAGGTCACACAGTTCCAAAATGCAAATCTGCTCAGAATTTCAGGAGTATCTAATTAGCAGCCTGGGCTTAGTCAAGGATGCCTGTTCCAGTTACGCAAAACTTCTCAAGGTCAGCGGTCAAAGTCACAGTGTACCAGCTCTAGAGTAGCAACTTCATAACTTCAACTGGAACTTGGCTTGTGGTAGATTGGCTACTGTCATCACGATCGGAAACCATTGACATCGCTCCGATGTCCTGTTCTTGTTTATAATGAAGGTGAGGAGTAATAAGGGCGTGATATATAGTGAGCAACGTTTTTCGAGGGACACAGTGTTTAATATGGTTTAAAATTCCTATTGCTCTCGAGATCTTTAAGGATATAGCTACTGAATGATGGGACCAATCTAGAGACTTATGTATAGTAAGACCAAGAAAATTAAATTCTTCAACGCGATCAATAGGGGATTGATGGATTTTAATTATAACGTGAGCGTTGGTCTAGAGCCTGGGCGTTCAAAGATAATGTATTTGGTTTTTGAGATATTGAGTGAAAGTTTATTTGCTTCGAGCCAGTGTGATATTTTTGCTACTTCCGAATTGATGTTATAGTTCAATTCATCCAGACTTGCCTCAGAACCAAAATTACTAAGTTCACTCTCTAATGTAGTGTCGTCAGCAAACACGATGGAGTTGAAGATGTTACTTGCTTGTTGTAAATCGTTAATATCAATTAAGAACAAAAGTGGACCTAAAATTGCCCCTTGAGGAACGCCAGCTTTAATGGGTGTACGAATGGATTGTGTGCCACAGAAATCAACAAATTGTTCACGGTTAGACAGATAACTTTTAAGAAAGGCCAGGGCATTATCATTAAGACCATAATATTTTAGTTTTCCAAGTAAAATACCGTGATCGAGAGTGTCAAATGCCTTACTGTGTACGGCAGAAACGTTAGGACGATGTCCCAAGACACAGATCGTGCAACCCATTTTGCAATCGCCAGTGGTGTTTGGTGCAACCGGGCCCTGGTACGATAACCCAGCTCCGGCGCCTGGGTATCGTAACTACGATAGACGGCAGCACGCCGTTCCAGGTCCTATACAATGGCCCGGATACAATGGACGCCTTGTATGTGGGAAACTGATCAAAACAGAGCTAGAGAGTCGTTGACTTTTCAATAGAACACGTTATACAGAGAAATTTGTTACTCTTGTTTCACAATGCGAGGAAACACTCAGAAACTGGAACACCGTCCACTATAGCCCAGGATATTTATCGAAAATAAGGGGGAACCAATAATTGCAACAGAATTTCTTTTTGCTTTATATGGTTTAGTATACCCCTCCAAACATCACATAAAAAGTCGCTTCAAATCCGAGGTGCCATATTTCTATCTATTGGTAATACATTTATAGGGTCTAAAACGGACGAGGAAAAAGTTAGCAGTACATGCACACTTGAATTTGTAATAGAAGTCCATAAACGTTGTAATAGGAGTTAATGTAGGATCTCAAATAAATAGCAATTATGGGCACTTTGAAGGGACTTTTTATGTGATGTTTGGAGGGGTATACTAAACCATATAAAGCAAAAAGAAATTCTGTTGCAATTTGTTCTAGGTCAAATCGTATTTTTCCTGGACTACACCGCTAATGAAATTCGTACTATTTTATTCTTTTCTGTCGAAATTCGATAACTCCGGTGTGAACGCGGAGAATGCCCCCTGGAATCAAAGTCCGGCTACTATTGGCCTGAAGAACTATGTCGCTAACCCTGATCATAATCGTCGACAATGCATGGCTTCGAATTGCAGACTTCCTATGACTTACCTTCTCCGCTGGTACACCATTTTCATGATTGTTTGTGTGACCATTACCCAACAACATGCTGACGGGTCGTTGAATCTTTCATTTTATTTCAGTTAATATCAAAATGCATCGTCAAATACATCACGAACATGGGAATAACCTGTCAATACCCAGAGGAATCGGAACCAGTCATTGTTGGTTCAGGCCTCTGGGCGGCTTGAGATACATGTAGGCCTGTGAGTAGGCCTAGGCCGACGTGTGGATTAATTGTAACGTCGACAACAGTGGCTTGGCATAGAATGATGGGATGTGGACACCCGAACCATGGAGGGGTGTACCTCTCCATGGTTCGGGTGTGTTTGATTATACGTTCCGAGTCGCGGTTCGTTCGAGCCTGCCCGGGTCCACATTTGGGGAAGATACGCATGTGCAGAAAGCGCAACAGGCATTGACAGGGGCGACGTCGTGATTCCATCACGCTCGGCTTGAGTCAGCACCTGGGCAACCAGGCGGCGGCGTAGTGTGACGTATACACCAAACTTAAATTAGGCCCGCAAATATTAATTGCACGCTCTGCTTACTCAATTCCACGTCTTATACTTCAGTTTTTACGATCTTTATCGTTCCCCATGCGTTCCAGCCTAAAACGCGCCTTAATCGTGGAGCACAGGCCATTTTTTTGTCATTCTCGAAAAATTATTTACATAACCATATCACAGCGGTGTTCCACATTTGACGTCAGTTTGCTTCGCAGATTGGCCGCGTTGCGGCGTTCCGGGAACATGGCGTCGAGCCTACTCAAACAACCACAACATTTAATACGGAGAATCGAACAAACACGCTTTAGGATAGCTTAGCTCTCAGACCAACAAATTGAACCTAATCACGATATTTAATGTCCACCCTTAGTCAAAAATAAATGCCCAGCTAATTTTCCGGCATATCTCCATTAATATTTTTCATAACCACGTTTTCTTTTCATACGCATAATCTAGGGCCACTGGGACACCTTTTAAGACCATAAAATTTGAAATCATTACACAACTGTGTTTTTGGCAAAAGTTTGAAATTTGGCCAAAATATCATGTTTTTTTAATACTCACTTGTTCGGATTGAAACTGGCACTGTTTTGAAGCCAATCTGTTTCTTGACACATGAAAATTTTCGGAATGCCAAAATTCTCATTTAAAGCAAAGTTACAGATGATTTTGTAAAATGGTTTTCCCAGTTCTTGCCATTCGTTCCAGGCACTCAAGGCACAGGGTTTAGTATTACCCAGTGGTGAATATTCATTAGCCTCTCAACCACAAAAGGAGCGTCTGACATGGAGTAATAGGTCCCTTGTGAAATTATGAATCGTGTCTCTCACATAGGCCAACTTGTTAACTGACATACCGGTGTAAGTTGCACTGGGTAATCGTGGTCAACTCCCATTGATGCAGGCCTTGTGACATCATAAACACCTGCGTAACCTGTTATTGGGATCAACATAAATGTTTGAATAGGCCCCGGTTTGAATAGGTCTTCAGTGGACTTAACTGAATTAGGGCACGCGATCGGGGTATTGATAAAATGTGGCTTGGAGTGAACTGGAATTGCGGGGATTTTATTCCACAGAAAAATCATCATAAATCGTCACAAAGTTGCTCAATTTTGAATTTAAAAAAATTGTATTGTCCAGAAGCAGACTGGCTTCAAAACAGTGCCAGTTTCAACCGAACAAGTGAGTATTAAAAAAACATGATATTTTGGCCAAATTTCAAATTGTTGCCAAAAACACAGTTGTGTAATGATTTCAAGTTTTATGGTCTTAAAAGGTGTCCTAGTGGCCCTAGATTATGCGTATGAAAAGAAAACGTGGCTATGAAAAATATTCATTGAGATATGCCGGAAAATTAGCTGGGCACTTATTTTTGACTAAGGGTGTACCATATAAATCTTCGTATGAGAAGGCCTGGGGCAGTGGAAGACCAGCTGCTGTGATATGATCTGCATGGAGGAGTAGCCTAACCCAGACATTGACATTCGAGACACAGCAACACTCTTCCAAATATTCTCGTAAACGGTTTTTTTCATGAAACTTGAAAACCCGCAACCAAAAACCGGGAACATTTTGGGAGGGGGAGTGGTGTCAGTAAATACTGCCGCGCAACCAATCACGTGATAGGCATAATTCACAAACCGGTATTGAGGCAGTACATGTATTTATATTTCATTTTTTCCTCGGGGCCGACGCTGCCTACCATTATTGGCCCTGGTAAGTACGGAGGAGGCCAACACAAGCTACATCATGTCACTTGGATTTGCACTTGCAAAGGCACGGGTACAAGGCACCACGGCTCCGTCCCATGCGACGGAGTGAAGGGCCGGGAATGAAATCCCATATGGCCCGGGCTGCATTCGAACACGGGACCTGCCGCTTGCTGCGGACGTTATAACCACTAGGCTATCATGGCTCCTCACTGAGGTTCCTCATTGTCCGCGTGCGTTACCCCAGCTATACGGCGGAAAGGGGGAGGCTCAGCTTCGGCGGCGTGGAATCGTCCTAAAGCGGGATTCATTCGCACATGGATTTTGTCCGATTCTGGGGGGCTATTCACTAAAGCCACGCAGACGTTTCGCGCCCGCTAAACGCACGCAAACCAAACGCACGCTATTCTGCTTGTTTCACAAAGGCCACGCTATTTAACAAGAGTGCGCAATTCAGCACGCTAATGGGAATATTTAGCGTCTCCGAAAAAGGTCCCGCAAACGCCACGCAAGCCTGTCGCTTCATAAAAATGGCTTTGTTGCTCGCTGCAGAGGAAGATGCTCGCCGACAAATTCGTCGAAATAGGATATTGCGAGATAGAATACCCCCCCCCCCTCCAGATATATACGATGACACGGATTTATTAAAAAGGTATCGCATGCCACGCCCAGTGATCTTGGAAATCATCGACTTAATTGAAGATGACTTCGGCACTGCAAGTACTCTGTGCTATGCGTTATTATACGACTGGGAATTTCCAATTTCTCAGTGGAGATCTTTGTGGGATTAGCCAAGCATCCGTTTCTCGCATAGTCAACCGGGTTTCAGCTGCTATACCTGCTGGTACTAATGTAGGCCAACTACCCTACCCTACCCTAGCGACGTGTTCAAATGACTACACATTAACCAGATTTTGTATTGCATCTTCGGTACAAAAATAACGTTGTCGTTAACGTTTACGTTTATCGTTTGATTTCGACACCTCCCTACACAGACGGTTCGTGCTCCGGTACGGAAACGATAGGGGTGTGTTTAAAGTCGACTGACCCGACTGAATGATGAGTGGAACAGCATTGGGTCAGTCTACTTTAAAAACACCCCTACCGTTTCCGCACCGGAGCACGAAACGCATCTATCTGTTTTTAGCTGAATCAGTTAACGGTCAATTATGTCAGTTTGCCTGTCCGGTAGTAGCGTTGTGTAAGCGTGGAGTTTGCGGGGTTTTTTGTGAATACCACGCTACGCCAAGTTAGCGATCCCGCAGTCCACGCAAACGCTACGCTAATTCCACGCAACGCAAAAATTAGCGTGGGCTTAGTGAATAACCCCCCAGGTCCGTAAAAAATCTATCAAATGCCTGGGCGTTTGCGTTGTCGTATCCGGAAAATTAGGGGCAAACGGACAGGAAACGGATCGGATCCGTGTGCCAATGAACCCGCTAAGGGTAGGGACACACCTAACGCGATTCGTCGACGCATGCGGCAACGCCTTTGTTATTTTCCGCCACACTGCACGCAAACAAAGGCTTTGACTCGGACGCATGCGTCGCCCTATCGCATGCGAATCGTGTTAGGTGTGTCCCTACCCTTAAAGCCTAGCGCACATTTGCGGCAAAACTCAATGCGTTAGGGGTGTTTTTAAAGTCGACTGACCCAACGCTGTCGACTTGTCATTCAGCCAGGTCAGTCGATTTTTTCAGACCGCCCCTAACGCATTGAGTTTTGTCGGAAATGTGCGCTTGGCTTTAGGCGAAGTGACCGTCGGTCGTGAGATTTTTTGGTTTAAGCGTTGGTGCGATGGACTGTGCGTGTTCAAAATTAGAAATGAAATCCAACAGAACACAAGTTGCTTCAAACATTTTGTTCACTTTATTAATTGGCAAGAAGTAGGAAAAAACAGTTGTGGTATTTTCCAAGAGGAATGTTGTGGAGCGAGCGCCGCGGGATGGAGCGGCAAAGACGGGAACCAGTCAAGGTTTTTACTACCTGTATTTAATACCCCCGTCACACTTAGTTTGAATCAGCAGGAATCAAGCCACATTCGGGAGGGAATTCAAAGTCTTACAGCTTTCGAAGAATGCACTTCACACACTTGGAATTCACCTCAAATTTAGTCAGAAATCTCACAGAATGGCTGCAGAATAGGTTAGAATGCTGAAGAATTCACAAACAATGCCTCTCGAATACCAAAAAATGCACTTGGAATGTAGGCCTACTTTGAATGTAACAGGATTTTCCCGAGTGTCTCTCGAATGCTGCCAGAATGGTCCCCGACAGCATATAAGGCTGCTGAATCTAAAATGTTCATCAGTCTGAGCTCAAGTCGCACCTGTTACAGCCTCCGTCAAACAGACTGACCATTTTGTAGTCAATTTCAGTAATAATGCCGTGTCCCTTGGCGAGGCTTATATAAGAAGTAGGCACAGGTCTTAAAATTCCTCACCAAATGAACAATCAAATATTAGGAAATCCATAAGCATGATGCACTCTGTATGACGATATTGTAAATTGATGCTCTTCAGCCATTATGCCCTTTCGTTCCTTTTCTCCTCCATAGATTCTGACATGGTGAAATTTCATTTTAAAAAAATTAAGAAACTTTTATCAAGAACAGCTTCATTATTCTTGGTTATTTGGCAAATAAACGAAAGGGCAGTGTGCATGGATATGTTGTCAAGGGCATGTGCTGGTCAAATATCTTTGCCTATTTTCGGTATTTATAATTTTGATGCGTTCAAAAATACAAAAGAAATAATATGGATTCCCTTTGTGCACAAAGTTTGCCATTTGAAATGCAAATGAGCTGGGAATGGTGTAACGTTGTAATTGCATCATAACTAGGATAACACCTAATAAACACGTGCAATAGAGGTCATTTCATCATTGAGAATTTAAGGTTATGAAATCAGTTTGACGGAAGGATTCAAAAGGCTCTATCAGGTGTGAACTGGGCCCTTTGGATTCTCCTTCAAATGCGATCAGAATGTTTCAAATGCTGTTGGAAGGCTGTCAGACTATAATTGGAACGCAGTCAGACTAGAACGCTGTCAGAATGCAGATAGAACACACTTCAAATGCTGTTCGATATTTCTCCACTTGGAATGCACCTCGAAAGTTATGAACATGTCCAAAACATTCTGACAGACCACAGGAATGAGCAGGAATATTAGGAACGCAGTCAGAATGCAATCGGAATTTTTAGAATGCACATCGAATGTTCAGGAATGAATTACGAATTGTCATTCCAAGGCGTTCCTGCTCATCCTGCCTCTATTGTGACGGGGGTATAATTCACGGTTGCTTGACGAAACTGTAATATTATGTGACCGACGTTAATGAATGATTTAGAAAGTATTTCATGACAGCGGACCTCTTGAGTATCTGAGAGCAGGGAAAGTGAAGATGGATGAAACTGGGGCATTCTGTGTAATTCCTTCTGATCGCCTCTTGACCGTCTTTTCTCTAGGATTTGGTCGCTCGACCCCTGGCCTCTTTCTTCCCTTTACATTTCTGTAACCGGTCTCTTCTCAAGCCATTCCTTGATGCGAGGCGTGTTTGCAATCCTTCCTTTGAATGCCTTCAACTTGGGAAAGTTGGCCAGCACCTTAGCTGGAATCCAATCGAGGACTAATAGAAAGACCTGTAGGTCAGCTACAGAAATCTGAAAAGAAGGTAATCAATGAATAGTATATCTATGAATGGAGCATTATCGAAAAGACGGTTGTAAAACTACATGGCCCGAACTTATAAAAGGTGTTTTTTTGCCTGTCTAACTTGGACTTGTTTAAGCCTAAACATTTGCAAGACAACTGTTAGGCAAGTCTACCAAAACACTGATAATAAACAAGAAGTCAATCTCNATTACCCAGGACCTCAATCTTCACAAAAACAATACCCTGGGTGCAGTTTCGGTAGCCGAACATCACCCAGCATCCGCAATCAGTGCCTAGGAACGAGTCCTATTTAGAAATCCCGTGAAATCTCGCGGTCTCGCGCCGCGGTACTTGTTGAGTGTAGCTGTCCTTGACATTTTTCAGGCTGTCACGTGACCACGGGCGCGACAACCTTGAATCCAGGTGTCATCACGATGCTGGGTGATGTTCGACTACCGAAACTACACCCAGGGTATTGTTTTAGTGAAGATTGAGATCCTGGGTAATCTTTGTATATACCCAGGACGACATTTACCCTTTCAGCTATAATGAGTTGTAAAGGGGCATACCTTAGATGACCTCATTTGCGCGGCATTCGTCATAATAGGCCTATTTAGTGTTGTGACTGGATGGATAGTACACCCTTAGTCAAAAGTAAATGCCACCTAATTTCCCGGCATATTTCCTTGAATATTTTTCATAGCCACGTTTTCTTTTCATACAGATATCTAGGGCCACCAGGACACCTTTTAAGACAATAAAACTTGAAATTATGAACGAATCACAAGCTTAGACAACTGCAAAACAAGCCCCCTGGCATGTTTTGCGATTCCTTTGCTATTTAGACACCGTTGTCTATCTTTGGACGGCAGATTTAGACACGTCTAAGCTAAACATCCTTCTGTAATCGCAGTTTAAGCTAGACGACTGATTTAGACTTGTCTTGGTGAGTTAGACTTGTCTAAGGTACAGGCATCCTTTATAAGTTCGGGCCCATGTATCTCACAAGTCCATTATGTGGCCTACTGTTGTTGGTGGGGCATAGTCGGTCTGGTAGCTAAGCTATTCCCTTGAGTCCTTTCAAATTTATGAAGCAAACGGCTTGCCATATCCGTTTTGTGGTCACAATGAACCTTTTTTGAGTGGTCATTTTCCCAGGATTCAATTCCATCCGCACCTGTCGACAGCGTCATCTATCGTCAACATGTCAACAAACATTCTCACCTTATCACCGACAAAGAACCCCTTTCCTTCATTGTTCTGTCCCAGAATCCGTTCAATCTTCGAGAGGTGGTCCACCATTTTCCACTCATCCAATGCTTTACTAAGTTCCGCCTGAAAAAAGAGCAAACAAGCCTGGTGGCGTCAAGGTTCACGTACTGAAGTTCGTGTCGAAAAAATACCGAAATTAAGGGACATGGGGCACTTCCTTTTTTATAGAAATTCTGAGGCCCCGGGATTGTTCATTGTTTTGCCACCAGAGAAGTAGAATCCAGGCAGTGCGATTGCACTCGACGTACCGGTATAGCATTCTTCGTGCATTGTTCACCCACATGGTGATGATCGACTCAATATTCACAGGGGAGGCAGGCTTAATTGGCGTGCTGATTTTCAAATATGGGCCTTTCATAAGAGTTATCTACATTATATAGATGTAATTCATACATTCTCTCAAAAACCGGCTAGTTTATTGTAACCTTTATCCCACAAAATGTATCATTACACAAACAGCAAATTCGTTTCTGATGTTGATTCATACCTAAAGGCCGCCGTACACGATACGTTATTTTCCTACGAAATATTTCGTACGATTTCTGACCCAATATTATTGGAAGGAAATATTTCGCATCCCGCCGTAGATGATCCCGTTTATTTCCCAGGAAGTAGGCTATTACGTTGCAACATAAAAGTTATTGTGTGTGACGAAAAATATGACCCTCTCGCGGGGTCATATTATTCTGTAGGATTGACCTATTACATGCGGACAGAGGGGTACAAAGCGCCAGTTGTACAAATTATCTGCTACCACGGCGTCACACGATAGGAATTATTTCCTATACCATTTTATTGTACAAGAAATATAGGACAGAACCTATTTGTGGATTTTTTCCTATACGACAAAAATGGGACGATGTTTCCCGTCACACACGGTAAAATTTATTCCTACAAAATATTTCGTAGGAGAAAAATGTATCGTGTACGGCGGCCTTAAGAATCCTGAAACCCCTACGCCTTCCAATAATAGGCTCGTCCTACCTGTATTACCGGTATTCTGCCATGTATTGGATATCGCGAATGCACAGGGCATTAAACGCAATTTTTAGGTCAACTAACGAATATGGGCCTAGAAGAAATCCGAAGCAGCAAATGGATATCTACTTTTAACTTATTAAGGTTATTCACTAAAAGTTCATCTTTATCGAAGGTTATCCGATTTTATTGGTTTCCAATCTTCAGCCTCACATTGAAAGTTTCCTGCGTGAGTGCGAAGCCCAGGTTATGAGGTTGTGAATAACCGCGCGATCGAAGAGTGAATCGGGGAAAACCGGTATGAAAATAATGGTCACTACGTGAACCAATAATCCAAGAACAGGGCCGTGTTTAAAGGGGGCGAGAGTCAACCAAAAAACAGAGTCAACCAAAAAACGTGATTTTCATCAGGATTTTGGCAAAAAACGGCAAAAAGAGGTCTTCT
>NMRB01000445.1:217472-228049 GCA_002633025.1 Notospermus geniculatus | reverse complement strand
GAGATATTTAACTTCATCACTTCAGAATAAAACAGTCTTCAAAAACCACCGTAAGTTAACTTTTTTGAAACTATCTAACCTTTCAGACCTGGATACAAGTATTATCTACTCGATGGTACTGCTTGATTTTGAGGTCATTGAGGAGTTTTCTTGGAATCGTGTGTTAATTGAGTGTGGAAGAAGAAAGAAATAAAAATTTCCTACCTACCCAGTGATATCAAGATGGTCCCTACATTGATATGTAGGGACCATAACTATCTATGAGTTTAATTTGGGGTCGATGCCTATTTAGTAAGTTAAAATGTGTCGTCTGCTAGACAGGAAGTTCTTACAATGCGTATCCTCAGATTTGAGTCACCACACTGGTCATTGGAGAAACACTATAAGTTATTGCAAAATTACAATTCTTGTACGAGTAGGACAAGTACCTAACAATAGCATACCAGAACAAGGGGAAACAGCCGAGCATGTGCATAGCATTAATATTAGTACAATGAAAACGACGAGAAAGAAAGTCCTGTGCTGGGGATCGATGTACCTAAACCTGGAAAGAAAGAAATCATTAGAACGACGTCTTAGCCCACTCGGCCACTGGGCGAGCTGGCAGCAGGCCGAAAATTTCCTTCAAATGAACCGAACCTCTACGTAAGCCTAATATATAGCTGTATGAAATAGACTCGAGGAGGCATTCACAGACGGGGGGCAGTCATAATCATGATAGTTGTAATGCCGCTCATTGCCCCCCTAACAGGAATGCCCGGGGAGGCAATGACAAACGGCCTTCGGGCATTCCTGTTAGGAGGGCAATGATAAATATTACACCGGTGTAATGACTCAGAATGCCTCCCCTTCTTATTGCCCGACCGGACATTCATAATCACAAATTTCTGTTTTTCATTGCCCGGGGGGCAATGAGAAATAGACTAAGTCCCGTTTTTTATTGCCCCCCTGGGGCAGCTAAAATCAACTCCGTTTCCAAGAAAATTGATTATCAATGCCCCTTCAGTGGTGATCTATATAGGCCTATGAGTCGCGTCATTGGAATTAAAGTTACGGTTGGTTGCCAGCTCGCCCCGTGGCCAAGTGGGCTAAGGCATTGTACTGATCGCTGATTTCTTTCTTTCCAGGTTTAGGTAGATCGATCCCCAGCACAGGACTTTCATCTTTCTCGTTCTTCTCCTTGTACTGTATCAATGCAATGCACATGCTAATTAATGTATATGTATCTCAGTATTCTTTCCATTACTTTGCCACGACTGTTTCTTGTGTTACTAAGATTATTTTGTTTCGTTTTTTTAATATTAATTTTTGGTCAATAATTGATGAACAGAGAAAGCCTATTTTAATTTCCTTCGCAATCAATAATTCGAACAATAGGGAATTTAAGAAATCAAACGATAAAGGTTAACTTTACGACAACGTTACTTTTCATACTGCGAATTCCCCAGATTATATATTACATGTGACATTTTCGGAAAAAAGCATTGTCGTAAAGTTAACTTTTTTCTTTTGATTTCTTGAACTCCCTATTAAGAGTAGCGAAACTCTGTGCTGTATTAACGTTGTGCGTCTCCTCTGCAGCTGTCATACCCACAGGGGCCTGACGAGAGACAGTAGGGTTGGGTTACGGTACGGCAAAAAAAAATAAGGAAAAATAGATAAGCGAGTTATCTATTTTTGGTTAGGGTTATCACCGTAATTAGGGTTAGTGGGTTAGAGTTGTCACCGTAATTGGGGTTAGGGTTGTCACCGTAATTAGGGTTAGGGGTTAGGGTTGTCACCGTAATTAGGGTTAGGGGGTTAGGGTTATAACCCTAACCAACCATACTGTCTCGCGTCCACCCAAGCCACTATGGTCATACATTTGTGCCAATCACGATTTGGGATGATGTAAATGGTTGAAAAAAATACATGCGTGAAGGCCTAACTGTCAGATATTTAGGTGTCAGTGGAAAAGAATAATTGAAATCAGAGTAAAAAAATAATGAGAAACACTATAAGTTATTGCAAAATAACGATTCTTGTACGAGTAGGACAAGTACCTAACAATAGCATAGCAACAAGGGTAAACAGCCGAGCATGTGCATAGCATTAATATTAGTACAATGAAAACGACGAGAAAGAAAGTCCTGTGCTGGAGATCGATCTACCTAAACCTGGAAAGAAAGAAATCATTAGAACGACGCCTTAGCCCACTCGGCCACGGGGCGAGCTGGCAGCAGGCCGAAAATTTCCTTCAAATGAACCGAACCTCTACGTAGGCCTAATAATAGCTGTATGAAATAGACTCGAGGAGGCATTCACAGACGGGGGCAGTCATAATCATGATAGTTGTAATGCCGCTCATTGCCCCCCTAACAAGAATGCCCGGGGAGGCAATAACAAACGGCCGAAGGCCGTTTGTCATTGCCTCCCCGGGTATTCCTGTTAGGGGGGCAATGATAAATATTACAGGTACGCGGAATAAACAGCCTGTCCCCGTGAAATAGCAAACGGACCCACTGAAGGATTACATGGGCAATATACTGCCTGTAATTTTCCATCCTTTATGCCAGAAATACAAGACCACGCTGGTGATTCAAATTTTACTGTACGCATTGTCAGAATATCCGGTCCTGAGCTGATAGCAGACGATGCATTCACAAAATCATTTATAGACTCAGAAGGAAAGCTGGATAGCCAATGATTTGCAGCAATATGTGAACGTTATGTGATATGCCCACAGTGCCCCATAGGTTCGTTTTACATAGGCTTTGCAATGTGAAGCAATGGCCATGTTTGCATGAAATTGCTCCCGTTCTGATGCAAAATTGCAATTTTTGAGTGAAATATGGCACATAATTGCCTCTACTTCTACTCATATTTGGCCCAGGTAATACTGCACATGTGTACATACTAGGCTTTGCTTTAGACGCCCTTGTTGCAAGATAAATAGGCATTTTGTAAAAAACACCTGTACGAATTGTGAGTATTTTCTCGCTAGGTCAGTCGGAGCGACTGTACGCATTGCCAGTTGGTATAGTTGAAGTACTGTACGCATTGACAGTCTTATTTGTGTGCAATATTGGTGATTAAATATGCCTTTTTTCGGCCTCGGAGTACAGCAAATAACATTAACATGAGAAAATGAATACCTCTAGTACTAAGAGCCCCCTGTCTACGGTTTATAGATTGGTGCGAGGATTTCCTGGGTGGTAGATAGAATGAATGTTGATGAATAAAGCGGCGAATGGATTTGCGGGACTGGCTCTTAAGCTGCATTTATGGGAGTGTCCCACTGGCGACTTTTTCCCACGACAAGGGGCGAATCTGAAGTCTGCGACATTCCCTCGACAAGCTGCGATATTTAGCGTTAATGTGTTTCGCATAGGATCACGAAGCCAGAGAATCCCTGCGAACATAGACGACAGTCTACGAAGACCTACGATTTTTAATCCGTCCCTTGTCGCAGGCCAAAATTTACCAGTGGGACACTAGTAGGCCTATTAAGCTGCTTTTCCAGGAGACGTTTGCCGACGCGGTTTCGGTGGCGGGAGCGGGTGCGAGTGAAAAAGCTAAAGGGAAATACGTTGGATCGGTTTTTTCCACCCGCGCCCGCAAACGCCAAGCGGAAAATGCAATGCATTTTCGCATAAAACATATCGCTTCCGCCGGAGATTCCGCGTCCCTATACCGCATTCCGGATGTCTGGTAAACACAGCTTTAGACGGCGTGGATTTCAGCTCTCCATACCTCCTCCAGGATCCCATGTGAAGGACATACCGATTGTCTTATTTGAAGGATTGCTTACGGGAATAGGCAACCACGTGATGATGGCCAGATAGTCCATCCCCCGGGAGCCCAACCACGTAATGATGCCCAGACAGCCCTACACCCGGGAGCCCAACCACGTGCTCCAATGTGCTATGTGGCCCCCCTGCAGATGACCTTTATGTGCATGTGAAGTTCCGGCTCGATCGGACATCCAATATGGCCACCAGGTGGCATAACCCAAAAATCATCAAAGTCCTACTTGGGAATGACTTGACCCAGATTGCTCATGATATGTACACCCTTAGTCAAAAATAAATGCCCAGCTAATTTTCCGGCATATCTCCATGAATATTTTTCATTGCCACGTTTTCTTTTCATGCACATAATCTAGGGCCATTAGGACACCTTTTAAGACCATAAAACTTGAAATCATTAAACAAGTGCATTTTTGGCAAAAGTTTGAAATTTGGCCAAAATATCACGATTTTTTTATCCTCACTTGTTCGGATTGAAACTGGCACTGTTTTGAAGCCAATCTGTTTCTTGACACATGAAAATCTTCAGAATGCTAAAATTCTCATTGAAAGCAAAGTTACAGATGATTCTGTAAAATGGTTTTCCCCAGTTCCTGCCATTCGTTCCATGCACTGAGGCACAGAATTTTAGCATTACCCAGTGGTGAATATTCATTAGCCTCTCAACCACAAAAGGAGCGACTGACATCAATAGTGGAGTAAAAGGTTCCTTTGTGAAATTATGCATGGGGTATGTCACAATAGGCCAATTTGTTGACTGACTTACAGGGGTAAGTTGCACTGGGTAATCGTGGTCAGAAACTCCCATTGATGCAGGCCTTGTTTGAATAGGCCCCGGTTGAAATGTTTGAATAGGCCCCGGTTTGAATAGGCCTTCAGTGAACTTCCTGAATTAGGGCACGTGATCGGGGTATTGATAAAATGTGGCTTGGAGTCAACTGGAATTGCGGGGATTTCATTCGACAGAAAAATCATCATAAATCGTCATAAAGTTACTCAATTTGGAATTTGAAAAAATTGTATCCAGAAACAGATTGGCTTCAAAACAGTGCCAGTTTCAATCCAAACAAGTGAGTATTAAAAAATCATGATATTTTGGCCAAATTTCAAACTTTTGCCAAAAATGCACTTGTTTAATGATTTCAAGTTTTGTGGTCTTAAAAGGTGTCCTAGTGGCCTTAGATTATGTGCATGAAAAGAAAACGTGGCTATGAAAAATATTCATGAAGATATGCCGGAAAATTAGCTGGGCATTTATTTTTGACTAAGGGTGTACCTCCCTCTGTCATTAGACTGTTATGTCCAACCCGGTGAGCACATGGTCCATGGACCATTTCATTTTAGCAAGAATAATTCAATCACATAAAACGTCCGAGTATTTTGCTCTCAGATGCCAGGAAAATGCATCTAAAGCACTTAACTTGTCAAATTTTTCTGGGGGAGGGCCCCAGCCCCCCTTTGGGCTTCGCCCTGTCGGTGCTCACCACCGCGGTCGAGCTACGCCCCCTTTTTGTCAACCCTGGATCCGACCCTGCAGCATTATCAGTCAGGGAAAGGATATGATTGCGCCGTCTGTGGGAAAAGATTCTATTCAAAGAAAAACCTAGCTGACCATCTGGACTCCCACACGGGGATGAAGCTTCACCTTTGTGACACATGTGGCTCCCGGTTTGCCCATAGGCAGGGACTGGCGGCACACAAGAAGAGGAAACATGGGAGGTATGATATATCGAAATAATACTGCATACAAAAAGGAACGTGGTTGGGCTCCCGGGGGTTGGGCTGTCTGCTGCGACGAAACATGTAAAAACTCGGCCAGGAATGGTAGGAAATATCGAATACAAACCTTCTAGTGTGGGCACTCATCATGAATGCCCTATCTCCACACGCAAGCGCATGAAATACCAAAATGTGCCAAATCGGCTGATTTCTAGTGCATTTGGCCCTTGGATAGGCTATTATGTGAATAAAAGGGTAATATTCTGAGGTTATCTAGGTGTCTTTTGACATAACGTAGGTGACTTTTCAAGAATCTGCCCCATTATCATGAACACTATTGAGCCACACATGATTTTGTGAATGCATCGTCTGCTATCAGCTCAGGACCGGATATTCTGACAATGCGTGCAGTAAAATTTGAATCACCAGCGTGAAGACGCACGCCGTGGGCCCGCATTGTGTAACAATTTAGCACTGAGGAAAAGCCGCACTATAATCTCTGCCATGTCTTACTCTCTTCCCCTGACCACGCCACTCAAGAAGAAGAAAACATGGGAAAACTGAAGTTAGCCTGATTAAATCACGTATTGTCTATGAAAACACCCAATAGAATTGTTACCTACTCAGAATAGTCACAGTCCTGACACTGTCTGGGGGAATATGACACAGTTTTTACTACTATTATTATTGTTATAATGCAAGGGCTGGTTAGATAACACAGAACTACTAGGTCAGGAGGTTCTGAATTCTGGAATACAATTGAGTCGCATGAGCGGGTTTAGGCCTAAATGGTAAGACCCTGATCTAATAGCACATTATTTCCAATGCCAAGGAAGTCAATTGAAAAAAAACATGATAACTGGTTGCTGTAATCTTGAGGATAGTCTGGGTTGTGGTCCGGCCATTGTATTGGCCCAGACAGTCTTGAATCACTGTCAGTTGGACTGTCAGCACGAACAGTACAACATGGCAAGAAGGCAGCGCCCAGATGCAGTAACCGATGAGGAAATCCAAGCATTTCGAGAAGCCCGACATGAATTGGGCAATGACAACGACAGGATTAGGGCCTTCCTGGCAGGAAGGGAGGAGTTAACGCCGCATGCGCACGCCATCTACACTGGACAGCTCAATGGCATCATCAATCGCCTGCGCGTTGTTCGTCGAGCAATAAGGAGACGGGAAATTGTAGATGGCCACCTGCCTGCTGATCCAAACAGGAGGGATGATCGATTTGTTTTCAATTTTGATGGATCAAACAATCCAGAAGAGTTAGCTGTAAGTATGCAATGTTCGAGGACCCATCTTGTCTGACGCTTTGAAATGTTTTGGGTAATTCAATACTTTTATCTAAAATACTTTCCAAGTCAGAGTTGTTCTTGCAAGGTTCAATATTAATCAGTCAATCAATCAATCAATCAGTATTCGTGATCCTCTCGGGGTATTTGCCCGCATATGTGTTAGGCTACTACTGGCGTGAAAGCAGTTGATACATATTATTGAATACACTAGTTAGCAAAAACTTGTGTCATACCTCTTCCACTTTATTCTTATCCAGGCTCAGATGAACCAAGCAGAGGCCAACGAAGCTGCCGACCCAGTGGCAAGAATGAACGATGGTGGTGAACAAGATGGTGGTCAACAAGAGCCAGTCGGACAAGAGGGAGCAGCTGAGAATGAACTTCCAAGGTGTGTAGTATAGTCTTACATAACCGATTGCAGATGCTGGCCATGTGTAAACTCAGATTACTTATCTGACTAATAGATGAAGGAAAACTGTGTTTCAAACCACTCACCACTGAACGTGCCGTGTCCTGCCATCTACACACGCCCCATGATTTAAAACTGTTAACCTTTTTGGAACACCTGATATAATGATAAGTTTAATTTGAATTTTAGGGGCGGGCTCCGACAATTGCAGGTGCAGAATCAGTTGATGATGAGAGACATGTTTCAGAGGATGGCGGCAAGAGAGGCCGAGGAAGATGAACTTAGGGGATACATGATCCGATTTATGAGACAGAACCTGCATCTTGATGATGAATGATACGACAACAAAGGCTATGTACAGATAAGAATAAACTTTATTCGTATCTTTACAGTATTTTTGTTTGTTATCTTTATTTTTCTCATACCATCTCCGCTGGCCTGGGTTGGGTTGCACAAAACTCATGTTAGCGCCAACTTGGTGTTAGCGCTAACTTTATGTTAAATGCCAACGTAAAAAGACAATGGATTTTTACGTCACTTAACATAAAGTTAGCGCTAACACCAAGTTAGCGCTATCGTGAGTTTTGTGCAACTCACGACTGAACTCCAAGTATAGTCAATGGACTGAAAAATGACATGCCGCATGAGAAACAAAATGAAGCACCACAGACATTGGCCGAGTCAGGTGGTCTCTCAGAAAAGGGAATTGAGTACACAGCCTGGTCCCTGCCCATTAAAATAATTTCAAATTCGTTGATCATGTTGATCAACTTGTCCTTAAAACGGAGGTAGTCAGAAATGGGTGCCTCGTCATACATCTATAATGTCCCAACCCGAAATCACTTAACCAACGAGGACATTCCTTCTCCTGAAGCTGTTTCTGCGCATGTTCCTTAAACCACCTGCCAAACCAAAAATTGCGGGAATTGTTCTTCGGCGATGTCGTGACCGAACACCTGCTGCCCGAAAAATCTTTATGTCATGAAGACAGTGTTCGATTCTCACCCGTCCAGCCCTGAACTCTCTTCCACGTCCATGAGTCACCACGAGTGGGGCCTCATCTGGATACCCTTGATCTGCCAGAATGTTCATCCCATGTGGTACCAATGGTTCTTCCATTATCCTGCAAAAAACACAAAGGAATGGGGAATGATCTGTGCAATTTTCACTCGAAAACCAAAACCAAATGTCTCATGTATTTTAGTTGCCTAGTTCCTACATTCACCACCAGGGGATAGCATCGTCAACCTATGAGATAATGAATGATTGCTTTTAGTTGTTGGTAACCAATAAAAGAAATTGCACATCAGGAAAATTTAGCTACCTGTAGCAGAGAGCATCTGTGGTCGATCCCTGGAAACCAGGACGGCATCTGATGACGTAATTCTCTGAATCAACCAGTAACTGCACGTTCATCACGTGGGAATGGCGGTGACCTGAGTAGAACAGTTGTTGCAGGTTTCCACGATACGGCCTCCTGATAAGTTGTGGCGAACCATCGATAATCCCAACTCCATTGCCTGGCAATCTCCTCATCATTGCCCACTCCTGAGCATTAGGCCATCTGATATGACGTCGATAGGTAGAAAAAGCCATGTACGGTATCAATTTGGTCAGCAACTTGGAAATGTACACTTCGTTTACTCCAAACGTGTGGGATAGCATAGCATAAGAATGATACTGACGAGCCCAGACGAGTAACATAAGTAATTTGTTCATAGGTGTTAGCACATCGGGGCGTGTCCCGGGTACCAAGGCCTCTCTAACATTATCAAACATATGATGAAAATCCTCAACAGTTACTCCTGTTAGAGTAAAGAAAAGACGTGGATGCAAGACTAACTCCGTGAAGACATCCTTGCCGAGTCGAGGCCCTTGAAAATAACCGAATAGAGCATTGTAGATGTCCCCTATCTTGTCTTCAAAAAGAAAGGCTGCAAGCAGACCACAACGTAATCTCTGTAACTCTCGGTGATTCATTTCATACACCAGAGCGAGGAGAGCAGGGTTATCCATGATTCCTGGACACCATGCATGCCAAGTAGGCAAGGAAACCATAGACCTGTGTTTATCTAAAAATAAACAGCCTTCATGATTGTGACTACCTGGTAGGCATTACATCACATAGCTTTAAAGTCTTCTATTATCTGGACATTGGGTCGAAACTGACATTTGCACTGGGCCTATTGAAATTGACTGTGTCATATTTCCCCCCGGACAATATTTTGACTGGTACTGTTCTGAGTAGGTAACAACTCTAATGAGAACCCTGACAAGCCTGGGAATGAAACACCTTGTGGTGGTCCAACCTATAGACGTACATAAATCGAAGTGACCTACACTATCCCTATAGTCACCCAGACTATGAAATTTTTCTAAGTCACCCAGACTTTCTTCGAAAACATTATTATTTTCCTTAAGTCACCCAGACTAAGACGTCACAAAGTCACCCAGACTAACATTTAATAAGTCACCCAGACTTCCTTCATAAACATTCTTTTATTTTCCTACGTCACCCAGACTAAAACATTTAATAAGTCACCCAGACTATTCGAATTCTATTTCTTATCACCAAGACCTTTGCAAGTCACCTAGACTTGACAAGAAATCGGGAAAGACCTGGCAAGACGGGAGCTCATCCAGACGGGTGTGAGCCGTGTGCCTGCTCACGAGAGAATGAAGGGATATTGATCAGGCGAGCATGCAGCGCCATCTAGTGACAGCTTAGGATAACCTGAAGCAGCAGCAGAAAAAAGGCAGAGCTCGAGGCAAAGGCCAAGGCTTTAAGGCAGAAGCAAGAAATCGAGAAGGTGAAGTTCGACCTCCACT
Source organism: Notospermus geniculatus (assembly GCA_002633025.1). NCBI lineage: Eukaryota > Metazoa > Nemertea > Pilidiophora > Heteronemertea > Lineidae > Notospermus > Notospermus geniculatus. The sequence continues at coordinate 218,006 of NMRB01000445.1, read as the reverse complement.
TGAAAGAGGAGCAGTTGGCGTTAGACACTGAAATAGCGGTTTCTGAAGCAAGATCTAAGGTAGTGGAAGATGCCATAAAGGAGGAAAGAAAAGCATACAAGCCCCAAAAGGTGGTTGCTCAACCTAACAGAAATGTAATTAGTAAATGTAAGGCTTGAATAGGCTGAAGGGAAGGGTGTATAATATAGCTTGGAGGAATTAAACTAACAGTATAATTATACTAACAGTACAATACCCCCAAGACTATAGTAAGAGTAATTTATATTAAACAAATGTATGAGGAAGTGATAAAAAATTAGGCCTAGAAAAAGAAATGAAGAGCAAGATAATAAGAAATGAAGGGGCAACAGTAAAGAAAGGAAGCCTAGGTGAACAGCACCTACAAAACCTGACCAACGAAAATTTAGAAACAGACCATGGACGAAGACAAAGGCCTAAAAAAGAGGAACCCTGTCCTCCAAGGAAAAGGGTCTACTAATGGGAAAAGAGGGGTTGCAAAGCACTGACCAGCGAACAAAATAGGAGAAGAGCAAT
>NMRB01000445.1:201284-213691 GCA_002633025.1 Notospermus geniculatus | reverse complement strand
TGCTTTCTGTGTGGGGCGTCAGATCATTGGTTGAGGGAATGCCCGAAGTTAAAGGAGATGAAACAGAAATTGTAAAGTATCAGGCGCGTAGGTAAGGGGTATGTGTGAAAGCGGGGAACACAAAGCATGCGTTGTTGAGACGGTGGTGGGATTGTGTTTGGGCTTTGGTTAGTTTCCTTCCCAAGAGTCACTTGTGCTCTACGGGGTTTTAGATCTCGCGCGGGTTGGGGGCTTGCCGGGCTCACCGTCCTGATTTTCTTTATTTTATATAGTGTGTCGACGATGCGGAGAGGTCTCAACTGATAAATGTTCCTGAATGGGAGATGGCGGTGGATTTTGACCCGCTAGCAGCAGCCAGTTCTGTTTGCTCTCCGAGGTGGACAACGTTAAATCGGGACGGTGATTCCTGTCAGCCTCCGGCTCCAGAGCATCCGAAGTGTTCGAGGTTTGAGCAGGTATTGCAGGACGACGTAGAGTATGATGTGTTTTCCCTCCCCTTGCGTGATCCGGAATACTTTATTTCCGGTGGTATTCATGATTGTTTCCCGGAGTGGGAGAAAGTTTTGGATGCTCTTCCCTCTTCAGGTTTGCCGTTGGACAGAGTTAGGTCGTGGGTGAGGAATGGTGTGGATGTCCATGAGTTTTTTAGGCCGTTCAAGGGGGAGTTCAGAGGGAAGAAGTATGATTCGGTGCAACCACCTCCGGCATATTTCCCTAATTCTGATAGCTGTAAGTCATTCGCTCAGTTTGTGGCGTCGGAATTGGAGAAGAAGATTGCTGACAGCGCGATCACCTTGTTGGGAAGAGTGGGGCAATGCCAGATGCCTAGGGTGATAATGCCTATTACTGTTGAGCCGTCAAAACCTAGAATGTGCCATGATGAGCGGTTCTTAAATTTGTGGGTACAGGATAGTCCATTTAACCTTGAAACATTAAAGGACATTCCAAGGCTGGTGGCAAAAGGGGCTAGGTTAATATCATGCGACGATAAATCTGGGTATCATCATATTCGTCTTACCCAGAATTCAAGAGAATATTTTGGAATTCAGTTTGGGGGTTGGCTCATGGTATGCAACACCCTGCCGTTTGGTTTCAAAGCCTCTGCGTTTGTTTACCAAACAACTGGTATGGTGGCTACCGAGTACTTGAGATCTTTTGGTGTTTTGAACACTCAGTACATAGACGACAGGTTGGGTGTGGAGTCGGTTAGGCGTGATACGGGTAGGGTGATACTCAGCATAGCGAAGGTGCGTTACTCCCTTTTACAGCTGCTAACCAGGTTAGGGTATACCTTGGGTATTGTGAAGAGTCACTTGGATTTCGCAACATTTTTGCGCCATTTAGGGTTTATAGTGGATTCAGTAAGGCAGGCGTTCCTTTTGCCAGAAGATAAGAGAGAAAAGTTTGTTGCCTTGAGGGAACACATAATGTCAAAAAACGAGGTAGATTTGAAGACGTTGCAAAGATTTTTGGGGAAATGCATTTCGATGTCGCTTGTAGTGCCGGCGGCGAAGCTGTACTCTAGGGAAATAAGTAGGGCGATATCCGTAGCCATGAAGAGTAGTAGGCCTGTTAGGTTGTATCCGCAGTTGGTGCAGGAGGTCAGACATTGGGAATTTATAGACACATGGACTGGTTGTATGCCTTGGCGCCAGGAGCGGCATAATCAGGTCTCTTTAGCAACAGATGCCTCGAATTACAAATATGGTGTCACTGTCTTGTCCGGCGAGAAGCAGGGGTTAGAGTTCTCGGATTTTTGGGAGGGCGAGGATCAGAGGCCTATACATTTAAAGGAAGCGTCCGCTCTGTTGAATGCTTTAAAGTCATTGTTGCCTGAGCTCAGAGATTCAAGGGTAGATGTCCTCACGGACAGTAAGGCGCTTTTATGTGCGTGGGAAAACCAAGGTGGGAAGGACAGGGCTCTTTCGCAGGTCATTAAGGAGATATTCCAGTTAGTTTTCCACGCCAATGTGGATCTGAAGTTGTCCTTCATCCCTTCCAGCCAGAATCCGGCAGACAAACCGTCCAGGTCTCTGAGTGCGAATGATATAATGTTGACGGCCGTTTCCTGGGAGAAGGTGGAGGCGGCTTTTGGACCGCATACTGTGGACCTCATGGCATTAGATGCTAACGCAATGAAGGGCCCCTCTGGGGAGCACCTTAAGCATTTCACCTTAGCCCCGTCACCGGGAACAGCAGGGGTCAATGTGTTCAGTCAGGATATTAGCCGGGAGGTTAACCCGTACGTGTTCCCACCCCCCACATTTATATTGCCGGTGTTGAATTTCCTTATCCAGAGTGGGGTACGAAGGTGCACCATGGTGGTCCCCATGACGTCGTGTTCGCCGCTTTGGATGCCGGTGTTGCAGATGTACTCAGTTAGTAGGTTCTGTTTAGGTGCTAAAGGGGATAGAGCGGTGGTGAAGATTCCCACAAAGGCGGGTTTTGTGGATGGAGACGGAGGGTTGCCGTATTCGTTGTATGTTCATAGATTGCATTTTAAGTAGTCCTCGCTGTTTTGATTACAGGACAATTCTAGAAAGAAAAGGGAAGTGAACGTCGATTTGGGTGCTATTAATGATAGGATAGCTGCATTGGATAGCGAGTGGATGGTATCGAAGGCTGAGATGAGAAGGGCGAGCATTGAAGGCAGTATGGAAAATTTCCTCTCTTGTCTGCCGGAAAGGCCGTCGGTTCTTTCGTGTACGCCGGAGCATTTTAGGCAATATTTGGTTTGGAAGGACGCAGCTGGAATGACAAGGGTGCACAACGTTCACTGCCCATTTCTTGGCGTGAGGTATGGATCTGATTGTTCCTGCCCTTTGAGGTTGGCGGTGGGTTCTGTAAGCAATATCATTCAGGAATCGTTTGTTATTTTCCGGCGAGCTGGCAGAGGGGAAGCTTGGGATCATCGGGAGGGTAAGGGGAACCCTGCCAGGTCGCCGTTGGTAAAGCGGTAGGTGAAGCAGGTTGCTGCCGAGCAGGCAGTGGCGCATATTTCCCCTAGGCAGGCTAAACCTATTTTTCTCAGTAAAATTAGGAGGGTAGCCCATTACATTGATAGGCAGGTGAAGAGGCCTGATATTTCGTCAAGGCAGCGTTTTGTTCTATTTAGGGACCAGGCCTTTTTCAAAATGCAGTTTTTTGCTGGCGACCGGGTTTCTGACATGGCGGCCATTCCGGCGCAGGAGGTCAAGGTTTTGCCTGATGGTTCCGGAATTCGCCTCTGCCACACGTTTACGAAGACGGTCAGAAGTGTTGCGGATAAACCTAATTCTTTTGTGTTGAAAAGATGCGAGGATGAGGTGGTTTGCCCCGTCCTCGGTTTGCAGAGATATGTTAAGTGGGCAGCGGAGTGGCAGGTTAGCCTGGCTGCTGGTTACTTGTTTAGGGTAGTATCCGAGTCTGGTGTAGTTCTTGACAGGCCGGTTATGTACAGCACGATGTATGCCCGGTTGAAGGAGTATTTAGTTACTTTGGGCCTATACGAAGGGGAAACCCCCCATAGTCTCCGGTCTGGCTGTGCTATCCTCTTGGGAATGACGGGCGCTGTGGAAGATGAGCAACAAATGATGGCTCATGTTGGGTGGTATACGAAGGAATCAGCAGCGTATTACACTCGTGTAAAAGCTTTGCAAGACTCCGTATTAGTAGCCGAGCGCCTGGCATCCCAGTCGGTAGCACAGTCAGACCAGATAGAGCAGGCATTCGCATCTCTGTTGCCTAGTGAAATGTACAATTTTTGTTGATGCCCGCTTGGTTCACAGTTGTATAACGATTGCCGCGGTTGAAGTGGGTTTTGTATACGGATAAATGTAAGGATGCAGTAATTTGTAATTGGTAATAAACCTTTTGGACGTTACTTCCTGTCCTAGTTGTTTGATTTGCATCAGTTATTGGGGAGTGCTGGGAGTTTTGGGAGTATTGGGAGTTGTTTGGGAGGAGGAGCTACGGGAATTGCGTGTGCTCTGTATTTCTGTCCTTGTCGGTGGGACGTGCCCGATTTTTCTCCCAGTACTTCACCTCCAATCAATGAGAGGAATGGGGCGACACTTGGGGTGTGTTAACATCCCAAGTGGCGCCCCATGACGATCTGACGTCATCACTTCCCTTTTTCCTGGCGTGGAAGGGAGCGTTGGTCCGAGGCGGGCGTGTAGGGCAAGGTGGTGCCTCTTGGTCGCGGGCCGCCAAGTGGTAGGCATATCTCCCGGGGTGCTCGCCTACCCCCCCCCCCCCCAGAATAAGGTGCGGTTTTAGTGCTCCAGTTTCTCTCATTGTCAGGGCTTTGTGCCCGATTTTTCTCCCAGTACTTCACCTCCAATCAATGAGAGGAATGGGGCGACACTTGGGGTGTGTTAACATTGTCAGCTGCAAATAACACCGTTGTGTTACCAAATGATCCTCGGCCTAGTAGTTCTGGTGCTACCACATCAGCACCATTTTTCAAGAATCTTTGCACCTCTGCATATGACGAGCTAAAACCCATCACAGACAAAGTGTCGACAAGAAATCGCGATTTATAGAGGTGGTGCAGTTGGCTAGCAAGTCCGATTTGAAGTGGCGCCACCACTGCCCTCGGCCGAACAGCTTGTATGACTGCCTGTCCAATGGCAGCAACCTTTTCGTGTTTGTCTGTCCCAACGAACAATTGACTTAACATTGTGCGAAGTGAAGTAGGCAGGTAATCCAAAGCGGCACCTAGCTGTAGGCTTTGGGAAGAAGGATACTGATCACTTACTGATGGGATGTAGCTCTTGATATCACCCTTTATGAGCTTGGCAGCAGTCTCGATGATTGCTAGTTTCTGACTCTCTTCATCGCCACATTTTGCACTTTTAAAATAGGTTCGCAGTATTTTCCCGGTTTGTTCTCTCATTGTAACGATATCCTGAAGGCCTTCCCCTTCTGCGATGTGAATGGAATCTCCGTACTGTTCTTTCAACGTTTGCTTTAGGTAGTAGTTTCCATACGCAACAGAGCCCTCCTCAGTTAGAAATTGACTCATTTTGCACACAAGTTCCGATACCGTAATTTGTTCTTCATCGTTTGCTTCTAGATAATCACAGACCCTTAGAAAAGCCTGTTGCTGGTCCTCGTTTGTTGGTCGTCCAACTCGCTTTTGTTTTGACTTTGGCTCTGATCGAAACTGTTCTGGCATGCCCTGCCCTTTACGAAAGTACGTACTACAAAGCTGGTGATAAACACATTCATTAGCATGTAAATCCTTAGCAAAGTATTCAATTCGGCCCTTCACTGTGAAGGACCAATCATCTGATCGTTCATTGCAATGTTTTAGAATTGTCTGTGGGAAAGTGTCAGTGTGAACTTCACTGCTACTTTCATCATGTCCATGAGTACCCTTGATTACCTCACGACCACAGAAAAGACAAATTTTCTTTGGGTCATAAGGCCCACTGCTAACTCGACGACTTTTCTTTTTTATAGGCGAAGTGGACTCAGCAGTACGTTTTAAAGTCTGTTCGATATCCTTTGCATTAGTCCACCGAGAGCGACATTTTTTGTGAACTCTTTGGCCAGCTCGTGCACGTACGTCATCACGACCACGTTGCTGACTTGATTCATTGATTGTGGTAGCCCCCTTCTGAGCGAGTGTGGAAACATTGTCATTTCCATCTTCAAATCCTTTTTTACATATTGGGCAGATATCTTCTTCAGCTTCACTGCCACTCATTGTTTTATCCTGAAGGGGATGAATTAATCTGAGATTTGTTCTATTTCCACAAATTATCTCATTACATTGCTGTGAAATATCTATACATGTATCTAGCAAACATGTCATTGCAGCCTCCTCATGATCCACTTGAACATGCTACATCTACACAACAGGATGACTGTTTTGACAGTTGGCACCCCATACATCATTTCTCCAAGAAGCTCACATGTGGCTGATGTAAAGTAGCATACTTATAAAAGTTGCCATACCTGTCAATGATCTACTAGTAACTTACCTGTTGTTTCCTTGATACTATAGTTCATGTGCATATAGCCCTAATTCATTTTTACTTTTGACAGATTATACAAATTTGGAGAAAATGTCGTAAAGACAGAAAACCGGTTTAAGGAATACATCATTAGAACTTCAGCCAATGTTTATTTTATTTTCTTATTGACACTACTTCTACACATGTTTCGCACTTAGATTTTCTAATTTTCAAATTTGGAGACATGTTCATCATCAGTCAGTTTCTTTTGTTTTACTTGTAAGTGCAGATGGCAGCACCCTACGTGGTTATATGTAATGCCATTTAGACAAAGTTACCTGAGATCCAGACTTCTCTTTTCAGGTCTGCTCATTGTAAAAGCGTTCGTTTCCAAGGTTTTGCATCATCAGACAATTGCAGGGACACAGTGGACAACACCATGGAGATACATGTATATTCTTTAAACAGCCAGTTAAAGCAGTACATTCACATAAAATTAACACCTGAGGCATCCCTGTAAAAGTATGGAACTACATTTTTCTAAACAATGCTTCGTTTCCCTGGATTTTGTGATGAAAGAGGGGGAATACGCCTTTTCAACGTCAAATGACGTCAATATGACGTCATATTGACGTCACAGAAGAATTTAAATATGCTTATTTGGTAGATTAGTATCATGTTTCTATCTGTTGGTAATACATTTATGGGGTCTAAATTGAACCAGAAAAAAGTTTGCTGTACATTGAAATTTAGGGGGTTGCGTTTCCAAAATTATGCAAATTAGCCATGTTCCCGGGGTCATATTTTGGTAAACTTTTTTCCTGGGGTCAAGCACAACCCAATTAGGTATCTAAAACAAAAAAAGCTTTTGTGTAAATTTTTTGGGGGTTGACCCCTAATTTTTCATATATTGACCTGACTAGTCATTGGAAGGCAATAGGAGATTGTGGTACTCACATTTTTCCTTACTAAATCATTGGTCACATTATAACTACAACAGAAACGTCGTTTTTTAATTGTTTTATGTATCACTAAAATATCGTTTACACAATATTTACATTTGGCAGTTGGACATTCATAGCAATGATTTGCCTTCTTCTGTTCTTTGCCGTTCGGCAATGTTCCCCTGCAATAGAGGTTCTTCACTGACGACACACGGCCGTCATATTGGGCCGAATTTATAAAACATTGCAAAAGCTTACAAGCCAAAACCCCAAGGCCAAGCTTTTGCTTGTCAAGGAGAAGCACAAGCCAAAGAATTTGCTCACAAACATATTCATAATCAATTGCTTAACTTAATGACCTTTTCTTATAAAGCCAAGCAAGATCTTGGGTAATACCGCGCAGCACATACTATTGTTGGATGGCAGAAGCATTTTCTATTTAATGAAGCTTCTGCTAGCAAGACAAAGCTTCTGCTAATTCTTATAAGGAGTTGCTTGTTCGATGAAGCAAAAGCGAAATTTTATGAATACTTCTTCAAGAAAAAGCCCAGAAAAAGCAAATGCTAGTTTTTATGAATTCGGCCCATTGACCGTCAAAATGAAGCCTGGAGGCTGCCATTTTGTTCTCGGTTCAAACGTTTAGCGGCCGGTACCTGAGAGCATACAACTCAACAAATCATTTTACCTCTTACAGTTTCTGAGCATAAGTAGTTAAGTTGGTCTGGTGTGAAAACCGTGTTGAAAACAAAGCGAATCGTCCATACGGCTTGCTGTAGAAGAGGCCGATGACTGCCGACTACGTTAAAACTGCATGCTGAACGCTGTATTGATGCTGTGGTGTTGCGTCATTTGACGGCCAAAATGGCGGAAATTTTGAGCTCTGACGTCACCTGAAGAACCTCTACAGACTGATGGAATAAAGGGGGAAAATGAGCGATAGAAACGCTGTCTGACATATGTTAGCTTGTTCAGGTGCCAACAGGTCGACAATGCGTCTTGTACTCGCGGCAGCTAGCTTTCCGGCAATGGAAGCAATTCGAGGTGACTGATAAGTTGACGATTTTGTCGACCTGAGCGCGCTTGCGACTCCGAGCAACTGCCGGATCCGCTAGTTGAGCGTGATGTTTGAGGCCGGAACTGATTGATGCGCGAGTACGTCATTATCAAGTTTCAGACTAGCACTGTTTCACAAAATCCCGCTATTTCTGTTCTGTGTGCGCCGTAGTCACTGTGAACGGTCGTTGCCTTGCATTCTTTTGGTGAGCCGGCAGTCCAGCTATCTGTGCACTCTGGCACATGTTAAACGATACGGCTTTCTCCCTGAAAAGTAGTGAATTTGGAGCAATTACATACAGAGAGTATTAAGTTAACTGGCTGTGACTCAAAAATTTCTTGAAAGCTGATTTGCATGAATAAAAACACCAAACCGCCGTAGTACGGCGTGGTGTAGTGGTTAGCGAGACAGACTTCTGATCAGAGGGTCCCGGGTTCGATTCCCAGTGCTGACCTTGAGCAAGTCACTTTGCCTCACTTGCTTCACCCCACCCAGGTGTAAAAGGGGTACCTGGCTGGTAGTGATGGTCTATGTGAATGTTAGTCCAAGAGCGCTGAAATAGCTGCCGGGACTGTAATACTCACCGGGGAGTGGAGAAATGAAATTGGAATGAACAGACCTATAGCTGGGGTAATAATGTAAAGCGCATTGAGCAGGTCAACTGGAAATGCGCTATATAAGAACTCACATTATTATTATTATTATTACGATGGTCTGCAGAAGTGCAAACGCCCTTCGAAGTACCTCCAGAACATGATAGACTACCAGCCTATTTGGTTTTGCGCCACTGTATTCAATCCCAGGCTTTCAATCGAGACACATAAAGAGATAGGGCCATATTCATAAATGGTGTTTAAGACTTAACAGACGCGTGTAACTTCACTAAATGCACACACTTTCACCATGCATTTGAGGAAGTTACACGCGTCTAAGTCTTAAACACCCTTTATGAATATGGCCCATAGTGTCTAAGTGACGGAGCCTGAGAGACTTAGTGCCGATACGTGAGAACCCGAGTATGAGGTTGGTCAGAGATGTTTGCCAAACGACGACGCTAGGTCTCCCCATTTTTTTTCGCAAATCTGATTGTCCATTTCGCCAGCAGGGGCCAAAATTGAAATTTTAAAGTGCTATTTCGCCGTTACCATTGATCGGACACTCCCCATATTTTCATCTAATGAGGGTACATGCCATATCATACGGGTTTTTGATTTGACATACTTTTCGAGGTCACAGGGTCAAAGTTCGAAATTTCCCGTTGGGTTGCACGTTTTGTATTTATTTGACCTGGAGTGTTCTAATCTGGTGTGGTTATGTACCTAGGTATTCTCTGTGTCGACAACAAATTTTGGCCGGATCGGACATCAAATATGGCGGCCAGGCGGCCATCCCTAAAAATGGTCATTGGCTTCCGCTGCTGCTGGTACATGTATATTCTAACATTGAACGAATAGTAACCTTGGTACCCTCTATTCATACAAAAAATCTCGGCCCCCGCCCAATCTTCCAATATGGCCGCCAGTTCGCTCGAAAGGTGTGTCTCATTAAATGAGAGAAACATTCGTCGGGCGTTTGTACTTTGTACTGAGGCGTTGTACTGAGGCACGGCATGTATTTTGTAAACAGTTTATGCCACGGTGCAATGCAAGCAGCTCTCCCTGCTTTTATAAGTCGTACAAATTTGCATAACGGTGTCGCAACCACATTTTGAGATACGTACGAGAAATTTAATAAGTATGTCAAAACAAGCCACGTCTGAATAAGATTATGTACCGTGCTCCCTTGCAATAATGATGAATAAATGTTGCGTCTCATAGGCCTATAGAAGTGTATTGTACGGTCGAACGTATAAATTATCAACACAAACAAAGTGTGAATATATATGTAATATTCGTTGTTGAATTTAGTTTCGCAGCGGAAATGTGTCCACAGCTGCCAGTGATGGATATTTGGAATTTTTCTATTACAATGGCCCAAAAACAGTATTAGTTGCAACTACATATAGATCACCCTTCGGTCAAAGGGACACAAAACAGGGGTAGCAGAGGTGATACTTTAGACGACAACCGTGTCGCGGTGGTCATGATCGCGCTGGGCAGGACGCTTGACGATGGTGATGCGGCTGAGAATGGCGTGGTTACTCCACGAACACGAATGACTGTCTATTACAGTTACCACAGGTCACATCCCAACTGCTACTTTCAGGTAACAGAGCAATCGCCGAAATGATCATTGATTATTGCTCCATTCAGCGATTTTTAGTACGCGAATCCGTGTTTGACCTCGTTAGGATATGTTATGTAGGTTGCAGTCTCGTTGCCTCTTATTATCTGTGCTCCATGTGTTTACTCGCTCTGCATGTCATTTTTACTTGTCATATGATATCTTCATGTCTTACTTTGGCGCATTATATATTACACATGACATAATTAAACATTTTTTTCGCTCAGCCTAATCACGCTCCTTTCTTTATCTTCTGCTGATTCCCTTCTTTATCAGGTAAGGCACGCCCCATCTTCCCCGGGGTGTCCCCTGTAGTGCGAGTACCACTCCCCGGGCTTTATTCTCTCGGCCGCCTCGGGGTGCTTAGAGTTGTTACCCGTTTACCACAATTGGCGACGAGGTATTATCGAACCCACGCCTTTCGTCGTGGTATTATCGTCCCACACCGTGGTTGCGCCCCCAAAGACACCGACTGATGGGACCGGAGGGCGACTTGGAGGCCGAACCCGAGGTACCCCCCGCACCGACCCCAGCCACAACCGACCTGTTTGAGGGGCTGTTCCCGACTGGTGGGCCTTCGGGTGAGGAAGTGACCGTGGAACATGGCGACACCCTTACCTCGGCATCAGAGTATACGGCCCCTGACCCGTCGATGGGGGTCCCGGGCGGGCCGGCCTGGCCACCAATTTCGTCCCCAAGGGAGCTGGATCCCCCTCCCCCCCCCCCCCCCAATTGAATTTAAGGAGTCTAGGGAGTTACAGAAATTTCCCACCCCAGGACTCGGGCGATTACCCCCTTCATCCCCTATCACCCCCGGAGCCAGATCGTCCAGAGGCGAGTTCGCGCCCATGGCGGTGGCGTGTTCCCCCTGCGCGGCTCCGGGATTATGTGTGGGATTAGTTTTCTCTCTGTCCTTAACCCAGGCTTCACCCCCTGGTCCCCATTTGTTCGGGCACGAGGCGGTGGGAGGGGTGTCTTGGACGTGGACTACAGGACTGGTATAAGTTGGCTCATTTGATGACAAGCCAAAAGTTGTCATGTAACATCGGACCCCTTCTCCGTCTCTTATATTTTCAGCTGTGCGAAGCAAGCGAGATGCCCAAGAAAGCGCCGAGGCGGTTACCTTGTAGCCTTTGTCACGCCGTGCCTCGGCATTTAAAACTGCACATGCTGTCCAGGCAGCTAACTTTTTTCCCGACCGTTTGGGGAATTTTCTTCGGTAAAAAGGAAAACACGAGAGGAAAGAAAGGGTGAAAAAAGTCTCGTTCAAGCGGAGATTCGAACCAGGGACCTTTCGATTACTAGGCAAACGGTCTGGCCGACTGGGCTACCGAGGCAGCTGGCAGCGATGGCGTTGAATGTAGGTCTTGTTTAATAAATGTAATATATATCGGGTGTCCCAAAAAAAGTGAACCGCTTTTTGACAAGTATTTTCTCAGCGATAGATAAACCGAATTCATTGGAATTTTTCACAGAGTAACCTCAGGATATCATCAACAATCAACAAGTCTGCAAAATATCTAAGAGATCAGTCACACATTGTGCGAGTATTGTCAAATTCAAAACAGCATGTTTTGAATTTGACAATACTCGCATAATTTGCGACCGATCTCCTAGATATTTTGCAGACTTGTTGATGATACCCTAAGGTTACTCTGCGAAAAATTCCAATGAATTCGGTTCATCTGTCGCTGAGAAAATACTTGTCAAAAAAAGCGGTTCACTTTTTTTGGGACACCCGATATATATCAATATAATGCTGACCCCAACAAAAACCTTTTCCTTTCTAGCCCTAACCCTACCCATAGCTCTACCCCATCCCTAAACCTTACCCCCACGACATAATCAACCCCCACGCGCGTTGAAAAAGCGTTTACTCGCGAAGAAATGTCCCTCTCGCGTCTATAATAGTAACTACAAAATGTACAGTGTCGGGAAAAAAATTCGGCGTCCAGGCACCTCCCCCGTATGCTTTAGCTTGGGAAATGACATGGACCCTGAGGTCCAGGTCAGGCAGTTTTGGGGTTTCCTTGGGGGTGGCCCTTCGTGTCCCAGCGTGGAGTGGAGTCCCCAACAGTCCTCTTGTAGGTGCGGAGCTAGAGTTTATTTGCAGGGTGTCGGTGGCCGAGGGCCGCGGCCCTACCCCGTCGGCACCCTGGCCAGTTTGTGGCATTGGAGGTTGGCCGCGCGGCTGATGCTTTTTGTACCAACCCAGATGGATGGGTGGGCGGGTGGATGGGTGGG
>NMRB01000445.1:171238-201199 GCA_002633025.1 Notospermus geniculatus | reverse complement strand
GGGCGGGCGGGCGGATGGACGGGCGGACAGACAGACAGACGGGCGGGCGGGCAGACGGGCGGACAGACAGACAGACAGATAGACAGATAGACAGCCAGACAGACAGACAGACAGACAGACAGACAGACAGACAGATAGACCAAATCAAGTAAATAACATAAAAGATAATTGTGCAAACATAATGGAGACCAGAGACACAGGGTAATTACATACAAATAATTGTACACAAAATAAAAATTTATTTGACCAAATCAAGTAAATAACATAAAAGATAATTGTGCAAACATAATGGAGACCAGAGACACAGGGTAATTACATACAAATAATTGTACACAAAATAAAAATACATAGGTCAGGAGACCTGCGCAAGGCCAAAAAGACCGCTGGTACGCAGGCCACCAAAAAGATAGAGTACACAAATAAATAATTGGTTTAAATCAACATTAAAATTAAAATGACAGCAGTGTGAGGGTTGAAAGGTTATAAAGTGGCTTGCAGCTATTTTGACACGTATACAAGAGAAAAGGCAAACGAGTTAATGGTCGGTAAGGGAACATACATAACAGTTTGGAATAGTACAGGCAGTATCATAATTTTCAAGTAGGTATTTCTTGTAGTATGTAATAAAACCAGGTAAACTGTGGGTAAAAAACTTATCTGAAATTACAGGAGGTAGGCTGTTAATTAAAGTGATGGTTTTGAATTTAAGACTAGATTTATAGAAAGAGTGACGATGAGGTGGAATGACGAGCCTGTGCTGATTTCGGGTATTGTTAGCATGTCCGTCTGCATTAGTTGACAGACGGAAGGAAGTAGTGAAGTAACTGGGTAGGGTATTATTTAAATACTTGTGATAAAATTTGGCAACCACGAGATCATAAAGATGGGGAAGTGAGACGAGATTAAGTTTTTTGAAGAGTGGCGCAGTGTGAGCAAGATATCTTGCCCCGGATATGAAACGTATAGCTTTCTTTTATAGTTTAAAAAGTCTATCATTATTGCTGCCCCAGAGAAATAGATGGTAATTCAAGTGTGACATGATAATGGAGTTGTATAGAGTCACTAATATACGAAGTGGTAAAACAGATTTCATTCTATAAAGTATGCCGATGGATTTTGATATTTTCGTTGCAGTGTGACTTATGTGGTTGTGCCATGTCAGATTGTTGTTTAACATTAGGCCTAAGAAATTAAAAGTATTTACGCGTTCAATGGTATTGTCATCTATAATGATCCTTAAGAGAGGTACTGCAGACTGCGGGTGATGAAAAACCATGAATTTTGTTTCAGCGGTGTTCAAAGAAAGTTTGTTAGCGAGAAACCAGTCATTTATTTTGTTAAACAGGTAGCTCCGGTATAAAAGGTGTGGGTTGGGACTAGTCTGGCTTTTGCCAGTCTGGGATATTTGAACTCAGAGCTCCTGCCAGTTGGGCCAGATTATTTGAAATTTCTTGAGTTAGAGAGGAGGGTTTTGTTTGAAAAGTTGATACAATAGTTATGAAACCGTAGGAGAGCCAAATCACCATTTAGAGGCAATGAGATTGCCTCTTTCATTGAGAAAATTGATGAGAAAGATTTCTAACTGACAAATTTGCTTCATTAATAATGTATGAATTGGCTGATGATAGACAGATTTTGGGGTGATTGACATGAGAATGACCAAAAATAAACTTTGTTTGTACACAGAAGGAGCATGCACATGGAGAAAAATGGTTCCCACAGAAAGCATGCCAAAGAGTTGTATTTATGGTGAAAATGGAGCCTACCTCATACTAATTTGGGGGTAAATCCAAGGGAATGATAATCCAATGTGAATATATTTATATTCCATAACTGAACTTAATCCATTATCCTGTACACAACTGGATATGAAGTACGGGTTACTTCAGAATCACACCACAAATGATCATCCTAACAAGTTCACACAATTGATGATCCTAACTAAGTTCACTGATTCTACACTGCAGACTGAGAGAAAAATAAGTTTAATGATGACCAACATAGGCCTAAGGAATTCCTAGAGGATTTGGATAAAGTCCTTCACAATCCAAGAACAAAGAATGGGATGATTGCTCTCACACTAAAAGTACAACTTCATGCAGTCTCTGTATCATCCACAGCCTGTATGTGGTATTCAAACTAAGTGTGTAGGTCAAATTCAAGAATGAACTCTCCCAATTCAGTCTTACCCCTGACATATTTTCTGCACCCTAAAGGTGCCAGGAACTAACATTTCAAAGGTTGTGGACATCTGGAAAAACAATCTCAATTTCTCATTTCCTTTCAGTAAATACACCCCACAGTCAATAATCTGACTTTCCCAGGTCAAAAGTGTAATGAACTAACACCCCACCAACTCCGTGTAGGGGCCATATCAAAAAATACATGTAAAAGAAACGAGGACAATGGAATAATGAAGTCAGAATCTGCATTGACCATAACTGAGAAAACCCCTCGAAAATCAAGAATTTCCAGATGGAACACCAACTGAGAGGCCAGATCTTCATGCTACCATACCAGACACCTCTTGATTACATAAACTGTCTGAGTACATTGCCCATGGCCCTGATCCCAAGTTACTAGATACAAAGAAACAAAGACAGTTGTAGTAGATATTCACATCAGCCATAGCACATGGAATTTCGTTACTAGTGACGTAGCAATTTATTTATACCCATCACTTAGCACTGACCACCACATGCACAGCAGGGAGGCTCATCTACCTGGCATATCATTAACTCGTGGCCTGGCCACGAGCGGTACGGGTTTAAGTTCAGCGTTAATTACGTTGGAAATTTGAAAAGGGCTATCGTTCTGTTCTGGGGTAAAAACAAGTGTAGTGTCATCTGCATATAAAATGCTTTCTAAAATGTCACTTACGTTTGGCAATTCCGATTAATATAAATAATAAAAAGAGCAGATTAAAATAGTGCAGATTAAAATAGTCAATAGTCAGAGTGGGCGGCCTTAAGGGTCGCTGGGTAAGGTGAGGAGCCTCAACCGGAGACGCCCCCGCTCTGCCACCCGCCGCGCGACCCACTTTCGATGCCCACTTTCACCAGGACACCCTGGAGCAGTGCGGTGGGTCGACTGATTTTAAATTCCATCATGCCGTGGCCAGTTTTTGTTTCCCATGCGTGGCCAGTTTTTGTTTCCCAGAGTCCTGGCCCAGGTATCTGGGTAACGTTTCCGACAGGGTGGATTGGGCACTGGGCGTCCCACCCTCGGGTGGTGCAGACGGTATGGATCAGCAAACTTGCCGAAAAATTCTCTTCTCGGCTAGATTTGTTGGGACCCAGGGTCGTGGCGGTCGGCGAGGTGGGACTTGACTACCTCGAGTCCCTTGGGGCGCACGTCAAAAATCTGCAGGAGAGGGTGCTCTGGATTTGCCACCGCGAGGCCATGAGGCGCAGTTTGCCAGTGGTTATCCACTGTCGTGGCAATGTAGACAATGCGCCTCAGGCCTCGGCAGATTGCCTCAGAATAATGCGGGGCTCCCTCCCCACGTCCCACCCCGTGTACCGCCACTGCTTTGCGGGGACGTTCAAAGAGGCCACGGATTGGCTCCGGTCCTTCCCGAACACTGTCTTCGGGGTAACGAAGGTCCGGAGCCTGCGGGGCACCCGCGCCCTTAATGCGCATATCGCGGCCCTGCAGCGGCTGCCGCTCCCAAGCTGGTGGTGGAGACTGACGCCCCTTACATTAAGCATAGCCCGAATGACATTACCCAGGTGGTAGAATATCTGGCCGACATTCGTGGCTTGGGGGCGGCTGAAGTCTGTGAAATCACCTGCTTAACGGTGCGGCAGTTCTACAAGCTGTAGACATGCGCTGTGCAGGAGGGCGCGGGGGTTACATCTGCCCCGCGTTTCCCCGGTCGGGGATAAAACCCTAATCACCCGGGATGAGTCCTGAGCCCCTTGGGAGTGGGGACCAAACCCATATCTCCCCCGACGTCTTGCACCAATCACGCCCCCCTCCGGAGACTATTACCATGTCAGTCCAGGCTCTGCTGATGATGCCCAACATATTCTGTGATAAAATCATTGGTGTAGTTCTATCACTTTCAGTGACTTCCGATTTTCGTTGCTTTCAAAATTTTTTTCAACATCTTTTTCACTTCAAAGTCAAGTATTGGGACAGAAAGAGCCAAAACACTCTACATTTGAGGACACGCTGATTAAACCCTTCATAATTACACAGGCAAAAAACCGTTCATTCATGAAACCTGACCACAATTTCCAAAACCTTTCATCGATACAGACATCAACCACAAACATCTGAGTGACCACAACTAGAAATCGACATCATTCAATCAAACTTTCCCAAACCAATGACCCTCTTCGGATAGGCCACCACAAAATGACTTCTCCTATTCTGGGCCATTTCATGGACTTAGTTAACTGGTTCTGGCTCAAAAATTTTCCAAGTACTCACTGTATTTCTGCAACAAATGTCATGAATGTGGCGAAGGGCTGTAAATCTATTGTCTACTATATTAAATCCAGAATGTGGTGTTGCCATGTATTCACTTAGAATAAATCGTTCTTACACCTACATGTAGTAATTCATTCGTTTTTTAACGGATAACCTGCAAAACCCAAACAGCTGCCATAGTCAGGTCAAAATACAGTTTAACCCCCAAAAAATTGCTACAAAAGGTTTCTCAATTGATTCTGGTAGGTTTTAGTGTACTTTTGAACATACTAAAAGTTTACCAAAGTTGGACCCCTGGAAAAGTGTTTTTTTCAAGATGGCCGCCGAAACCTCTGAACGACCATAAGTCTGTAACTATCAACTCAAATTTGATGATCTTGGTGTCTATCCCTAGGTTTTCGGGGGCAAGGAACACATTAAGACAATAAGAAACAATGTTGGCCCATTACGTAACACGGAAATCCAATATGGCGTCAAACATGGCCGCCGACACCTCTGAATGGCCGTAAGTCTGTAACTATTAACTCAAATTTGATGATCTTGGTGTCTATCCCTATGTTTTTGGGGGCAAGGAACAGAATTTTTGGGGGGTTGAGGGGGTATTTTCCATATATTGACCTGACTACCAAGGATGAAATAAGCTTAGTTGAATTTAAATTGATGAAAGCACCTATATTACTCTGCTCTGTATCAGTCTGGAGGAAGACTTCGACGTATATGATACGACAACTACAAGTCTCTATTCTCTTATCTGCTATGTGTAAGTACTGCCACATTGCAAACCTGGTCTATTTTGGAAATTCTAAAGCTTGTGACGACGAGCCATGGAGAGATGGAAGGAAGTAAACAACTATGTATTTGAGACAGGAAAAGTACTTACGAATGGGGCACGTCCATGCTGGAACATATCAAAACCAACTAAAGGTAACGATATCGCATTGTGACGTGAAGCATTTCAAGGATCTCTACATTAATTTTGTTTTTCCAGGGCTATGTATCGCACTAGGTAAGTTTTAAAACAAACTTCATCACAGTGAAAAGAGGGTTCGTATCAAATATCTGTTCAAAAAATAATGCAATCAAAATCCTTGAACCAATATAATGACCTCCAAAGTAGGCGTGGCCCAAACGGCAGGGGACGAGTTCAGGACTCACAGTCACTGTGTCTGAATAGAGATTTAAACGCCGCCATCTTAAATCTATTAATTAACTCACATTGGGAATTTATTGCCTAACTGCTGTGGCTTTGGTGCCTTCGAATAGCATTTACAACACGGTCAACCGTCCAGAGAACATCAGGGGTTCTTAGCGCTGGCCCCCTTCGTCACCGCACACAAACACCTGATGACATTCACCTGGGTTGTTCGGGTGTTTGGCGCCTGAGAAAAAAGCACCCAATCAGCCTTAAAGCGAGACGTACGCACGATGGTGAAAACGAAATCTCGTTCAACTATCGCGACCCGTGACAGCACCCCAATTTCATTCATAGCTGGCGGGGTTCTTGAAACTGATCTCGTGTGATTTCTAGCATCTTTCAACCGTCAAATTACGGTATCCTCGACGTCTTATACAGTTGTAAATCGTTCATGAAAAATCTATTATTATTTTTTTCAATGAATTTGGGCGACAGTGCTGTTAACTGCCGGAAAAAAATCAAAATCTCAAGGGGATTTCCGAGAACAAGATCGACAGACTAACAACAAACGTGGCTCCGAAGAAACCAGAAGTGTTGAGAAGGCTGACCAGAGAATTCGCGTCACTGCTGCAACTTTAGCCAGATTGCGGCGTGTGAAGACAGAAGGGCCTAGAGCAGAAAGGGCATATGTCCACTTTTTGCACTTTTGAGATGGATACGCCAAGTTGCAGCTTGTGCTGCCCTCTTCTGATTGAACCATGAAGCAGCATGTACAGGCTTTCTATAACTTGCAAATATGATGATTTTCCTGTTCTTAGAGCACAAGTCATTTAAGGGACTACGGGGTTTTTGACCCATTACTGGTGCTATCATCATGACTAAAAAGTCAAATTCTACACAATTTGAGCTGCTCTACAAGATAGATTATCTTTCCTCGAGATTCCTTTGTTTTTTTTTTATTTAAATGAGAATTGAAAAATCTTAGAGCACAAATGGTACAAGTAGAAAAAGTCATTTTCTCAAAAGTGCAAAAAGTGGATATATGCCCTTTGTGCTCTGGGCCCTTGTTGTACCACTGATGAGGACTTATTAATTTTATCAGATAACGTACCGGTAAGCTAATTGTGTAACGATAAACAGATAAATCCTGTCCCACCACACTGACATTTGCTACGCACTGTTTGGGAAACAACACTGTTCACGTGATTGGTCGTAGTAAATTCCATAGTATTAAAATGAGATGACGTATTTGGAATTCCATTCATAAACTACTATCAACGTGCAGTATTGCAGAGGCAGTGTTCTCCACGCCAGTGAAAAAAGGGCGGCCTTCCCTCTTAAAAATACCGACAGGAAAATCCGCCCCTCTTAAAAATGGCCCGCCCCTCTTAAAAATTCGTCCGCCCTAATATTTATGGTTTAGATCACTCAATTATGCATCTCAGGTGCTCAGAAAACGCATCTCAGAGCACCTAAAAGCCAAATTTCGCTGGGGAGGGCCCCCCCCCAGATCCCCCGTCAGAAGTCACCTCGCGCGGTGCCTTCGGCACCTCGCCCACTGCGCCCCTCTTAGACCAAACCCCTTGGAGAACACTGCAGAGAATCAATTTCCTCCGCAAGGTGACGCCTCCACGATGTTCTGGCTTACACCTTTGCCCCCAAGCTAAATTATTCCGCAGCGTGGAACTATTAAAGATTGACGTCATCCAAGATGGCCGCGTCCATGGCATCCATGGAACCCTCGACTCGCGTGAAAAAAAATCACATTTAAGTGTTTTGTTGTCCTTTCAACGACCAGTTCCACGACATTCGCACTTTTCGTGGACCAAAGTGCACGTCAGACGGTAGAAGGGGATAAATAATAGGCTACTTTTCCCATAGCCCACAGTGTATTTGTGAACGGCTTCCTTCACGTACATCCTACGTACATCCATGACATCCATTTTGGATTTGACAGAACAAACCCACGTGCTATTGTTTACCAACCACATGTCACTCAAAATCGGAACATTCTGTTTGGTTGCTGGCCGGTTTACGCCGCCATGTAGTGCCCTTGCACGGAAAAATAGTGCGCCATTTAGAACGCGATCAATTGCAAAATATATTGGTTCTGATCAAAATTCTTTTCTAAATAGACATGTTTTAAGTTAGGCCGGGTTTATTTGGCAAGCATGCTTGCCAAGCAGTTCCCTTTTTCGTCCTTATTTAGCAAGCATGCTTGCCATCTAATGCTGAAAAATGTCCCTATTTGGCAAGCATGTCACGCCCCCTAATGAATATTAATCAGGATATGTGCTTGCCATATTATTCAGCACGTTTGGCTATTGGGCAAGCAAATATGCCATTTGTTTGTTATAACCTTGGAGGAAGTTATAACCCATCCAGGTGCAAGCAAGGGCCAAGGGAGATCGGGGGGGGGCACAGTTACACAGAGTAAAAAAACTCATGTCCATGTTGTACTTTTTGGACGGAAACTTTGAGAGGCACGGCGCTGATTTAGGCACGGGCGGGAGAGATAGTAATTTTTTATCTTGAACTTACTTAACGGAACCCAAACAACAATATTCATGTCAATGGCACCCTCACCTATGGCGTAGTTACGGAGCATTGACTACTGTGGCCAATGAGGCCACCATCCGGCAGTCGTTTGTTGGCACCTTCCACTGTTCGGATCTATTTTTGTACGAAAACACAAAACGTTTCTTCTTGATATGCCTTTTCGGAAAAAAAGGGAAAAAACAAGAAAAACGAAAAAAAGAAAAAAAATACGAGTGTGATCACACAAGTTTCGAACCCGCGAGATTGGGGTTGCTGGCCCATCACTCTTTTCACTGCGCTAATCAACTGGCTGCAGATATGTGGTGGGAATTTATTAACTGGTCCAGGACAATGCGGGTAACTCGTCGTTTTAAGCCAAGCTTGGCGTACTGTTTGGCAAACCAGGGTCGATGAATAACCACTTTCTTCTGAAAATCGCTTGTAGGTGTCTCCTTTCCGCAAGGCCCCTCCACAAAACGATATTTTTTGCCCTGCCAGCTGCTCTGGGAGCGCTGCATAATTAATGAGCTAGACGTGCATCCAAGACTATACGCTTACTGCATACACAGCAGGTAACTGTGCAAATAAACAGTTCGATGGCTTTAACGCCGTCTTAAAATCATTCGTTGGAGGCATAGCCTACTCCCAATCGCAACTTTTCGATGCCTTTTGGCGAGGGGGGCGACGGCGAGTCGGAGGACGCCATCTTCATCTTCTGTTTGCATAATTAATGGGGGCTAATTAATATTCATTATTGTCTGCTTGCCATCTAAGACCACATTTCTGTAATTCGGCAAGCATTTGCTTGCCAAATAACCACTTCCTTTAAGTTATCAAGTTAATTTGACGAAAATTAAAGTGGTTTTAAGCGTTATAAATATGACCTGCGCTAAAGCGCAGGGTGATGAGGGTGCTTGGTGGCAAAGGTGTAAGCCAGAACATCGTGGAGGCGTCACCTTGCGGAGGAAATGGCAAAGGATGTGTACATCGCTTTCAGATGACAGGCGTTACACGTAAATTGTATCGTAGTGTCACGCATACGCAGTGCTGAACTACCGCAACTTCCCCAACTCAACCCAACAAGAGATTAGTTACACGTATGGAGTATGTAGTTATAGGCCTATATGGTGTTTCGCAGCCAAGCTAGTGACATGGATATTTCAACCTAAGTTGAGTTTAGCCTATGCTACATGCGTCGCACAGAATGTATACCATTTTCAACCACGTCGCGAAACAGAATACACCGCTGGAGTTTATTTCATGTTGACGTGCTGGGTCAGCTTTGTTCAAATCTGTGTAGTGATGTGAGGTGGTGTGGTGATGAACCATTCGGAACTTCCGAAGGCAACTGCTCGGCAATTTCCGTGACGGCTCGCATTTCCCCTCGGACACAATTCCAAGGCGGCCATCTTGAATGCGCATTAAGGATTGCTGCCCGTTTGTGAGAGTTCAGATGCGGTTCGCTTCATCACACCCTGCACATGAACGAAATAGGTCACACAAAACGTTGCGTTATTGATCAATAATTGGCAGATTGGATGAGATACTGGTAAGTTTATTAATAACTAGCATGGTACCCGTGGCGAGCACATATTCACAGGATGCATGTGGCCAGAGGATGGCATTTTTGTGGGCGTCTGTGTGGGGGGAATATGTTTTGAGGGGGCCAACTCCTTGGGCAATAATCTAGGCCTAGCCTATGGGAAGCAGATGGCAGCAGTTTTATGTGTTGAAGTTCATGGTAATCACCCTGCATGGTTGAAGAAAATATTGGTGGGCATTGCAGCCTGGTTCCGTCGGCCACCGTTTAAATGGCATTGTATACGCAGCGCCATCTGAACCAGTGGACGACGGAAACAGGCCAGTGGGCACTGTAAAATCATTGGAAGATTCTTCATGCGTTTTATTCGCTGAGGGGTAACAAAATATGATGGCACCCACTTAAGGACCACCCCCATGTCATTCTCAACATTCCCTGTGAAAATGTTGCCATTTCGATCAGAAACCAAGGAGGAGTTAGCGGTCGAACTTAAAGTGCCACCGTCAATTATAATATAGATTCGCAGTGCACATGAAGTTAAATGCACCGCATGTTTCGCACACGACGACGTCAATAGCAGGCTTAGTCTCTTGGCCAACACACCTTGTTGACTTTGCATGGCACATCAGGTGATATTTTATGAACATCATGACATGATTCGCATGACATATCATATCAGTCCATTTTGTACCAATTGTCATCAATTGTCAATCGATCGTCGTCAATGGTCAGCAAACGTCATCGATCATCATCATCGATCAATCGTCATCGGTGGTCATCAAATGTCATTGATCATCATTGATTGTCATTGATCGATCATCATCTATTGATTGTCATCGACCATCATCGATGGTCATCCACCATCGATCGTCATCTGTTGTCATCCATTGATCGTAATTGATCATCCTCGATCGTCATTGATCATCATCGATCGTCATTGATCATCATCGATCGTCATTGATCATCATCGATCATCGATCGATTGGTATCGATCGTGATCGTTTATCATCAATCGTCATCAATCAATTGTCATCAGTCATCATGGATTGTCATTGATTGATTGTCATTGATCGTCATCGATGGCGTTCGATCACTCTTGATCGATTGCCATCGATTGATCCTCATCGATCAATCCTCATCGATCAATCCTCATCGAACGATCATCTTCTATTGTCTTCAATCATGATCGATTGTCATCTGTCGTCTTCGATTGTCATTGATCATTATTTTTCGATCATCATCGATAATCTTCAATAATCTTCAATTGTCTTCAATAATCTTCAATTGTCATCAACCATCGAGCGTCATCAGTCCTCATCAATCGATCATCATTGGTCGTCATCGATCATCATCGATGGTCACTGGTCATCAACATCGATCACTCGTCAATCAGTGGTCATCAGTCATCATCGATCGTCATTGACTGATAATCATCGATTGATTGTCATCGATCATCATTGATCGTCATCAATCACTATCGATTGATCGTCATCGATTGTCATTGATCATCATCAATCGATTGGTATAGATTGTCATCGATCATTTGTCATCGATCGTCATCGACTGTCATCAATCATCAAGGATCATCATTCATCGATAATCATTGATCGACTGTCATTGATTGACCATCACCCATCAATCGTCATATCGATCAGCATCGTTGACCGATTGTCATTGATCATCATTGACCGATCCTTATCTATTATCTTTGATCGTAATCGATCGGCATCAGTCATCATCGATATTCCAACATCATCAATTGCCATCTATCGCCTTCGATCATCAATCGATCGTGATGGATCGTCATCGATCATCATCGATCGATTGCCATTGATCAATTGTCATTGAACATCATCGATTGATTGTTATCTATTGTCTTTGATCATCATCGATCGTCTTCAATCAACAGTCCAACATCATCAATCGCCATCTACCGTATTCCATCATCATCGATCGTGATGGATCGTCATCAACTGTCATCGGTCATCAACGATCATCATTGATTGATCATCATCGATCGATTGTCATCGATTGATTATCATTGTTCTTCATTGGTCGATCGTCTTCTATCGTCTTCGATCATGATCGATTATTGTTTTCGATTGTCATTGATCACTTTCGATCGTCATCAATCGTCTTCAATCATCTTCAATTGTCATTGATTGTTGAGCGTCATCGATCATCACCTATTGTCTTCGATTATCAATTAATCATCATCGATCATGATGGATCATCATCAACCGAAATCGATCATCATCAATTGATCATCATCGATCGATCATCATCAATCAACCACCATTGATCGCCATCGACCGATTGTCATCGCTCTTCACTGATCGATCATTATCGATCAATTGTTGTCGATTATCTCGATCGATCGTTATCGATTGTCATTGAGCGATGATTATCATCGATGGTCATCGATCACCATCAATTGTCATTGGTCGATCATCATCGATTGATTGTCATCGATCGTCATCAATCACCATCGAAAATCATCGATTTTCATTGATGGACCATAATTGATCACCATCGATCATCATCGATCGCCATCGATCGTAATCGATCATCATGTCATCGATCGGTCATCATCAATTGATTGTTATTGATCGATCGTCATCGATCGATCATCATCGTTTGTCATCAATCGCCAAGCGATTATCACCGATCATCTGTGATCGATCGTCTTCTATTGCCAATCGATCGTTATTGATCGTCATCGATCCTCTTCGACGGTCGACCAATAGTCACGAATCGTCATCAACTTACTATCATACGGTAGGCGTGAGGTCTACTCTAGGCATGCTGGGCATAGCTGCCTCCTTTAAATCACAGTGATAATGAAAGGCTTACGTATCCATACGGTAGGCCTAGATGCGTCACTGCATACATGCACACCGTTTTGAAATGAGGCCGACCATCCATGCCGATATGTGTTGAAGGGCAGTGTACATTTATGCATTAGTTGGCACACGTGTGTTGGCCTACCTACCATCACTCACTGACCATTCTACCGCACCGGGCCTGGCACATCACAAATCATGGACATTGGCCCATGCCGATGAAATTGGATGGTCAGATAGGCCTGTCGGTTATTGCAACTTATATTTCGGTTTTCACAGTTTTCACGGTTATTTTCGAAGATATTGGCATACCTTGCGCTCGAACATGTCCAATAGAGTGGCATTCACCAACGAACGTGAACTCGCCTGACGGAAAGGTAAGTGGTAAAATGGATACAGATAGAGTCCAACATTGCCGAATGGGAACTCCTAACCCTAACCCCCTAATCCTAACCCTAACCCTATCCCTAATCCTAACT
The DNA here is from genome assembly GCA_002633025.1 of Notospermus geniculatus. Lineage (NCBI taxonomy): Eukaryota > Metazoa > Nemertea > Pilidiophora > Heteronemertea > Lineidae > Notospermus > Notospermus geniculatus. Next base: position 188,227 of record NMRB01000445.1, on the reverse strand, counting down.
AACCCTTACCCTAACCCCAACCCTAAGCCTAACCCCAACCCTAATCCTAACCCTAATCCTAACTTTTGGACTCTATCTGTATCCATTCTACCATTCTCCCTGACGGAAAGAACAACACAACCTCGCCACCTCTTCCGTGAGGACCGTTAGTGCTCTCCTGTGGAGTTTTCGTCTCATTGTCTTCGGGGAAGCGTCGGAAATGATCGGCAATTTCCGTAGGCCTTCGGCTCGTATGTTTACATTTTTATCGTGGAGGAAAATGCTTTCAAAGTTCACTTTCTCGGCCAAAGTTTACATTGAGAAGGGGAGGTTTTGTATCCAAGACTGTACTTGAAAGATGCGTGAAGGTTTGAAAGTCACATATTCGGTAGTTGTCTTTATTTCCGTGGAAGTTTGTTCTTTTAGTAGTATAGATACGCCTCAAGTTAACCAGCAAATACGGTTGAACATCTTAACAGGCCAAAATTCGGCAAAAATAGTCCCACGGTCGGTCACGTGGGTTTGTTGATGAACAATATGGCTGCCTTGGACTTGTGCCTGAGGTGAAATGCGCCGCCGAGTGGACAGATCCAGTGGCTTTGATACTCCACCGAATCCAGCGAATGTCCTCAGGGGTTTGTATGCGGTGACGAAGGGAGCTAAGAACGGGTATTGAGAAACAGAGAAATCAAGAAATGAAGAAATCGAGAACTTTGACTATCGATTAGTTAGACCTTGTCTCCCTACATCTATTCAGTTCGCAATTGTGTATGGGCAGTTATTTCCGCAAATAAAAGCAAGCATGGTAGGGACTATGACATGAAATCCGTTGCAAAATTCGACATCAAAGACTGGAACAAAAATAGAAAACGACCGGGCCTAAGATGATCTGACCTGTAAAACACTTTGTGATATAGTAGGGTCTTCGTTTTATAGTTGGGTTCCTTCCAATGGCATTATTATAGCCTACAGGTCGATTTCCTCAAGTTCAGACCCTTTCCCTATGAAACAGGGTAAGCGATGGCCCAGATCTGACAGCAGATTCGTATTAACATTTTCTGGGATCTGTTGATTAAAGCAACCCCGTTTAAATCCGACCAACAATTACCGTTTGGACCCTTTTCCCTGAGGGTAACTCTTCCATTTTGGACCCTTCATTGTGGTTATACACTGGTGACTGACACAGTTCGTCATTGTATAGCTGGGTCTTCGTTTTATAGATGTGGGGGTCTTCGTTTTATTAGAGTGTTTCGCACCCTCACGTTTAGGTGATCGACTACATTTAGTTATACGTAACCGTAACCGATGAAACGGTTAGGTTTTAGCGGTTTCGCAGAGAGATGCGGCTATAGCCTAAACCTAAGAACTATCCGTAAAGACCTATAGGTGTTTACGGTTAGTTCCTAGGCGAAGGTAAAGTAATGTTTTGACGCCACTCGAGTGACACGAGTCGGCCGAGAGAAGGCCGACTGCGCTTGTATTGTGTGATGTGTTTGCGAAAGATTTGATCATGGATCTCCTACAAATGGCTCTCGATAACGAAGATGACGATTTCATATATTCGTCCTTCGAACTTTACAGGGGTGGATCAGAGGGGGAGGGGTCTGAGGGTTCAACTCCCCCCCCCCCTCTGCGGCGAAAGATAATTTTTTATCGCTAAATATCAAACATCTCTTTTATAGCTAGATGCGTTATGTATGGTTTTAAGGCGATTTAATTATCCAAACCGAATGAGTGATTTGGAGCGCTTTTTCGGACGCCCTTCTCATCAATTTTTGTCTATGATCATTAACCGGGATATCTTACAAATCGTACTCGCCTTGCGCGTACCGTGCTTGGTACCCGTGAACTGTGACCGGCTAGTGTATAGGCCTTCATTTAGTGTCTGTGCACACGTAACAACTGCTCACAAGATGATGACGTAAAAGTGAATATTCAGCAAACCGTTCAGTTGCGAAAGACCCATACTGACTGCACGGGATTCAATGGAAGCAGCCCTTTTTACACGGATTTGATTCACAACCAAAAAGCTTAATAAAAGATGATCCAAACAAAAACATACAGAATATTAAACGTGGTTTGTATAAGGATTCCTTCTGAAAGTGATAACAAAGAATAGCGATCACCGTTGGATGAGGGTTTTGATAAAAATATGTTGCATTTGCAAACCGTTTTTCTCTTGACGCATAGTGAACTCGCTACGGATAATGTCTTCTCTAACAGTTTGTGTACACGTCACTAGACCGCAAAATTTGATGACCTAAATGTAGTCGGTTGCCTAAACGTGCGGGTGCGAAACCTCTCTATTGTTGGGTCTTCGTTTTATAGTTGTGGGGGTCTTCGTTTTATAGATGTGGGGATTTTATCTTCATTCGTGCTGGGCATGAAGTACATCACCACGCACCAACATCCAATCAAATTCGGCCTCATCAAGATGGTTACCGTGGTTACCATACTAAGTTGCATCCTCAAACGCAATAAAACATTTTATAAAACTCCCGTCTTCGTCAAAAGTTGAGAGTGGAAAGATGCTAATCAAACATTTTATTTATATGGCCTTACACGTGCGAACTGAATAATGTCGAAAGACAGAGGTCTAACTAATCGACCTTGGGAGTTCTCGATTTCTTCATTTCTTGATTTCTCTGTTTACCAATACCCGCTAAGAACCCATGGTGTTCTCAGGATGTGGTCAATGGCAAATCTAGGCTTACATGTACTAGGGATGAAATCCGTTAAAATACGAAATATGTAGTTTTGTAATTTTGAAGTTCTTGGGGCCATGAAATTATTCTTAGCCTAAGAATCCATTCACGCGATTTTCGTGCCGCGTGATGTCGCATCCTTTGTCCAGGACCAATGCGGCGGAAACAAACAATGGACACGACACCGCGCGGCACGAAAATCGCGTGAATGGATTCTTAGCCTTAGTGTCATTTTTGGCTGTTGTGGCTAATTCCCTTTAGGGAGGGAAATTAAGGTTAAAAATATCATTCCGATTGTTTTTTCAGCCGCCAGAGAGTGCCGGATGACTGTCAAAGGAACCGAATATAGGGGAACGCATCTTGACTACTCAAGGGTTGCGACATCGCTCCGCCCTCCGACTACGCTCGCACAAACCCTTGACGAACTTCGCTGTGGGAAGCTGTTTCCAACCGGATGTTCCTGTTCGTGGACTGACTCCCGCTGTTAGTTTACGATTTTCATCATAGATCGTTAACATTTGCAATAAACCTGAACATTTCTGAATACCATGCCAGTTTTTCTGTACACCCACCTTCTCTGGTTTTGGAAAATTGACGGTATTTTTGTTCAACAGCATAGTTCATCAGAGTGGTGGGTAAATCGCAATAGATAGAATGGCTGACCATCCTCGTTCCTATTATTTTCGAACCACAAAATATACAGCGGTCAGTTTGACTGGCTTGGTGCCAACCTGGCAGCGAGGTTGGCTAACGAGTGTTCTGATTGGTGCACCGCAACTCGAGGTGCGAAAGAAACAGGAATTCTGTTCTCCATGTTCTCCATGGGTTTGTGCGTACGAAGTATGAGGTAGTACAGACACATGGTAGTCCATGATGAGGGGATCGCGGGATACTTCCTAGGTACGATTAAAAAGTCAACCCTGTCACCCGTGGTCAAAAGTTCTCGGCTATAAGCGTTCTGGTTATGAGAATAGCGAACGTGGATACTGCAGGAACCCGGATAATGGGAGCCATGGTGTTACGTTAAGAATGTTGTTATTTATTGGCAATACTGTGCTATTCCAATGTGCCCGGGTGAGTTGGGATTCTGATATCAGTTGCTGTCACTTCAAGATTTCTCTTGATCGTCTGAATTGAGTTCCGTCTGTCGAAGACGGGATGCAATCATTTCCTTCATTAACAGATGGTTGGCAAAAGAAAGAAGAAGGAATAAATATTACTAAATCATGCATGACAATGCCAATCCCTTGGACAATGGATGCTTTCTCCAATTTGTTTAATTTTTCTCTTATATATTGATATTTGTCTTGTTAAATGTATCAAAATAAATAAGTAGATTATTGTCATTTCCTTAATTTATGATACGAAACGATTGTTCTTTCCAGAGGTGCCTATCGCTTGTAAGAAAACAGAGAAAGGCTACAATGGAACCTTGCAGTGGACCAGGAATGGCAAATATTGTCTTCACTGGTATGAGTATGATTACTATTCAATCGATCGTGCTTGGAGAAAAAAAAACTATGTCCAACTTCCGCAAGAATCCTGACGGCGGTAAGCGGCCGTGGTGTTGGATCGGACGCGGGGAATGGGATTACTGTGACGTGCCCATGTGTCCAAAGAAGTAGGCTACTCCGGAGCATTTTCCAGACCACATATGTGCCGATATTTTTGATTGAGGAGAAACATTTGTCACGAGGTAAAGGCCGGTATATCAATGAAAGAAGCCGATTTTGCATAACATTTTGTGAATGCTAAAAAACTTTGTATACATCGCAAATTTTAACACTAAATCTTCGTACTTGTTTCCTTGTCCTCGCCACGCAGAATTTGGGGAAGTAGATCTATTATGAGTATTTCAAATTAGCCACGCCTGAATAAAGTTATGTACTGTGTAGCCCTTGCAATTGAACAAATGAGTGTGCTTGCACCGCCTGACAATACAAATATTAGCGCACAGCGAAGTGCAGAATCGCCACGGCCGAGCTTGTTTACAGAGTGAAGGTCGCGGGGTTGGTACTTTTTAATTTCTTTTTTAGCTCAGCTGACCGAAGGTCAGCTGAGCTAGTCATATGTATACTGAGTGGCGTCCGTCTGTGTGTGTGTGTGTCGTCCGTGAACCTGGCACATTTCGCAACCGCAAGGCCCAGAGTCATGAAAGTTGGTGGAGAGGTAGGCCCTAGGGAGGACTTGAAACAGAACCAAAACTTTTTGCGATTTGACCTACATTCTGCCCTCCAGGGGGCATTTTCCGTAAAATAAAAAATCCAAATAACTCAGTCTAGAGAAAATACATCAAACTGTAATTGATAGGTTGCATAGCTTAATTATTTCTTCACATTCTGTGGGGGTAAATTTTTTGATGTTTGTCCACCAGGGGGCACAATCTGCAGAAATATGAAACAGGGGTGTTTGAATTTCCCGCTTGATGATGTCACCATTTATGCTGTCTGGATGATGTCACACTACTTCCTGTGGGTTTCTGCTGACTGGAAAGCAAGAATAGCCTTTATGCACTGCTGATGATGTCACCATTTTATGCTGTCTGTGGATGATGTCAAACTTCCTGTGGGCTTGTGCTGACTAAAGTAAAAGCAAGAACAGCCTTTCTGCACAGCTCACCATGCTTTATGTGATCTCATCATCATCAGATCATCAGCTCCAACTTCAAATGGCAAGATGGCCAACTGGTGACCATCCAAGATGATCTTGGACTTTGTGCTCTGCTCGATACATGAACATGTAACTTGAGAACGGCTTGGTCACTAGCTTCATATTGCCATGTGTAGTGTATCAGATCATGCATCCTAGGCCTATCGATTTTTGGTTGTGCTCCAAATCCAACTGACTTCCAGTAGGCCTATAATAAATGACAGGTGGCGATAACTTGAGAACTGCTTCATCAATCAAATTCACATGTCAGCTGAGCGCATCGCCCTTGGGCGACTTGTTCTCTTTACTTTTCTGTGTTGTATTCCGTCGTGTATTTATTGCTTTAGCGTGGGAACGCATGTAAAACATGTATAAATACAGAGCTTAACCCTTTCGCTACCGTATTAAGTTGAAAGGTGAACATTTCGTAACGTGAATTGCTGATGTGTGTACAAAAAGCGCCTTGCGCCCACAAATTGCAACCAAAACTGGTGACAAGACACTCATTCTGGAGGCAACTAAATGGGCCACGACCTCATGCAGGTTTGCCTCTTCCGAACAGTAGTGATAACAACAAGGCAGAGAGTCGGACGTCTTTTTGACAATACTGTACTCCAGTACGGGTTGTCACACGGTGTCCCCTACATGCGGATGATTTGCAACGACAGGCATCTGAAATCGATCCTCTGGATAATGCCATTGATAACAAAGAGAAATATATCCAAGTGGTTGAATTTGTTGGACAGTGTTTAATGGGTGATGGCTGAAACTTTGGAAAAATAGAAAACAATGAAATATAATGAAGAATAAACTCACATGAACGATTACAAAGAAACAAATTGGTGTACACAACACCAGGAAAGTTAGCAGTTCATTATGGGGGTTTTGTCTTCCACTGATGCTGAAATATCAGGAGGGCGATTCAATGTTTTCATTTTTTTATCACACCTTCATTCAGCCAAGAAATATGCATGAACCTGTACCGTAGAATATCAACCTTGTTCCCAGGGGTTTACAGACTTCGTACCTCACTCCTCCAAATCATGGATAGAGTTAGCCTGAAATCCAACTGTTGTCGGACCAGGATTCTTGGTCTGAATTGAACATTGCCTCCATGGGTTGTTGGAGCGACCCTGATGAATTCAGCACTTGAGGACGAGGTTGGTATAATATGAATACTGGCATACACTGCTATTTTCACCCCTCTCTTTGAAAATGAAACGTTTGAAAATACATGTAAAACATTTTCTCGCTCTTCGAGTGGCAGACTAAAACATACATATCATAATGTGTTTAAAAATTCCGAAAACGTCTGAGTATCCACATTGGGCAACTAAAGTTGGTGTTGACCATGTTGACAGGGGATTGACAGTGAATTAATGCATTGAAAACACTCCTGTTGACAACAATTTTGAAGTCGGCCACTGTCCACATAACATTGGAAAACGCTTTAACAAAACAATCATGTGTCTACACTTTTATAATAGCGAGACTCTGGGAGCAGTTTAGAGGACTTGTCGAAAGTGGAGGTGGTTTCATCTGTCCACATAGTCCACGAAGTTCAGCTTTAATCCATAACAACAGTGCCGCTGTGCACGACCGAAATCTGGTGCCCCCAAGATGGCTAGGACCATTCTTTCTTTGAACTCCTCCTGTTCGGTGGACTTTGTTTGAATGTCCGAGGGTGTGTGGTACAGGCCACGCTCGCCAAACGGCATGCAAGTTGGGGGCATGAGGGTTAATTTTCATTGACGTAATACCTTGATCAGCGGACCCTCGCCCTTCTTGTGTTGTTCCTTGGCCAGGCAAGTAGCTGGTCATCTGAATCAACAAACAAAGCAAAGCTGCCATTGATTGTATACAAAACCTCAATATCGTATACCAAACGGCCTTTCACCGGTTTACTGCCGCATGGTTTTTGAGAAAGGCGGTAGTGGTACACTTTAAGGAGTTTGAATTCCATCATATCCGAAGGATTGGAGCCGAAAACGGAATATCCAAAACTGTTGCTACCAAGCATTTCTTTTAGGTCTCCCCATCTATAATGTGACAAGTCGCTGATTCCAGACAAGACCATTTCCCCTGTCTTGTAATAGCCACGATCGGCTGCAAACCGAGGCATTACCACATCTCCATTTTGGTCTGCCAACATGATATACAGATTATTGTCTTTATCACACAACCTATGATGCACAGATCTTCGTGGATCTACATAAAAACCAACAAACGATCTCTTCTCATGAATTAACACGTTGATCATAGCCTCAGTAGCACCAGAACGTTCTGTAAGCCAACCCAGTGCAGGGTCTGTTAAATGTCTGATGAAAATCAGCTCAAATGTAAAGACGTGTGGCCTCAGGTTGTACATACTCATTCCTGTGATCGGTTGTGTAAAACCACCTTCACCTTTCCCGTACGAGGTGTGAACTAGAAAGACATTTTCTCCGCACATCATGAAACTCAGATACTTGAACTGTCGGTTCTTGGTTCGGAGAGTCCCATTTAACACGTTATACGGAAGAATGATCTCTCTTTTCTGTTCACCGGCGATATCAAATACATAGGCCTTGATTATTGGAGACCTGGTTTTGATGCTCATGACCCCTCCTGATGTGAATACACCTACGACATCGTTTCTATAATCCCCAGCAATAAATGTCAGTACTTTTCCGTCTGAGCATTGCATGTAATATTTATGTTTTAGTTCATAATTCGGTTTAGTTTTGGCTTTCTTAAAAACAAAGACCATTCGCTGAGTACGTATGGTGATCGTAATCATCACAACAACCCGAAGAGCTGTCTGATAATGCGCCAATGATTCCACTGATGGCCACTGACCAACTATGGGCACCTCTCGACTAAGCGTATACCTACCCCCCTTACCAAAGAATTCGAAAAGAGATGCGTGAAATTACACTGTTTTGACCATTTTTAAATGGTCAAAACTGTGTAATTTCACGCATCTCTTTTCGAAAACGTATAGTACATCCGGCAAGTTCCTGCAGTCGTCCACCCTGGCCTGCCTACTGTTTGAATAAACATTGTGCCTTCAGGCAGCCTAGCCGTCAGTGCATAAATTTACCGATTGTTCATGTTTTTAAGTTTGAAGGGTATAAATAAGCACGATTTGTTTGCCAGTCATCAGAGGCCAAATAAGCAGATCATTTCTTTTCGTTACGAAAAGTTGATAATGAACAAGGACATTCTTATCAATGTCTAATTCATCTGAAAGCCAGTCAGTGAATGAGTTGAACATACTGCTGGGTGAAACATTAAATTGGTTAACGGTGTATACCGTGTGGTGGTATTCTACATGATTTCTGTTGAGGACATAAAAACTGAACAACAAGGCCACTTCCCCGAGGACAGCTATAGTATAATTCATGTAGTTGTCTTCCTTTTTGAACCTCAGGAGGCCAATGTAACCGGGTTGGTTATGTAACGGACTAACAATAAGAATATCTCCATTCACATCCCATTTAGGTGGAGGCAAATATCTATCTTCATCTCCCTGAAATTTTTTCTTGAGGGGAAAAAAGTGCAATTTTCTGACGAAAGTGGTCTCTAATGAAAATCCCACATCAGACACTTTATGGAGAAAGTAGTACATTTCACTGCCCGTTTCATATTTATGATAAACAGAAGTAACTAGGTATATGGAAAATAAGTAAAATCTGCTACGGAATGACTGATCAGAGTTGGAAATATTATAGTTTGGCATGAGGGACAAGTTTTCATTCTTATCATATTGATTTACCATTCGAGTATTCATTCCTGTTTTGTCAACTATGAGCCATTGTTTATAGTAATCAAACACAATGGAATCTTTGTATTCACCTCGTATGAGATTTTCACAAGATGAATCGACTTGGAAACCATATGCGCCTGTTGCTTCATCATTGATTTCAATGTGAAATGAATTCAAAACTTTTGAGGAAGAGAAGGGAAGAATGAAGACATTTTTGTCAGTTGCACTTAGAAATAATATAACGACTGCATCAAGCATAACGTGAATGTGGATGAAGTAGGAGGCTGTAGGCAATTTCGGCGGCCTCGGAGAAAAGGCCAATCTTTTAACATGATTGAATCGGAAGAGATTCTTTCCCGTGGGCAATGTAGGAGAGAAAATAGTTCAGTTGTCAAGTTACAGTGAAAATACACTTGCCAAGCACGACTGATTATTTTGTGTTAGGTGGTTTTAGGACATTCCCATTAAAATGGCCAATTTTGTATGGAAACACTGAGATATGCAAAACACTACAATACCGTGGCTGGAAAGTATCATATGTATTTTTTTTCCTGAATATTTATTTTTTTCTAAATTATTTTTTTTCATTCTGAATTCGATTTTTCAATTTCCGCCGCGTGGCGAAAATTATTTCTGCCGTGCCCATAATTATATCCACCACCTGGCGAAAATTATTTTCGCCGTGCCCATAATTATTTCCACCGCGTGGCGAAAATTATTTACACCGTGCCCATAATTATTTCCACCACGTGGCGAAAATTATTTTCGCCGTGCCCATAATTATTTCCACCGCGTGACGAAAATTATTTCCGCCGTGCCCATAATTATTTCCACCACGTGGCGAAAATTATTTCCGCCGTGCCCATAATTATTTCCACCACGTGGCGAAAATTATTTCCACCATGCCCATAATTTTTTCCACCACGTGGCGAAAATTATTTCCGCCATGCCCATAATTATTTCCACCACGTGGCGAAAATTATTTCCACCATGCCCATAATTTTTTCCACCACATGGCGAAAATTATTTTCGCCGTGCCCATAATTATTTCCACCGCGTGGCGAAAATTATTTCCACCGTGCCCATAATTATTTCCACCACGTGGCGAAAATTATTTCCACCATGCCCATAATTTTTTCCACCACGTGGCGAAAATTATTTTCGCCGTGCCCATAATTATTTCCACCGCGTGGCGAAAATTATTTCCACCGTGCCCATAATTATTTCCACCACGTGGCGAAAATTATTTCCACCATGCCCATAATTATTTCCGCCACGTGGCGATAATTACTTACCGCCCATTGGTTGACAAAATGAATGTCAAAGTCACACGCTGCATTGTATAATGCAAGCAAAGTGTCTGCTCTGTATTTACCGAGTGAAGGGGTGTCTAAACCAAATACCTAAGACCTCTAGAAACGTAAGACCCCGAGTACTAGAAACAAGACTCAACTAGTCACATAAGACCCCTCATACTAGAAACATAAGACCATGGGTGCTAGAGAAGATACCTAATAAAGTTGTTCTCAGAATACAACAACTCATCCCTAGTGGTTCCCGGGTAACATATGGCTGTGTATGTTCGTTATTCAATTTGCACAATCTGATGATATTCAAAATTTAAACGAGAGACGGTCTGTGCATGCTCAGATTGTCTCTTGTTTAAATTTTCCAGATGGTCTGAGCATGCAAATTCGTGCTGAGGCATGATGGGATATCACCATGCACCAACATCCAATCAAATTCGACCTCATTAACATTCATCTAGACGGGGGTATATAAGGCCTTTAAAACACCTTTAACTGTCAGTCTGAGTAGGTAAATGGGGGTGCTAATAAGGAACATACAGTGGGGGAGGGGGTCTAAAAAACATAGCCATATGTTACCCGGGTACCAGTCTAAGCACGGGGATGAGGTTGTTCCATTCTGATGACAACTCTATTAGGTACCTTAGCACCCAGGGTCTTATGTTTCTAGTATGGGTCTTTTTCTAGTACTCGGGGTCACTCGGTAAATTAGTCCGGACGCATCACGAAAAAGTGGGAAATTTTGTATAACAGCAATTTTTTTGCATTTTTTTTAATGTCCAAATAACAGAGTTTCAGAATCCGCCGGGTGCCACTCTGGCACCCTTGAGCGTTTTGAGAAAATCCCGTTTGAATTTTTGGAACTGACTTTATCATTGGACGTCAGCTGGCGCAACGACTGAGCTTTGTACAGGAGAATGGAACCCGATGTACAGCTAACTTTTAAACGGTGGGATTTACACCCCATAAATGTATTACCAACAAATAGAAACATGGTGCCTCAGAATCAGACAAGCATGTTTTTAATTGTTTTCAGTAGTTATGTAGTAGCGAAATGGCTTTTTCATGTAAATTAACACAAAATTGGTGAAAATAGATAAAAATGCCGTTTCCAATTACGCAACTACGTAAAAACTACCAAAAACTTGCTTATTTGGTTACGAGGCCCCAGGTTTCTATCTCTTGATAATACATTTATGGGGTGTAAATCCCACCGTTTAAAAGTTAGCTGTACATCGGGTTCCATTCTCCTGTACAAAGCTCAGGCGTTGCGTCAGCTGACGTCCAATGATAAAGTCAGTTCCAAAAATTCAAACGGAATTTTCTCAAAACGCTCAAGGGTGCCAGAGTGGCACCCGGCGGATTCTTAATCTCTGTCATTTGGAGATATAAAAAATGCAAAAAAAATGCTGTTATACAAAAAGTACCACTTCTCAGAAAATCGGAGTTTTGCGTCCGGACTAAATACAGAGCAGACACTTTGCTTGCATTATACAATGCAGCGTGTGACTTTGACATTCATTTTGTCAACCAATGGGCGGTAAGTAATTATCGCCATGCGGCGGAAATAATTATGGGCATGGCGAAAATAATTTTCGCCACGTGGTGGAAATAATTATGGGCACGGTGGAAATAATTTTCGCCACGCGGTGGAAATAATTATGGGCACGGTGGAAATAGTTTTCGCCACGTGGTGGAAATAATTATGGGCACGGTGAAAATAACTTTCGCCACGCGGTGGAAATAATTATGGGCACGGCGAAAATAATTTTCGCCAGGTGGTGGAAATAATTATGGGCATGTTGGAAATAATTTTCGCCACGTGGCGGAAATAATTATGGGCATGGTGGAAATAATTTTCGCCACACGGTGGAAATAGTTATGGGCACGGCGAAAATAATTTTCGCCAGGTGGTGGAAATAATTATGGGCATGGTGGAAATAATTTTCGCCACGCGGTGGAAATAATTATGGGCCCGGCGAAAATAATTTTCGCCAGGTGGTGGAAATAAGTATGGGCACGGTGGAAATAATTTTCGCCACGTGGTGGAAATAATTATGGGCGCGGTGGAAATAATTATGGGCACGGCGAAAATAATTTTCGCCAGGTGGTGGAAATAATTATGGGCCCGGCGAAAATAATTTTCGCCAGGTGGTGGAAATAATTATGGGCACGGTGGAAATAAATTTCGCCACGTGGTGGAAATAATTATGGGCGCGGTGGAAATAATTATGGGCACGGCGAAAATAATTTTCGCCAGGTGGTGGAAATAATTATGGGCATGGTGGAAATAATTTTCGCCACGCGACGGAAATAATTATGGGCACGGTGGAAATAATTTTCGCCAGGTGGTGGAAATAATTATGGGCACGGCGGAAATAATTTTCGCCAGGTGGTGGAAATAATTATGGGCACGGTGGAAATAATTTTCGCCACGTGGGGGAAATAATTATGGGCATGGCGGAAATAATTTTCGCCACGCGGTGGAAATTGAAAAATCGAATTTAGAATGAAAAATAATAATTTAGAAAAAAAAATAAATATTCAGGAAAAAAATAAATATGATACTTTCCAGCCACGGTACTACAAACATAGTATATGTAGTCCCACACTTTTTGGAAGTAAGGGATTATCTCAAAATTGCTTGGTGCCCAAAGAGACGATTTTTTTCGTCTGGGGGGGTCAGCACTTTCCTGACTAAAATATCTGTTTTAGAACTTTTGACATCAGGTGTAAATTACAAGAAAGAAACCAGAGAACTTCCAATGTAGGAAGATTATCACTGTGTTTTATCATGTACCCTATTGGTCCCTCATAGAAACACCAAGTAGGCCTAATTCTGAAATATAAAGTGTTGATGCCAGACGTATGATTTTTTAGGGGGGGGAGGGGGTCCAAAGAGACAGATGAAAAAAATTGTCTGTCTGGGCATCAAGCAATTTTGATATGGTCCCTAATAAATGCAACAAGAGCGAATTTGGCTCAAAATGTACATGTAGTGGGTGTTGCCCTCATTATTCATTGTATTGTTTGGCTGAATGATAAAGGATGAAACCTGTTTCAGTCAAATTATTATGAAAATATTTTGGAATTTCAACAGAATATTGACAAAAAAGCTTTTTGAATTTTACTTTATTTTAAACGTCGACAACTTGAACTGATATCGTTCCAATACAGTCACATAGAGGCCTTGCAAATGACGTCACAAGCCACCGTGCTGGGGGCATGCTGCAGAGTTATGGTTCAAACTTATGGAATATTTTGCAAATATCATCAGTGAGTGAACCTACGCACTCTCGGGGAACCCCAACCCCACTTGTTGGGACCACAGTCCTTCCTATCTGCTTTTGTTTTGGTATGAGGCTTTTCATATTGTTCATTCATTCACACACACAAGTACTGACGTAGGCCTAACCATGATACTCGCTTTGTGAGCCGCTCGCGCAACTTGGTTGTGACGAGTTAATATCGATCCACACATCAGCATAACGCAACATCAACATAATGCATGCGCCCTTCTGGGAATCCAAAAACTCGAAGCCAGGCTACTCACACCATGCTATCGGACGCGCAAGAAAGCCTGGTTCGAGGCCAATTCTGTTGCGCATTTTCCCATTGCGCATTTTGATTTTGCGCAAAGTCCAGTAAGCCGTCGCCAGGATGACGTCATTGAAAGGCCTCTATAGCAAGAAGTATGCGTTAACTTGTCACATATAAGTTCTTACCTGTCTGCTCCAAAATCGTTGAACGTTTGTCTTTGCGTCCGTGTTGCACTGGAAATTCATGTTGCTCAGGATTTTGCACGTTCGTTCAGTTTTGTCGGGATAATATGCATATTTCCTACAGTCCTTGACGAATAAACAGTTTATCCCACATTCTGTTGGTGATTTAGCATTCGTGACAGATAATTGACCATCTAATGCCGACGCATAATAAAGGAGCTTGAAAAGGGCGACTGATATGTTGATGTGTGCCATGATCAGAACTGTGATGTATTATGAGTCTTCATAGCGTCGGCGTTCGAATCGCTAGGCCTACTCCCGCTAGAGAACAGTTATCAAACATCACTTATATCATCTAGAATTGGCCTGTTACAGCCTTGTTAAGAAGTTGTGTGGCGTATTTAGAAAAGGAAATACATGTACTTCTACCGATATTTTGTGAAGAGGCATGTTGTTTTACACGATCAACGTTCCAGACATAAGAGTACAGCTGTATGTTTTTTTTTGTGAGATAAGTGCGGATCAAACGGTATTGATACATGTGCAGTCTATTAGCCGCCATTTCATCCCTTCTGCTCATTCCATCCTTTTCTCAAGGACATTCCGACTCTGAAGATGAATGTAAAACGCACCCTTTTTTAGCTAGATATCCAACATAGAGTACAAAAAAACGACACTCAAAATTATAGTTAAGTCCTCTCTGAATTTTGCAAATTTTCGACCCCAACCGGGGTCTTGCTCAGGCACTTTCTAGTTAAAGATCCAAGAAGCTTCTAGTTGAGATCCATTCACTTCTGGGATCCTAACTAGAAAGTGTCTGAGGAAGACCCCGCTTCGGGGTCGAAAATTTGCAAAATTCGGAGACGACTTGTGTTTACTATCTTTCCTAGCTAGAGTCACTCCAGTTCTCCCTAGCCCAAGTCCTATTCAAATCGTCGGCTATATCTGATCATGGACCCAATCTGCAGTAGTTATACAAAATTCACAATGTTGACTAAATAAAGAAATGTAATAAAAAATTGGTGGTTATTTTGTTGGCAAAAGCCTGTAGATGCATTCGAAATTTCCTGCCTTCGATTGTGCACTGCCACGGCCAAAGCCTAGAGATAACAGAATGAAAACACCTCCACGGGCAGGTTATTAGGCTTAGCTCTACGCCTGTTATCTATTTGACGAATGATGATCTAGGTTGATATGAGATTTCAAGACCAAGAATGTGTGTATGGATTTGACAAGATCCTGTGCCTTCCGCAGTTGGGTCGGGTCGACGCGGTGAGTGGCAAGGAGATGGGTCAGTCCTGAAATTACAGGCCATGTTTTGTGAAGAAACTATTTTAGAATCCAGACCAGTGAGGTCAGATGAGTTAGTTGATTGAGTATTGCACTGATCTGACTCCCAAAACGACTCATTTCAGATCCCACGTGAGTACGGTACTTTTAAAGGTGCACTTAAAACCTACCTCTTTAGAAAGCATTATTTTAATTCCGAGTACTTTAATTTTTAGTGCTATTTATGTCATGTTTTTTAGTTCTACTTGTGTGGTAAGAGACTTTTTTTCTCTCAATGCTTCTTAATTTCGTATCTCTTAATTTCACTGCCAGTGTTTTACCATGCCAATTGATGTAAAGCCCACTGAGATAACTGTATGTAGCGGGCTATAATCATATTAATAATAACAATAATAATACTAATATGCAGAGAGAGACCCCAACATTTCAGGCTGTGACTGAGATAATCATGAAATAATAGACACATGTATCGTTGCCCAGGAATGCATCCTGGATGAGTTCTAATCGCCTATTAACAATGCCACGCGGAAATCTAACGATGCCTACTAGTGTTATGTACATTTTGTACAGTATTGTTAGACATTCCGCCTGATGTATGATCGTATCATAGCGTCCAATGAGAAATCCGAAGTCAACTGGCACAATAGTCCAACATACTTGAATGCTAGCGAAGCCGGCTGATGTGGGTCGTACTGAAACAACTAGAAAAACTGGCCGTCGAGTCAGTTTTCACAAGTCATTAGAGAACTTACGACAGTGGGTGAGGTCAAATCTCAAAGTTAACCAAAGGTTAACCCCGGAAGTTAACTAAAAGATACAGAATAGCACAAAATTGACACACAAAATGATAATAAGCAAGAAGTCAATCTCCAGAATTCACGAATTTTCGACCCCAACCGGGGTCTTTTTCAAGTGGAACTTTACAATCTGAAACTCTAGAAACGACTGAGCTGAAACCTGAATGTGGAACTAACCTGTGTAGAACAGGATGAGTGAGCAATTAAGGAAAGAATAGTGTCCAAGCACCACGGATGGTTGCTGGACCTAATAAAGAGAGTGGACGTAATTAAGGAGAAACTGATTTAGCTGAAAGAAAAGGGTTTAACAAATATGACATGTGTAATACATAACAAGCACAAAGCGAAAAGATGCACAAAGGTCAACACAAAGTAAAAGAATTAAAGGAAGTCAACTTCCAGATTTGTAGGGAAAAAAACAGAATGGATAATGCAAATCACTGAGCAATGAGAAGAATAGGGCGAGGAGGAATAGAACAAAAAAGGGGGAAGGGAAAAACAAGGCCTAGACCAGAAGGGGAGCCACGAACCCTCCGCAACTGGAAAACCTAAAACGAAATAGTCCTACCAGGGGGAGAGAGTGAGAAGAACACGAAAACCAAACTGGGGTCTCAGGACCTCAGCATCTTGTGTTAAGACCTGAGGGGGTGATGGTTTTAAGGGTCCACATCCATTTCAACTCTGTTTTAAGGAGAGTCGTCTCATCTGGACATGTCTCGAGGATGGTGAACATCAGGTCCTCGACAGAATGTCCTGGCAACTTGAAGTGGGCATAGAGTATCGAGCAGTCAC
>NMRB01000445.1:135263-164718 GCA_002633025.1 Notospermus geniculatus | reverse complement strand
CAAGAAGTCAATCTCCAGAATTCACGAATTTTCGACCCCAACCGGGGTCTTTTTCAAGTGGAACTTTACAATCTGAAACTCTAGAAAAGACTGAGCTGAAACCCGAATGTAGAACTACATAACCTGTGTAGACAGGATAAACAAGCAATAAAGGAAAGAATAGTGTCCAAGCCCTGTGGGTGGTTGCTGGACCTAATTAAGGAGGAACTAATTTAGCTGAAAGAAAAGGGTTGAATAACTGCAGGGTTGCTCAGCCTGACCACAAGCAGAGTGTAAGTAATTGGTGTAGAGCTTCATTTGGCTGAAAGAAAGTTTATAAATTAATAAATATGACATGTGTAATACATAACAAGCACAAAGCGAAAAGATGCACAAAGGTCAACACAAAGTAAAGGAATATAAAGGAAGTCAACTTCCAGATTTGTAGGAAAAAAACAGAATGGATAATGCAAAACATGGATGTAATCGATGGGGATGTCGACACAAATGGCATCATCGTTAGATGGCATGGCGACAGTATAAGGTATCCACTGTGACATCACGGACAACGTTGCAGATCATGCCACTGCAATGTGCTCGCGCCTTGTATCACCAAAAAGATGACACTGATACAATGCTTGCACTTCGAAACGGACCATTATCATAGAGGAATCCCATTGACATCACTCAATGACGTCTGACTTCACACAGTGCTTTGTGCCACCATATTGGACACCGGTGTGTGTCGCGACATATGTACCGGTATTGGCAGGTGGCCGTAAAAACGTCGCGTCATGACATCGCCTCCATACGTTCGCAGAAGCATGTATCTGTGAGACGTGGTGACATCCTCGTTCCTATTTTGCTCCCGGAGGGAGTTGGAATTGCTGTCTTCAACATGATCTCTAAGAAACTCAAAAGAAAATCACACACATTCACTATTATTTTATTAACTTATCAATCATATGCCGTGTTCACACTAGGGTTTTATATCGAATCGAATTCGCAATAAAGGCCTATTCCGATACTACACGTCACACTCAATTCGAAATAGATCACTTTTATATCGATTTAACCAAACCGGTATTTGAATCGGTTTCGATTCGCATTAGCCAAATCGAAATAGTTATTTACTGCACAGTATACATTCAATGTAGGCCTAACGTCATGACGTAGTTTATTTCGGGTTGGGTGTGACGCGTTTTGTTTCGAATCGAAATCGGTTTAGTTGTAGTGTGACCCGACCGGCGTAACCAAATCGATTTCCGTATTTCGATTTACGGAAACCGATTTCGATTCGCAATAGGTGTGAACGCAGCATTAGATTAAAGTACAGTGGAACCTTTCTATTAACGGACACCTCTGCCAGGAGGACACCTCTATTAAGGACACCAAAGTTCAGTCCCAAATTGACTGTTTCTATTCATTTTGAATGACCTCTGTAAGTGATGTTGACTTTGATGAATAATTGAGAAGTGTTTTCAGTAGACATTGGAAGTCTCTTTATATCGAATTCTTATTGTACAGTGGAACCTCCCTTAACGGACACCTCTGCCAGGAGGACACCTTTATTAAGGACACCAAAGTTCAGTCCCAAATTGACTGTTTCTATTCATTTTGAATGACCTCTGTGGTCAGGACACCTCTCAATTGGGGACAGCATTTGTCAGTCCCAGAGGTGTCCTTAAGGGAGGTTCCACTGTACAATAAGGATTCGATATAAAGAGACTTCCAATGTCTACTGAAAACACTTCTCAATTATTCATCAAAGTCAACATCACTTTCATCTTCAGACTCCTGATGTATTGTTCCTCCAAAAACTGCATCAAAAATATCTGCAACCACCATAGCTTGGGCAGTCGACATAATACTTGTCTTTGAAAGAATGTCTGAGGTTGTGCTAAGAAAGTCGCATTTTTCTACAATTTCATCCACAAGATTTTGTGAGAAACCATGAATTACTTCATCTTTCACCAACATGCTGTCCCCTAGACCCAAACCAATTTATATCCAAGAAGAAAATCTCGTACTTGTGTCTGTTGCATCCTGGTCGATACACGATGCACAGTGTCCCCACTGTACACATCTTCCAAGCTCAAGCTTGCAAAGCTAGCTGCCAGGGGATTAACCAACATTTCGTGGCAGTCTTCTGTGTCACAAGAACATGTATTGGCGCAAATGTCACAACATAAGTGTCCAAGGATGGTCTCCGGACGTTTCGCCTGATAAGTTGACAACAACACATCACGCCGACGTTTGTCCTCATTTTTCGTGTATTCGAGCATGGCAGGCTCAATCTTTTTAAGCTGGCGCTTATGGTAGATAAGAATGGTTTGAGCCTGCTCTCCACTTCTCCCTGCACGCCCAATTTGCTGCAAGAAGGTGTCCGTATCACAGGGGGGGGGGGGCATAATGGACTACACTGTTCAAATGAGCAAAGTTCACCCCCATTCCAGCAGCATTTGTACAAACAATTACACGAATCTTCCCATCTGGAAGTCCCATATCATCCCGGATTTTCTCTTTAATACGATCTGGCGTTTTTGAATGGTACATGCCAACCAATTTGGCTGTGTCCATATCATGGGAACTAACAATGTCTACCAATGCACCGTAAACGGCACTGCATTCTTTTATAGTCCCGCAGAAAATTAACTGGCGTGGAAAGTCAGGTTGCAAGTTTTCTTTAATCCAACCGAAAGTTTCCATGAGCTCGTGGGTAGCTTTAACACATTTTACTGTTAGTTTGATGTTTTCTCTGTCTGGACTGTCAATTACAACTGTCGTGCTCCCAATATTCATGCACGAACTCTTCATGATCTTTTTCCGTTTTGCCTCGTTCGCTGTGGCAGTCCCAGCAATCAACTGGACGCCCGGGCACAGTGACCGTATTTCCCCGATCCTGCTAAACCATTCTCGAAATGGAGCTTCGTCAGCTTGTGCTTCTCCCCTAAAAATGGAACAGAGTAATATTTCAAGTCGACATGGGAATTAATGGGAATAGATTCATCAGGCCCTACGCTACAGGCTAAATTTCCACAACCATGATGACATCAGATTCAGAATCCTGGGCCTATAGGCCTATTCCAGATTGGCGACATCGGGATTACCGGACCGGTAGGCCCCGGGCGGTAGGCTGAAAGAAATACTAGGCCTAGCCTACTCTGGGCATCAAAGCATGATCTAAACTCACCAATTAATGACGGTGTGGGCCTCATCAACAACAATAGCAGCAATCAGGTCTCTCTTGTCTGCCAGCATTGTCCTCCTCTTGTCCGTCCCTACAAACTCTTCAGGACTCCCGTAAATAAAGTCGAACCTTCCAGCAAGGATGTCATCATTCTCGTCCTTGTCCCTCCCTATGTACGTAGCATTAAATCCCAATCCTCGTAGCTTCTCTGTGTGTTCCACCATTATGCTCAACAGCGGGACCATCACAATAACAATCGGCTGCGATCGTTTCGACGAAAAAACAGTCTGTTGATACATCAGTGACTTACCGCTGCCCGTCTTAGAACAAATAAGGACATCCTTACTGTCTCTATATGCCTTCAACACACGTACTTGTAAAGAATTCAACTCAGAAACTTGAAATTTGCTACAAATTTTCTCAGATAAACAATCAAATTGACCATCGTCCGCCATCTTTCATGTCTTTGCTTACAATTTTCAACCTCGTTCCCCGAGATGTAATCGCCCTTTTAATGACTAAATATGGCAATATTCGCACCTGCATCGAGGTTGGGTCCAACCCCATCGCGTTTTTGTAAGCGTGCCTCTGATTGGGCGGATATGATTTTTCGCCTCGGGGTACAGCAAATCGGGTCGATGTTGTCAGGGGTTCGTCAGCGGTGACGTAGGATGAAGCTGTAAGAACCACTGTGCTCAGGATGAGCCAACCCCCACTCCATTCAAACGTAGCGTGCCCCCCGCTACCGGTACAAAGCCGGCTGCCAACACCAGTCAAGCCTAGAGTTTTGGCTAAGTATCTTCATGGTTATTACCCTACCCTTGCTACGTATTTACTCGACGGTTTCACTAATGGTTTTAGGTTGGAATATCAAGGTGATAGGAATAGCGTCTTCTGTTCCAATTCAGCATCAGCTGACCTCCATCCCGGGGTCATTGATAAAAAGATTGCATCTGAGCTGGAGGCGGGAAGGATATTGGGCCCTTTCGAGTGTCCGCCGACACCCGACTTCAGGACATCCCCAATCGGGGTCGTCCCGAAAAGTCAACCTGGGGAGTTTCGTATGATTCACAATCTATCATATCCGCGTAAGGGTGGCTCGGTTAATGAAAGCATTCCGAGGGAGCTCTCTACCGTTCGATATGCCTCCATCAACGATGCAGTTTCCTTTATCAAAAAACAGAAGTAACAAGTTTACCTTGCGAAGAGCGATATTAAATCTGCCTTCAGGATTATCCCTGTAGCCCCGGAGGATTACCCCCTGTTGGGGTTTTCCTGGCGTGGTAAATTTTATATGGATAGGGTATTACCCATGGGTGCGAGCATTTCCTGTTCAATTTTTGAGAAATTTAGTAGTGCTATAGAGTGGATTTGTTTGAATAAGCTGGGATTTTCAGCTATGGTCCATGTGCTCGACGATTTTTTAATAATTTCGCTTTCTGAGGCGGCCTCAAAAAGAGACCTTGCTAAATTCCAAGCATTTTGCAAGGAATTCGAAGTCGGAATTCTTCTTGCTCCTGAAAAAACTTTTGGCCCTGCGAGTGTTCTCCCTTTCCTAGGCATTACTCTTGATACAGAAAAAATGGAGGCTCGCCTTCCCGAAGATAAGATTGACAAACTATTTCTGCAGAAGAAGAATTCCAAGGCTATGTTGCACGAATTCCAGTCCCTGCTTGGCTCTCTTAAGTTTGCCTGTTCGGTGATATTGCCCGGTCGGGCATTTTCTAGACGTCTCATCGACTTGACTGTAGGTTTCACCAACCCGTTCCACCATATCCGTATTTCTCAAGAAACCAAACAGGACCTGTTGGTTTGGAAAGAATTCCTAAATAGGTTCAATGGGAAATCATTCTTTCACGGCGACATTTGGTTGTCCAGTAATCAACTTCAGTTGCACACGGACGCCTCCGGAAGCTTAGACTTCGGGGCGATCTATAAAACGCACAGAAAACACCTATTATGCGTCAGGTGCTACCACCAGTGTGGGCCTTGTGCGCACATGGGACGAGATCAACGACAACATAATAGATTCGTTTAATTCTCCGAAGAATATATTGCCAAGGAAGGAAGAATAATACAATACTAGGAGTTGAAGGTGACGAAGGAGTAGATTCAAAAGGGAGGAGATTAACTGCAAATATACAAAATACAGAGAAAAAGCATGAGTAACTGCGACTTTATAAACATTGGGCCTAAAATGATAAAATCCGAGAAATATTCTTACCGAATCGTTTTTAGGCTACGTCCTACGTTTCGAAGTTATCGGAACTTAAAGTACGCCTTATGCGTAACACCAGAAACTTAGAATACGCCTTGTGCGTGAGGTAAATTTCGGAAAATCTAGAAAATACGTCACGTACGCATTCTACAAAATCGGGAACTGCACTGCAATGACGTAATTTTAACAGAAACGGAAAGTTACGACGTAACGTTGTTTCGAAGATCGCGCTGCGGGGAATTCCCCAGGATATGACGTCACATAATTACGCAATGTCTCTAATGAAGTAATTATCAAAATACCTATTTATATACATCATCTCAAAAGTCTATTAAACATCCTTGTGGTTCACCTTTAAAAATGTATGCACATACAGATTGTGCCTTTATCATAGGCCTTATGAAGAATCCTCTGTAATTATCTAAAGTCACTGTAATAATTGTTATTCTTCAATAAAAAACATGGGCCTACAAAGTCCTATTATCCTGATGATAATGAAGAGTTCTTGTTTTAATTATTCTTGTCATTCTCCAATAGCAAGCACAATTTTGCAACAGGACGTTCCAATATCGAATGCTTGGTCTTGAGTTTGCATGACCTGACGAATCCTTTGTTGTCCATGCGAACTTCCTGGATAATTCCCGTCAGCCATGAATTTCTAGGGGCTGAATTATCTGCTACCAGAACAATATCTCCTACTTGAAGGTTTCTGTTAGGTTTCTGCCACTTTTGTCGTTCTTGAAGACTAGGAAGATATTCACGTCTCCACCTGCTACAAAAGAGGTCCGCTAAGTACTGAATGTTGCGCCAACGCCTAACGTATACGTCTCGCTCAGTAAATACACCGGGTGGTGTTCGTTCTGTGCCTTGGAGCATCAAAAGGTTGTTTGGGGTAAGTGGTGCCAAATCATCGGAAGTCTCTGCTGAAGCTGTTAACGGCCGATTGTTGACGATGGTCTCAATTTCGCAGAATAGCGTGTTCAATCCCTCCTCATCCAATTTCGTCGGCTGCTCTTTCAGAAGACCGTACATGACTTTACGAATGGTGCGTATCTGACGTTCCCATATTCCGCCAAAATGCGAAGCTGCCGGTGGATTAAAATTCCATTGTATCTCTTTCTGGTTCAACCATGAAGCAATTTTCTGAGTGTTCCAAGCTCTTATTGCTTCCCGCATTTCTCTCTCCGCACCAACTATGTTTGATCCGTTGTCCGATCTGATAGTTCGAACTCTTCCCCGTCTGGCGATGAACCTCCTTATGGCGTTAATACATGAACTTGTATCCACTGTAGAGCAACTTCTAAGTGTATTGCCCTCATAGCTGCGCAAGTAAAGATAACTCCGTATCTTTTGACTAGGCTATGACCTCTTTTGACTTCAAAGGGTCCAAAAAAGTCCATTCCAGTTCTTGAAAATGGTGGTTCATGGAAATTCAGTCGTTCTAACGGCAAATCAGCCATTTTCTGCTGCAGTGTCTTAGCTTGATACTTCCTGCAGATTACGCATCGAGAAAGTATTCTTCTGGTGGCAGTATTCGCTCCTATGATCCAGTACCTTTCTCTAAGTCTAGCCAGTGTTGAATTTCTTCCAAGGTGACCGACCTCTCTATGTACCTTTTCAAGGATAAGCTGGGCTACAATAGACTCTTTCGGCAGAATTACTGGATGCTTCGTTTCTTCTCCAAGTTTGGCTCTTTCAATTCTTCCCCCTACTCTGATCACGCCACCCTCCATTCTCGGATCTATCTTGTACATCTTGCTTGATTTCTTCAATTCTTTGTTGCCACCTATCGCATCTATTTCTTCTTTGAAGTATCTGCGCTGTTCACAGCTAATGATGGCTTTCTCCGCTCTCTTTAAGTCTTCCAACTTAAGGGGTGAAAGGCATGATGCTTCTTCTTCATCTTCTGCAGGATCTCTCTTTCCACCAACTTCTTTCTTCTGAGCAGCCAGTTTTCTTAACTTATCTTTGCATCGTAGGATCCAGGCGACAGACGTTTTCAACAGTGACCAGTTCGAATAACGCGCGAACAATCTCTCAAGAGTGAAGTCCTCCTGGATGACGCGGTTGTCGTGTTGACACTCTTTCTTTCTTCTAAATCTTCTGCAGGCATCATGGTAACCGTTGGTTGTTCAGGCCATTCTGATTGTGGCTTCTTCAAGAAGTCCGGTCCTTCAAACCATCTCTTTGATTCCAATAACATGTCCACCATGTCCACAGTCAGGCCTATTGAAGCATCGTCTGCCGGGTTCAACTTCGTGTTAACGTATCTCCATTGCGATGGCTGCGATCCTTCTCGTATGTATCGTACACGGTTGGCTACAAAGGTCTGGAATCTTGTCCCTTCGTTGTTTATGTACCTCATAATACATTGGTAATAAACAAGAAGTCAATCTCCAGAATTCACGAATTTTCGACCCCAACCGGGGTCTTTTTCAAGTGGAACTTTACAATCTGAAACTCTAGAAAAGACTGAAAATACATTGGCTGTCAGTCCAATAAAAGGACTCATCTATTGGATACTCTAGTTCCTTTACAATCATTTGATTCACCTCCACAGATTTCTTCGCAGCGGTTAGCTCTAGACGAGGTATTGTGACTTTCTTCAATGGAGCAACTCTGGCCTTTCCAAAGACCAATGAACAAGATATGTTGCTATCCTCGTCTTCCAAACGGATGTACGACGCCGTTCCATAGCCCTTCTCACTCGCATCAGAAAAAGGATGAAGCTGGCAAGACTTGATCCTGTCACAACTGGCAGGCTTGTGGCATCTTCGCACCTCCAAGGAACCCAAGCGAGGTAGGTCTTCTAGCCATTGGTTCCATCTTTTCAAACAATCTGGACCGATATCATCGTCCCATCCGACATTATTCTTGCAGAGTTCTTGGAGAATAATTTTCCCAGGCAAAACGAATGGTGCTGCAAGACCCAGAGGGTCGTACACCGAGCTGACGACCGATAAAATGCCTCTCCTTGTCGGTGGCTTTTCCATGCTCTGGATTTTGAATCCAAGAGTATCTGATTCTACATTCCAATATATCCCTAACGCCCGTTCAACTGGCAATTTATCTTGGTTTAAGTCTAGGTCCTTGATTCCTTTCGCCAGCTCTTCTTTTGGGATCGTTTCGATGACCGCTCGACTGTTACTCATCCATTTCGTCAAACGAAAGCCGCCTTCTTTGCATATCCCTCTTAAACCACCAGCAAGTTCGACTCCCTTCTCATCATCTTCGACCGACTTGATGCAATCATCCACGTAAAAATTCTTCAAAACTGCTTCTACTACAGGTGGTTCGTATTTTCCTAGGTTGTCCACCGCGGTCTGGCGTAAAGCTGAGTTCGCACAGCTTGGCGAAGATGTCGCACCGAAAACGTGCACTGTCATTCTGTATGACTTTGGACAGCTATTCAAATCTCCGTTGGGCCACCAGTAAAATCTCAGCGAATCTCTATCTTCTGGCGGTACTCTGACTTGATAGAACATCTGTTCCACGTCTGCCATAATGGCAACTGGCTCCTGGTGAAAACGCAACAATACTCCCACTAGATTGTTGGTTAAGTCTGGTCCTTGCAGAAGAACATCATTCAATGATACTCCACAATATTTTGCCGCACAATCGAAAACTACCCGAATTTTATCGGGTTTCTTTGGGTGATATACCCCATGATGAGGTATATACCATATCTTCTTGTCTGTACTTTCTTCTTCGTTCTCTGGAACTTCTTCAGCAAAGCCCTTTTCAAACATGTTTAACATGAAGGCATCGTAGTTCTCCTTAAACTTTGTGTCTTTTTTCATCCTATTTCTCAATCCTTTCAATCTTTGCAATGCTAAATTTCTGTTGTCCGGGAGCTGAGCGTTCTCATCACGAAATGGCAGCTTGATATAGTAATGACCATCTTGTAATCTGATGCTGTCTTCTACGGTCTTCGTGAACTTTTCATCTTCTCGTGAGGGCTCTCTCTTGTCATCAATCACCTTCTCAGGAAAATCCATGTTGATCACATGCTTCACCCACTGGTCTAAATGCTTCAGCTCTTCCATGTCTTCTATAGCGGTAATCTCAGCTCTGTTCACTGTCTTTATTGATGTACCATTCCTGACGACGCTCCATGCAATCCACCCTAACATAGTCCTCGTGGCATGCGGACTGCCTCTTGGTCCAGTAACAACTTCTAAAGGACTGTAAGCTTCGGCTACACCATTTCCAATTGAGAGCCCAATATCCGCATCAATCTCAGGAAGTTGAACCCTTTCCATGTGACGCCAATCTGTTATGTCTTCTTGCCTTGGAATGTGTTGCTTGGACACTGGCATGATGTCCTTGGTGTAAACCCGTTGAATTTCTACAGCGTTGTTGCATTGGAGGTCACATACTTCAAGTTCACTTAATATCTGAGTCGTCATGGTGTGTGCGCTACCCATGGTGTCCAACGTTATTTTGGCTGTCTTTCCATTTACTCGGAGTCTTCTGGCCAGTTCTGTTGAACAGAAGTTCACGGTACTTCCAGTATCCAGGAACGCATACGTTCTGACGGAAAGACCACTCTTTTTCGCTCTCACTACCACTGGTATGATAGCCATCGTGCATTCTTCTTTGTCGTTACCCGCCCCCGTATTACGACTGGAGGGGTCTGCTGCACATGATGTGTTGGTTGCTTTTATTTGCTCTGCCTCTGTCTTCTCTTTTGGTTCGTCATTATGAAGAACGGTCGGGTGTCCCTTTTGACATTTTCTACACACAGCTCTGTTGCGGCAATCTTTGCTTCTGTGTTTCCCTACTTTAAGACAACCAAAACATGCCTTAATATCTTTCAAATGCTTTAGGCGATCACTCATGCTGATCTTCTCAAACTTCTGACACGAATTCAGATCATGGCGCACGTCTTTGCAGTACGAACACTGTGTC
Source organism: Notospermus geniculatus (assembly GCA_002633025.1). Classification (NCBI taxonomy): domain Eukaryota; kingdom Metazoa; phylum Nemertea; class Pilidiophora; order Heteronemertea; family Lineidae; genus Notospermus; species Notospermus geniculatus. Next base: position 154,420 of record NMRB01000445.1, on the reverse strand, counting down.
TTCTCCTTAGCAGGCGGACCCTGTGAGCTGATAGTTGCATATGTCCCTTTCACACCACTTTGGGATGGCTTGTTGCTGTTCTGCGAAAAACTCTTTCCATTACCATGGGAATTACTGCTTGATGATGCCAATGCTGGGCGACCATAAATCGGGTCATTGCTCTTGCTTGCTTCTCGTCTTGTCAGTTCGACAGTTGTTTAAACTTCACTGTCTTACTCTTCTCTTTACTTTCAAACACGATGTTTCTCCATTTTTCTTGAATGTGGAATGGTAGTTTCCCAACTAGTTTTCGCAGGTTTTCGGAATACTCAAGAATCCCCATGGCTTCGATACTGTTAACTGCGTTTTCACATTCTGTCAAAAATATTGCGAATTCATCGAGTCCTTTCGCATTGTCAGCTTTTATGTTCGGCCAATCTATAGCCCTTTTGATGAAGGCGTTCGCAATAATCTCAGTGTCACCATAACGTCGCTCCAACTCCTTTAAAGCTGCAGGGTAACCTCGAGCTGCATCCAAGGGACAATAGCCGCGCACGATTCTGTACATGACGACGTCATACGTGTCGATGACGGGCTGATTTGTGACGTATGAGGATGTTGATTTGGACGACGCTGATTGGCGATACCACGGGAACTGGGTATCCCGTGACGTCATGGGCGGGGTTTCCCCAGCACTCGAATCAGTGACGAAATCCACGAAAGAATATAGGTCATCGCCGCGGAAACCTGGGTTTATATGACGTCATGTGTGTCACACGCCGTGCAACTGACGCTCATGTCGCTCGCCGCATCCCTGTGAACTGCAGCTGTCCCACCGATTTGTGATTGGGGATACCATTGTGAGTGGTGAATTCGCTGGCCAGAATGTCATGATTCCTCGAATACCACTTCTTCTAAGTGACTGCCCATTTGAACAGGACCGTAGGAACGTCCTGCAGGGGGAACGCAATAATAGCGGACCGTAGGCCTAGGCCTAGCCGTTATTTTTAGCAGCGAGCGCCGAAATATCGGCAGGGGTTCGGGGGCCTCCCTCGGGGAAATTTTAGAAAAGAAGAGTGCTTTTAGGCCTACGCCATTTCCCAGCATTTGAGAGCAAAATTGGACACTCTAGCCATGTATTGTAAGTGTGGTTCATTATTGGTTTATTGGACCTGGGCTTTTTGGCCATGATTTCGCTTGCAATTCCTGTCATTTGCAATGTCAATAAGCAAGTCACAAGGGCAGACCATGTCCTTGGCAGGCCTAGAATCACCATGCTTCTTGCATGGACAGCTAGGGCCCTCCGTGGGGTGCTCACGAGTAGGAAAATCCGACCTGAAAATCCCCGTCCACAGCAAAATAGTTCCTTCTGCAACTAATCTTTAGGTTGGTATCAATTGAAATTCACCCGTCATTTGACGGGTACTTTGCTAGTATCCTATGAGAGACCAGACTGCAAGAACTGTGGCGGACTTCCTATTCAGAGATTATGTACGTGAGCATGGTGTTCCTGAGAGTTACCACTCCGATCAGGGCCGCCAATTTGAAGCAGACGTGTGCCAGGAGCTCTGCGTGCTACTAGAGATCTACAAATCGAGGCCAACCCCCTATCATCCCCAGGGGAACGGGATGGTGGAAAGGTTTTACAAGACTCTGAAGAACATGATTGCCAAGAACACCCAAGACTACGGGAAAGATTGGGACCTACACCTTGGTCCAGTTGCCCTGGCATACAACTCCAGCATACATGAATCAACTGGTTTTTCGCCGTTCTTCCTAATGCACGGGCGTGAGCCCAGATTACCCCCAGACATCATATATGGAACACCAACCCAACATTACTGGCGTTCAGCAGGAACCTATGCTAAAGATCTGCACAGAGAATTACAGTCAGCGTTTGAGTCGACTCGCGAGAACCTGGCTCTGGCGCAAAAGCGTCAACGGAACGTGTATGATAAATGGAGTTGCCATCACCCCTATCGCACAGGCGATAAAGTTTGGCTGCTGGTGATGGTATCAAAGCACCGCCATCGGAAATTGGCACTGCCATGGGAAGGGCCGTATATTGTTAAGAAGAGACTCCAGAACGCTGAGGGCCTACCAGGTGTAGCTTACAGGATACAACATGAGGTAACGAAGAAGTGCTTAGTAGTGCATCACAACCGGTTAAAGCCCTATGAAGCACCCCGGATACCCAGTCCATTGGACCCGGACGGCGAGGAGAGACAAGCCCCGCCACCAAGGCCTAACCTGTTTCAGAGACAGCTAGACTTGGCACCAGTTGCAGCAAGAGCGGCTGGTGGTAATAGTGCCCCGGCAATACCAAGCCCAGTAGTGCCAGCCCAGCCAGTGCCTGTGCCGGCGCTACCCATTCCTCAAGGGAATGTTCCAGGTGCACGTGACCCACCACCGCCACAGGTACAGCAGCCAGCCGTAGTGGAACCCCAAGGGGTGATGGGTGAGTGTGAACCCATGGGACCACAACATGATTTGGAGTTGGTAAGGGAGCCAGCTCAACCCGACCCCCCTGCACCAGTGACGACACGGTCAGGACGGGTAGTACGAAGACCAGCTCGTCTAGGAGACTACGTGGAGGAGATAGTTATGATGCTCCGTTCAATAATAATAAATTATTTCTATAGCGCCGCTTTAAAGTGAATTGTCAGCGGCGCTTTACAAAGAGAGTTATAGAGTATTAAGAAATAATATAATGATAAGACAATTATATGATGTTAAGACAATAAGGGAAATGGAATAAAACAATGGGTGATCAAGTAAAACATTGTTTAAAAAGATGTGTCTTTAAAAGCCTCTTAAAAAATTGGAAGTCACGGGCCCCCCGGATATCACCAGGTAGCGCGTTCCAGAGCTGTGGGGCACAGACCCTAAATGCCCGATCTCCAGCTGACTTTTTGCTGGCAAACTGCCAGTTGAGCACCGGGGCATTGTTGCCTCTGGTTTGCCGGGCATGAGCTTTTTTGCTAAGGTGGAGATACTGAGGACCTGTGCCGTCCACAGCCCTGAAAGCAAACGTTAAAATCTTGAATTTAATGCGCTCTTTTACCGGGAGCCAGTGGAGGTATTTCAAGACTGGTTTGATATGAGCCCGTTTCTTTGTGTTGGTCAGAAGTCTAGCGGCTTGATTTTGAAGTTTCTGTAAGCGGTAAATATCGTATTCTGGTAAGCCAAAGTAAAGGGCGTTACAGAAATCAAGGCGTGAAGTAATGAAGGCATGGACAAGGGTAGTAAGAAGGGGCTGTGGAACAAACTTCTTAAAGGAGCTGGACGTCCAAGTTGTAAACACGATATTCACTAGTCTCGGTCACCCAGCCGCTCGGTCACCCAGCCGAATCTGAGGATCGAACGTTTGTGTCCCAGTACCTGCGGAACGAAACGGTTGGCTGCGCGAGACTACATATTCACTTCAGTACATGTCACCGATAATAGGTGGCAGCACAGCGTGGATAGAGAACCAGTGAGTGGTTGAGTGAGTTGCATTGGACCAGGCACCAGTCGAACGATCGCGGGGCGCTACTGGTGCTGCCACCTTCACGAAGGATTAAAACTAGTTTGCTGGCCAGTGTTTGTAAACAAACCAGTTTGTTTACAACTTGGACGTCGAGCTCCTTTAACAGATGCTATTTTTCTGAGATGGAAATAACCCGCTGACACAACATCGGAAATTTGCTTGTGGAAAGTAAGTTCGTGGTCAAAGCAGAAACCAAGATTTCTGGCCTCTGTGGTAGGGAGAATAGAAGCATCCCCAATTCTAAGAGTGACTGTGTCAGGACAAACACGACTCTGATGCGGTGAGCGGAGAACAAGGAATTCTGTCTTGAGATCGTTGAGTTTGAGCTTACTAGCTGTCATCCACTGTCGGACCTCCCGTAAACACACCTCAATCTTAGCGATGACAGCAGGTAGCGAGTTTACACCAACGAAGGTGAAAGGGCGCCACGTTTGCGTGTCATCAGCATAAAAATGGGAACAAAGATCATGTTTACTCATGATCCCAGACAAAGGGTGTGTGTAGCAGGAGAACAAGAGTGGGCCGAGGACAGACCCCTGCGGCACACCACACTTCAAGTCATGCTCATCCGACAAGTCCCCGCCAACCTTGACCCTAAACTTACGATCTGAGAGGTAGGACCGCAGCCACTGTAATGCTGTGCCCTCGACACCAAAGACGGCCCTCAACCTATTGATCAAGATGTCATGGTCGATGGTGTCGAAGGCAGCAGACAGATCTAGCAACACCATAGCGACACCCTCCTTCCTGTCAAAACTTTGCAGGACACTGTCAGTTATTGAGAGAAGAGCAGACTCAACACTATGCCGGGTCGATAGGCAGACTGATTGGGGGTATAAAGATTAAAATCAGCCAGGTGTCTATGAAGACGAGCGGCCACTACCCTTTCTAAAAGTTTAGACATATAGGACAAGTTTGACAATGTAGCTGAGGCTCAGTGTACACCGATGAATTGGGCGTAATGGGAAGGCGATGGCACATACGTGCCTGTGCGCCCGGAAATGTTCCCAGGCCGGATACTGGCCGAAGAGGGAAGGCGATGGCAAATGCCTGTGCCCCCAGAAATGTTCCCTTGTCAGTACCAGCAGTATCAAGGATGGTGGAATGAGGAATTACCGGTACGTTACGTAGGATAGATACGGTATTCGAGGACGGTTATCGTAGGAATACGGTACATCTTTCATGGATTACATGTATTTTACTTTCGTGGGTTGTTAAGGACAGGGTATAGGAGTTTAGGACCATGGATATCCCGTATACCTAATTATGCTAAATATTGAGTGGATTGTACATGTATGTGTTGATGAAATGATTCACAGGAGTGACTTTTCCCTGGAATAGTGGATTGTGTGTTGAAATGATTAACAGGAGATTAGTTGTAGTGTGTGTGCGAACGTTGGACACGTGTTACTCAGAAGGGACTGACCTCAGCTCTTCAGTCAATTGAAATTTGTGTTTTATTCTGAGTGGAGATATTACATGATAATATTCGGGACCGCATAAAAACGATTTAGGTGGGGACAAGGACTTGCATTGTGCTCACTAGTATTATTCTGATTCAGGAGTAACAGAGGAGTTGTGGAGGAGCACAGATGTTTGGTGCGAAATGTTAAAATGTTGTTTGTGTTTTGTTGTTAAAGTAATTATCCAGAGGCGCATACTTTTCAGTAATTACACATATGTAAGTGCTGTAAGTGATGAACTTTACAATACATGTATATCCATACTCAATCACGAAATAAATCAGCCGCTTTCAATCAATCCACTTTTAAACATGTGTAAATTCGCGCCCCGCCAAAAAGACGGACAACGTTTCTGCACTAGCGCCCGTGGCTTGATGACGTCACGCGAAAGCGAGGGCGGTCGACGTCACAGTGGTCGACGTCAGCAGTTGTATGATGCGGAAGAAGAAAAACGTCACAAGACGTTGTGATCATCACTTAATCAGCTGTTTCTCCGATAAATATGGTTTATAACTGCGTTGTCTACGGGTTTTTTAAAACGGTCGAGGATGGCGTAGGGACTTTGCATGAATTTCCCAACGATTTTGCGAGTAATGTGCCTGGTTCGACAGACCATTGCTGGCTGGTCAGGTAGGCGCTAATTTATACGTGAATGCCCAAAATGCTTCGGAAGGGTGGAACAAATGAAATTACAATTCATGAAATTCACAGGGCGCTTGACTGACGTCGTACAGGCGATACAATGATTTCATGTGCACATTGCGAGTTTGTCCCTACACCCTGTCCCGATCCAACTGTTCGAAAGTGAACCTAGGCCCACCTAGGCCCTAGGCCTAATTGCCATCAGTCACTGACATCAGTCATTACCATAGGTCCGAGTTGGTGCATAGCTAAGGTATTCTTGGCCTTGGCATGACGGAGACCAACAACAAAAAAGGTAAGGCCCGTTTCATCCGCCGAAGGCCATTTCGCCCTCGGGCTCGGGGTCATCATAGCCGTATGCCTATTCAGGCTCAAATTGGTATGGCTGAAAACGAAATTCGCGCCTCCAGATTCTTCAAAATCATTGTACAGGTGTCAATGAGGTCTTCAGCCGATGAAAAAGGAAAATCCAAAGGATCAGATGATATTTCTGCTTCCAAATGTGGCGCGAAATTATTAGGGAGGTTTTGCAAGCTTACGTTTTACATTTACGATTACGATTTCAAAATGTCATGACGTCGGCTCTGCGGGACGTTTTTACGTGCAAATCGCTTGCTACACGTAAGAAACTTACGATTTAATCAAAGCCAAATATTTCATTTTGTAATCGCAATTTAACACATTCATAAATGGGCATATTTCGCAGTTGCAGCAAAAACGACAAGAAGAATGCTTGGCACATCTGCCCTGGAGCGCTTGCCAAACATGGGATACATCGACCCTCTTTTCACCTGGCACGGCAAGTTTCAAGTCAAATGATGACGCCATTGCGTCAGGTTCTTTCTTGACATACGGCGTCACGTCATGACGTCGTCAAATCGTAATCGCAAAATGGGAAGTTTTTTCCAGGCGGTCTTTTTAAAAACGCTTCATTTTCGAAATTTTTCGGTGCTGGTGACATTTTTTGGCCTAATATGTCACATTTACTGATAAATACATAACATAAATCGGAGAAAACACGCCTCTGGATAATTACTTTATGTATTACAAAATTTTATTGGCTTTTATTCAGTGCGGGTTTGAAGGGAGCACGGACCCTCAGGAAGACGTAGAAGATTATTAAAGTACTTAATGGAGTGTAGAGAAGCCCATTAGGGTGCGCGTGTACTGTAGGGATTTGCAGTGCCGTTTAGGGAGTATTTAGAAACGCACAACATTTGTATTAGGGTATACGGTACGACCTAATGTTTTGGCCTGTGTTGAGGCTACAGACGGTGGTAGCCACGGATATATATATTGTGAGGACGCGAGGATGGTTGTCCTGCTCTAGGCCTAAGTGCCTTGGTTGTTTAGACGAGGAAACGCTTAGCATTAGCAGAGCCTCGAGGACGAGGCTTCCCTAAGGGGAGGTATGTGACGGCGTCATACCTAGGCCATAGGTTATTGCCCCTTAAAGTGGGGTGCGCAGAGTAGATGCGCAGTGGATTTCCCATGTGCTTGTGCTTGACTGTGGCAGTTGTTGTCAAAGTTCCAGCGAATAAAGCCATTAATCCCAGTAGCGTAATCTATCCATTCTTATTCTCGTCGACGGAAGGATCCAAAGAGGGACCTGTCACAGCAAGATATTGCGATTTATTATCCCTAATATTTTAGCACAGAACTCACTAGAATAAATGATAGAAATATCAGCTTCTTGAGTTTATCGCTTACACGTTTTTTTCCTTTGTCAAGAAAATACCACAAACAACAGACGTCTCGAAGAGACTTCCGATTACTTGCTTGCACACATGGGCACGTCACAGTAATCCCATTCGCCGCGACCGGTCCAACACCACGGCCGCTTACCGTTGTCAGGCTTCGTGCAGAAGATGGACATTGTTGTATCTTTCGTACCAAAGAAATTAAACTCAAACCAGTGATGACAATATTTGCCATTCCTCGTCCACTGCAAAATTCCATTGTAGTCTGTGCCTTTCTCTGTTTTCTTACAACCAATTGACACCTCTGGAAATAACAATCAATTCGTATCATACAAGGACATGACAATCCCTACTTATTTATTTTGATACGGTCACACAATTGGATGGTTTTAATATTGAGAGGTGCAGTTTCTCAAAAGGTTTGCCATGCAAACATAGCTTCAGGTTCTCTTGAGAAGGAATCCATGTAGTTGGCTGCTTTGCCAGACATGACCAATCAGAACTCACAATACATGTGATAGTCAGTTATAGAATTATGGAGGCCTGTAAGGGTCATTTCAAGATGTTTATATTCAATGTATGGTGTCTTGGAATGGTGAAGCCAGAATGGTATCAAGAAACGAAATTTTGGCCATAAAATGACCTCCCCCGACGACAAAAATTCGTCTTTTAGGCTTCAAATTTATTTTGAGAAGGTCCCTAACAACTGACGACACTACAAACTGGCGTTTACACATGACGGAATATGCCCCTGTAGCAACTCGAAACGGGATGGATGTTCTCAGGCCCGGGCTCAGGCCATTGAGTTGAGGGAGGGGTGCGACCTTATTAAAATGACCTGACATTCTCAGGATGTTAAGGTACATGATTTTGCACTCAGATCTCAAATCCGAAAACCGGTAGATTTTCATAGTTGCATTTCTGACAATAGACAATACATATCTGCGGGATGCAGAACGACATCTGCTGAAGAGATTCACATGTTTCATCCAGGGTATAATAATGTGCGATGGATAGTGACTCGAGCGCCTGAAATGAAGTATGTAAGCATTTCTCCACAATTGTTATAAGGTCAAGTTCGTGTTGAAATTGGGTATGAGTAGAATAGGCCTGTGCTTATAATTTGGATGCAGCAAACTTGAAAACATATGCATACAGTATTCTATTGTCTGCTCTCTGCATACACGGATCCCGAGAATAGAAAGTATCAAAATACTTGGGATACTTGAAGAGCTCTGATAGACGAGTTGTCATCACTTCCGCTAAACAAGCGGCAGGTCGCGGGTTCGAATCCAGCCTGGGCCGTATAACACTCAATAATTCAGTGGTATCGGCCTCCGCTCGAAGCTGTCACCCTCACCCACTGAAACACTTGGTGCCAAAGTCCGTTTCTGAACACTAGATGTCACTACCAGTTGTTGGCGAACGCGCTCGATCAACCAACCAATGAGCGATCAGCCAATAAGAAAATGTTTCATGTTTTCCCCTAGTTGCGTGAAATACTGGTCGCTGATTGGTTGATGACAGTCTGCGCCATCTAGCGTTCAGAAACATGATTAGGCCCCATCTGTGCCAGTGGTTGAGAGCGTATACGGTACTAATAACTAGTATTAAGCTCGAGGCCACTGGGGACGAGTGTGGGGCCGTATGGGATATCCTGGCTCCTCACGTCCGTCGCAGGAGACAGTAAGCCGTGGTCCCTTGTCCCTTTGCAAGGGCAAGTAAAAGTCCCCATCCAAATGAAGCATATCACGTAGTAGCCCACTGAAGCAGGCTTCATGCTCACGCATTGCGCCTGCTGTCGGGGTCGCGAAACCGGAAGTGTGGTAGGATTTACTACCAGGCTGGATGCGCGCGCATCAGCTAGCAGACGAAGCATTAACTCACTGCAAAATCAAAATCTGGCGACAAATCACACTCTTGCCAACTTTGCCACAGAGCCTCTCAAGCTGCCCCTGTATAATGGAGTCTAATGGGCTTGCAATAGGGCCTAATAACGGCAGTTTGAGTCCTATCAGCGGGTTTGGGTGACACAACCAAGGACCCCGCTCAGTGACAGAGTTCAAAATGGCGTCTGACGTCGAACATTTCTCGCTTCGAGCATTCACCGAGGTAGTGCAACGAACGTCGGCGAGAAGGATACTAAGTGACCTATCCCAGCGATGTTTTATGTCATTACCTAAACATCCTGCGGATAGTGCGTTGAAGAAATCACCCTGCTATCTCATTTCGACTCCTGCAGCTTGCCGTTAGCGCTGCACACAGATGTACACGATATGGGCACGATGTACAGATTTGTACACGGGCTACATCGTCTTGGCTTCTTTGGGGAATACCTTCCACTGATACGTCATCACAGCAGGTTCGTATTCTGATTGGACGCATTCCGACGAATCACAGCCAGAATCAAGAGGGCGACAGCAGTCGTAAATGAGGAACGAATGTCGACTGCAAGGTGGTCTAATCACGTAATGCTGTGGAAACATGCAAATGCAGAACAAGCCTGGCATAAATGCTTTACGTCTGAGGAATTTAACAATGGAGTCATGTTGAAGGAAGATAGATAGGCGCGCTGCAGTCGGACGTGGCTTGTTTGGTACGACCAGTATTGGTCGCCATTTTTGGAGGAATTCTGACAGTGACGTCACTCGGAAATTTTATGTAAATTATGTACAGTTATTCCATTCTCAATGCGGCTGACGTACCGGAATGCAGACAGAAGGTGACCTACGTTTGACCCAGGAAATCCCTCAATCATGAAGGTGTTAAAAATCGAAAGGTATCAGCATAATAGTTCCTATACTTATCATTTGTCCCAGCACCGGGCCTTATTCACGAAGACCACGCAAAATATAGCGTTGCGTGGCCTTTGCATGGTCTTTGCGGGCACGCTATGCGTTGCGTGTTATTCACGAAGGCCACGCATTAGCAGCGCTAAATATTTACAAAGTAGCGATCACACTGATTTGCGTGGTCACGAAATTACACACAGAATAACAAGAATTGGCCAACCGCGAGTATCTCCATTATAACAATTACGTCAGCAAACTTCATACCTGCAGGAAATGTGTGGACACAATGGGAAATGTAATAGGCCAACGTGAGGGCCTAATCTGTCCATTGCTCGTGCATACAGCACAGGCAGCATGGCGGACGGAACGTCTTGCCAGAGATCTAAGTGGTGGAGCGCCGAGGAGATGGAAGTGTTGGTTGACTTCGTTGAAACCAAGTATAATAGGGAGGTTCTGCAACGTCTCAGAATTACGAAATACGAATGTGCTTCGACTATGACGTCATCACTTTGACGATTTCGTGACGTCGAGCAAATTCGTTCCGTCTTTACGAGGATGGCCGTAAATCTTCGTACGTCGTTCAGGAATTGCTAATTTTCATTTAAAAGAAATATGTTTTGAGGCTTTTTATGAGCATAGAGGTGAAATTTGGGTATACCTGGCACACTTAAGCGGTGGAACAAATGCTTGAAATATCTGTGTAAGGTAATGACGTAGTATTAAAGAGATGTTGTCACATCGATCACAAGGCCGAAGGTCGGTCCACTACGGATTTAGACGAAGCAACGGCGTCATGGCGTATCCTTGTCCAAATTTCGCACACATTCGCGCCGTGCCAATTCTGGGCGAATTTAACCTGTCCGAAATTGTTGCGAATTTGTATAAAATCGCACAGCCAAATTTCGCCTCAAATTCGCCCTCCGTAAATATTCGCACAGCCCTGTCTGGCGGTGCGAACGTTGTGACCTTCTATGAAAACCTTTTCAAAAGTGAAGATCAAGACATGAACAGCGCTAGAATATTGTTAAACAACGTCGACACAAAACTAGAACAAAGTGATGTAGAAAAATTAGATATGCTGCTAACGAAAGAAGAATTAGAAAAATCAGTTAAAGCAATGAAAAAAGGAAAATCACCTGGTGAAGATGGGATTGTTATTGAGTTCTACCAGAATTTTTGGAACATAATTAGTACAGACTTTACCGAATTAGTTCAAGAAGTATTCGAAATGAATAGCCTAACTATAAGTCAGAAGCGTGGCCTTATCACTCTATTGTATAAACAAGGAGAACGAGAAGAAATAAAAAACTGGCGCCCTATCACGTTACTCAATCTAGATTATAAAATAATAGCCAAAACATTAGCAGAAAGACTAAAACATACTCTACCAAAGATAATACACAGTGATCAAAAGGGGTTTGTCGAGGGAAGGAGAATTGACCATGGAGTTCGATTAATACAAGACATAATAAACTGGCATGAAAGTGAAGAAAGAGGAGGAGCTATAATCCTCCTCGACCAACAAAAAGCCTTTGATAGAGTTGAAAGAACGTGGTTAAAAGAGACATTAAAAAGATTTGGATATGGGCAAAACTTCATCAAATGGATAGGCATATTATATGATGATGCGGAAAGTACAATTATGACAAATGGCTTTCAGAGCAGAACTTTTAAAATTCAGCGCTCTGTAAGACAAGGATGCCCAATAGCACCATACCTGTACGTACTACAAGCGGAACCATTTGCAATCAGCATTAGAGGAAACAAAAATATTAAAGGAGTTACCCTTCCAAAACTTAATGCAACAACACCACAAACAGAAGTAAAGAACAGTGCCTTTGCTGATGATATGCAGTTGTTCATTTCAACAGCAGCATCAGTGTTGGAAATATTTAAAACAATGGAATTGTATGAAAAGGCTTCCGGAGCGAGGGCGAACTATGAAAAAACAATGGGACTCCTCCTTGGAACATGGAGAACAAAACCCCCTCCTACAAACAAAATAAAATGGGTTAAAAATGTGAAGGCACTTGGTGTGCTGCACGGGTATGAAATAGATGAAAATAAAATATGGAATGAAAAATTTGGCAAAATAAAGGGAAACCTAAAGATGTGGGAAAGACGACACCTGTCTTACAAAGGGAAAGTCTTACTTATAAAAGCTCTTGGGATATCAGTAGCAGGATATGAAATACAAATGAAAGGTATAGACGACAAACATATAAAACCACTAAAAGACATCCTCTGGGAATTTCTATGGGATAAAAAGACGCCTCTTTTAAACAAGGAATCATCATGTTTGGGAATATTAGATGGAGGGCTAAATATGATCGATGTAGAGAGCTTCATTAAAATGAAGCAAATAAAATGGATAGAAACCATTATAAATAGCAAGCCAGAATCATGGAATATATTACCAAAATACTGGCTACAAATAGGAGATGAACAGCAAGAAATAACTCCAACAGCAACATCTCTTGAACATATAAAAACAAAAAAGATGCCAAGATTTTACCAAAATGCTCTTAAAACATGGATAGATTTTAAGAAAACCCGGGACATATCAACAACCCAGGATATCTTAAATGAATTTATATTCTCAAATGAAAAAATCAAACAGAACAACAAACCAATAGTCTATAAAGGTTGGATAAAAAGTAATATTCGACAAATAAAACACATTTGGAATGAAAAAGAAAAAAACTGGATAACCTCAAAACAACTACTTGAAAAACTGACTTCATAAAACAATTGGATGACTCAATACTTGTCCATAAAAAATGCCATCCCTAAAGACTGGCTTAAACAACTCATGGGGGAAGAGCAACAAAAAGTTGAAAGCAATAATACTTTAAAACTGGATGGACAGGGCAAAATGTTGATAAAAGGGAAACCACTTGGAAAAGCTACAAACATGGACATTAGATTAATTCTGCAGAAAGACTATAAAAGACCTAAAAGTAAACTGGAATAATGAATTTGGCGGCACTTTGGCATGTAGTGCATTGATGTTATAGAACCGATTCTACGGTATTACAATCTTTCTGTGGACGTATATAACTCAATTTTGAAAAGTGTCTGGTTTTGCTGGAGCCCTCACATATATCGACGTGCTATCCGATCGAAACCGAATGTGGTTCAAATCTCTTGCGTGTAAACGCTACCCAATGTGGTCCAACGTGGTCGAATCCAGATTTAAAGTGGACCACCGATTCTGCTGGTCCCGAATCCGCATTCGACCGCAATGAAGCACATTGGACCACATACGACCAGATTAAAATTCCTCGTCTAAAGGTAAATGAGACCCGAATCCGGATTGATCCTACCTGTACGCATGCGCATTGATGACCGTACTCGATGTGGAGAGTTCCACGAGGGTAATTTGAAGCTTGTGACCAGATTAACGTGCGTGTGTACCCAAAAACGTTGAATACATCCGGTCCAGAATGTGGCTCGAACTGATCGAGTCCGAATGTGGTTTTTTGGCTTGTCGTCGAAACGGCCCCATTATCTCAGTGTGATTAGAATGATCCCAAAGGAGCTATGTAGTATAATCAGGCTGTTTCTTTAGAAGCGTGAAGAATCTGGTGAGGCACAGAGATAGTGCAGGAAAAGTAAAGAGAAGTCTTTATAACTGATGGAAGTTTAAGAATGGAAGTTTCTGTAGTTTGGCTATTGCAGCATTTTCATTACCGTATTCTAAGTTCAGGGGTAGGCTGATGTTGATTTGGCGCAGATTCCGAATTCGGCCTATGGACTCATTCACAATTTGGAGTCATTATGTTCGAAGAGCCTATTGTGTTTCTGTCCACAGGTGTTTATAAATTTCACTGCTTTGTTATTCGAGAGTCGTGTTCCACCAAACCCGCTTGAAGAACTTCTGCATTATCAAATAATGTATGCTCGTGTGGTACTCAGGATTATCAGAGACCTGATCATTCATTGGCTAGGATTAGTCTGGTCCATGCCACTGATTGGCTCACTTCTTACTTCTCATGCTGGTGACGTCACGTTCGCATCCTTTTTCACAGCAGATCCTTGGGGAGATTTTCAGTTTGCTCTGCAAGACCTGACAGAAGTTAGAGTAAGTACACTGCTTTGTCAAAGCAATCCAATGCTGGTGTGGCAGCGCGCTCGGAAAGTTAGCGCCGGGGATAGGGCCTTTGCGGTCTGCACCCCACGGCTTTGGAATGCCCTTCCAGCGGATTTACGCAACCTTGCCGATTTTAGCATTTTTAGCTCAGCTGACCAAAGGTCAGCGGAGCTATTCATATGTATACTGAGTGGCGTCCGCCTGTCTGTCTGTCTGTCTGTCTGTGTGTCTGTAGTCCGTTAAACTGGCACGTTTCGCAACCGCAAGGCCGAGGGTCATGAAAGTTGGTGGAGTGGTAGGCCCTAGGAAGAACTCGAAACAGGACCAAAAATTTTTGCGATCTGACGTACATTCTGCTCTCCAGGGGGCATTTTCCGTAAAATGCAAAACCCCAATAACTCAGTCCACAGGCAATATATCGAACTGAAATTGATAGGGTATGAAGCTTGATTTTTGGTACACCAAGTGCAATGGAAATGACGTACATTCTGCTCTCCAGGGGACATTTTCCGTAAAATGGAAAACCCCAATAACTCAGTCCACAGGCAATATATCGAACTGAAATTGATAGGGTATGAAGCTTGATTTTTGGTACACCAAGTGTAATGGAAATTAATTCGAAATTTGTTCTCCAGGGGGCGCTAGGTGACAAAATAGAAAACAGCACTATTTAAATTTCCCGCGCCAGTTACTTTGACATGTTGGATGCTCTTTTGTTCATGGAATGAGGAATCCTGGGAAATGTCGTGGTGCTCGCACAAAGTGAATCGAGAAGAAATATACCTATGATCATCGCATAAAATCCCAATGATCATAGTCAATCGCCTTATAAAATCATACGTGAGTGGTATTTTAGAATACCATCAAACAATAACTGAAATTATTTTTCATCAAAACGACACAAGTGGGTTCAAAATATGACGATAATATATTGGAAAAAAATCACAATGATCGAACCGACAACAGCGATCTCGGCTTCATGCACGTCATTCCAAGTCGTCGACTCGGGCTGATTTCATAGTGTGCTGCCTTAGAAATTGTTAAAATTTTAGATATTTAGATTATTTGATACATATTTAGTCTGATTGGGACCATTAACGACAAAGTGATATGATAATTTTGGTGCTATCAACCAAATAAAGCCTATCATCGGCCCCTCGCTTTCCACTGCTCGATCTCTAATCGGCTTCTCATTCGTCATTTCCAGTCTCCGACTCTGGCTGTTTTTGTTGCGTATGACAATAAAAATTCCTTTTATTTCACACATTTCGATAGCATGACATGTCTTTAGTTTGATTGGGACCATCAACGACGAAGGGACAGGGAACTCGTGGTTTCATCAGGTGAAGTTCAGGACACATCGCTCTCAAAAACGCGACACGGCGACAGTCATGGATTTTGTCTTATTCGTTCTCATTTGATAAACCGAGAAGAGACGAATTCTGTCCCGGCCGCGGCTTATCCTTCCTCATGAAAGTTCATGTTGAACTGTCGGAGACTGTCAAAACACCCTGTTGTATTGAATGGCAAGTTACTATTGAATGGTGGAGAGCATCGCCAGATCAGATATATGCCCTTTCTCACTTCATCCACCATTAGTGACGTCAGTCATGGATTGGTTCCCATATTAACTCCTTCCCACCCAATGCGTCTCAAAAGATATCTATCTCACTTCACCACGAATTGCAGGCCTATACCTGGTATTAACCCATTGTCACCAAGTAGGTCTAATACAACATCCATCTCGACTCATAAGTGATATAGGCCTATTAACCCCTTCCCATCTGATGCGAGGGTCCATGATTTCGATTCCGGCGGAGAGTTAGTACTGGACTACTTAAAGCCCAGATGAGCCAAGGTAGTTAGGCCTATGTTTGTTATTATCAAACTAAAAGAAGTGTTGGTTTGAACTGACCTATTTCCATGACCTAGTGACCTACTTAAAGACCAGTTGAGCCAAGGTAGTCATGTTTGGTATCAAACTAAAGGTAATCAAGTGTAGGTTTGAACTGACCTAGTTCCATGACCTACTGACCTACTTAAAGGCCAGTTGAGCCAAGGTAGTCATGTTTGGTATCAAACTAAAGGTAATGAAGTGTAGGTTTGAACTGACCTACTTCCATGACCTAGTGACCTACTTAAAGACCAGTTGAGCCAAGGTAGTCATGTTTGGTATCAAACTAAAGGTAATGAAGTGTAGGTTTGAACTGACCTACTTCCATGACCTAGTGACCTACTTAAAGACCAGTTGAGCCAAGGTAGTCATGTTTGGTATCAAACTAAAGGTAATGAAGTGTAGGTTTGAACTGACCTACTTCCATGACCTAGTGACCTACTTAAAGACCAGTTGAGCCAAGGTAGTCATGTTTGGTATCAAACTAAAGGTAATGAAGTGTAGGTTTGAACTGACCTACTTCCATGACCTAGTGACCTACTTAAAGACCAGTTGAGCCAAGGTAGTCATGTTTGGTATCAAACTAAAGGTAATGAAGTGTAGGTTTGAACTGACCTACTTCCATGACCTAGTGACCTACTTAAAGACCAGTTGAGCCAAGGTAGTCATGTTTGGTATCAAACTAAAGGTAATGAAGTGTAGGTTTGGAGTGACCTACTGACCTACTTAAACACCAGTTGAGCCAAGGTAGTCATGTTTGGTATCAAACTAAAGGTAATGAAATGTAATAAATGACAGGTGGCGATCATGGATGGGGCATTCTGTTCCATAACTGGAGAACTGCTTCATCAATCAAATTCACATGTCAGCTGAGCGCATCGCCCTTGGGCGACTTGTTTCTTTTGATTTCTCGGTAGTCATTCTTTTGATTTCTCGGTAGTCAGTCATCAGTCTTTGATTTTCAAATGTGGATGTGATACTTTGATGTGTAGGATAAGCCTTTTGATTTTCAAATGTGGATGTGATACTTTGATGTGTAGGATAAGCCTGTTGGTTCGAACATTTTAAAGTGCAAGACTATAGATACCTTGCCAAAGTCGGCCATTTTTTCTCAGAGGGTAATAACAAACACTGAATGTACAGTGAATGTACACCATTGATGTACAGCATGTTTTAAAATCTGCAAAAACATTAAAAACTTGCATGAAAATGTCTCACTACCATAACCCATCAGTAATATTACATTAATATGCACCGAGCCTTGGCTTACTTTTGGCAAAATAGTAATTCAGAAAAGAAAAAACAGACTTTTATTTCTTAACCAACCTTGGGCCCAGGTTTATGAATCATCATGTTTCACACTGTGGGATAGGAGGTTGGAAACCTGGAGCTGAGGTTTGTCCTCAACAGGGTATGATAAAAGTCTTTTAAATTTTTTTTGCGTGAGATATCTGCACAAATTTCAGCCTGGGCACATTGCATCACATATGTAGCATTGCTGAGCAGCTGTTCGTTTTGGAACTTCTCATGGGAGTTTTGTGTAATTGCAGGTTTTAAAACATGCTGTACATCAATGGTGTACATTCACTGTACATTCAGTGTTTGTTATTACCCTCTGGGGAAAAATGGCCGACTTTGGCAAGGTATCTATACCAAATTTTTACAAAATGAAGACAACGGAAATTCATTCACAACTGCGAAAAAATTAGGCTGAAAATGCGCATCATTTTCGTGTTATTTGTGTTATTTGACATAAAAAATGCCCAATTTTGTCAAAAGTCAGTTAAGTTAAATTTTCTTGATAACGGTCGCTTTTCATTGGATGAAACTGGCCATGGCGGGACACATGGGATGACAGCTACATCAGCTCAGCGTAATCTCACGCAAAATCTCACTTTAAAATTTTTCAGTTTTTGATAATTTTCGATAATATATCGTGAAAAGGAAAGAATGATCCAGTATCACATGAAGGGTTCGTCGTTTTTATCATGTTTTGATATTTCTTTTTCATGGCTTGATATTTTCATCAGCAGTGAGATTTTTCAGTCCGTATGGCCATGTTTTGCCATCTGACCCGTCATAGCAAAGCCAGGCACATGTCGCTCTAAGCTTGGCAGCTTGAGACTTGTCAGTTTCAGTGTTGCCTGTCTTTTGTGAAATCTGAAAGAGTCTATTTCTTTCATTCTCTCCTGGTGTCATCTTAGTTCGTTGAGGCTCACCTTCTGAGCGCCACGCGCCTAGTTTTGCTGTGACGGGTCACATACAGGTGTATATTTGAAAATAGATGTAAAAGTGATAAAGGCATGAGAGAAATCCAGGCAAAAGACTATGTAGCAATACTTATGGCCAGTGAGTGTACATGGATCTATAATGTAGAGTGCTTCTATATCTCATGAGATTTGTTTCGACTTTCAGGTCATGTGCGTCAATAGATTTGGAAAAGAAGGACCCACCTCTTTCACTGACCCAGCACTCGAACAAAAGATGCTACAACATCGGCTTTACTTTCTTGCCAGGTATAGGGGTTCGGCTTGAATGGTAAGCAACAACGTTTATATTGTCCCTTCGTGTAGCAATAAATTGGTAGGGAAAGTTGTGGACTAAGACGGGTTAATCTCAGTTGTGATCCTTGGGAAAACGGAAAAGCTATGCACTTGCAAATTGCAGGGATTATTTGTTGTGCTGTACAGAATAATCGCTGCAATTTGCAGCTTCATAGCTTTTCCATTTTCTCAAGGATCACAACTCAGATTCCTCAAGTGAGGAACTGAACAGCCCCTTTAAAGGACCACTTTACAACATATGCCTACCTGGGAGAGAAAAACACCCAAGGTATAGGTTGTCAGTGATGAAGTGTGTTGAGCCCGACGGTCCCCTAGATTCTACTCTCTCCCTTACAAATGTATGAGACCTGTGGCTGGTCTATGACACGATTTGTATGATGGTAAATTCAGCTGGCTCTCACTTCCGCGGTTTTGACCGCTACTTTGTTGGTCCTATGCGGCTGAAATCCTACTCGGGACTCCAGCAGATACAGGTAGGCCTAAATAATGTGTAATATTTTT
>NMRB01000445.1:111639-134027 GCA_002633025.1 Notospermus geniculatus | reverse complement strand
TTTTTTATTGCATCTTTCTGTCGACAGCCGGCGCCACCGGCACCATGCTCCAATACTGTAGTTAAGCCTTTCGCCCCAGTGTTGGAGAATGTATGATTACAGTCTCGGTCACCCAGCCGCTGGGGATCGAACAAGTTTGTGTAGCAGTACTGCGGAACGAAACGGCTGGCTGCGCGAGACTAGTGCATGCCGTAGTTTACCAAGTCGTTAATAGAGGTCTCCCCCTTAACGCGAGTAGGTGTATGTCAGTATAATTCCTCCAAGGTGTAACGCAGGATTGGGAAGCAATACTGTGGTCCTTTAAATGGAAAGGAATATTATCATATTCATAAAACCTTGCTAGGCTTAGTTACGTACTAAAGTACCCATCAATTTGTACAGGCCAATGTACACAAATGACAACCAACTAATCTAGCAAGGTTTTATGAATATGGGCCCTGTTGTCGAAACTGACGTGTTTCTTTGGGCTATCTCTGCGCCTGTACATGTGATTTAGACCATTCTGGCCAAATGAACCTTCGAAAGACTGTCAACAACCAAGGTCAGCAGTATCATGCTTCCTAAAATTGTGGAAGTGACTGATATTGAAAGCCTCCCTCGGTCAGCTTCCTTGAGTCACGTTAGTCAGGTTGCCAGCAACATTTATTTTACTGCTGGGGGTTGTGATGTTATTCTGTACTGGTATCAATAAAATTTTTCTATTCCAGCCTCTCCAAGTATGACAAGGGAAGGCTGTGTCCTTGATGTCGTGTGGCAGACGATAGATCAGAGCCTTCGGAGACCATGTGATGGCTTCGGGAACATTCGGATACCATGTGATGGCTTCGGTTCGGGAACTTTCGGAGACTGTGTGATCGCTTCGGGATCACTCGGAAATCACGTGATAAAATGGCTGCCATGGCGGACGGTGATGGTGTTGGATAGTTCGAGAACACTCGGAGATCATTGATCAGTTCGGGAACTCTCGGAAGTCATGTGACTTATGAACAAAATGGACGCGATGTCGGGCTGTCAAACTTCCTGTTGGTGTGTCATCAACAATCGTGAAACTTTCTAGTCGGTGCTCTGATAAAAAAAAGAAATTTTGGTGACTGTGAAGCGATGAAAAGACTTTGTGTCGTCTACTTGGACTGCATGTGCTTGATGATGCAACGGACTGTTCTAGGGATTGGATTTTGCGAACACTGTGTTACTCCCTCCACCAGTTGACACAATCATGCTATTACCGTGCCTGCACATTCGCCTGTACAAAATGTAGGCCCAATTTTCAAAAACTTTTAAACTTCTTTAAAAAGCCTTTAATAGAAAAAAATCTGCCATATTCATGTTAAATATACATAACTCAATATATTCAGGAAGGATTTTGAGTTTTTTTCCAATGCTGAATTTGTACACAATTCTGCAGAAAATGTATGTGGTCTCATAGACTTAAGTTACACACAATCACGGTATAGCGTGATTGTGTCAATGTTCAGAGCAAATTGTACTTCCTACCAGCATAAAGGAATCAAACATGTTTAACTGCGAACGATGAAGTAACTGAGGGATACACTTCATATGTTGCCACCAGATGTCTCTCACTGCCTGAATTTTGGCTTTACGTAATATGCAGGGGCTTCAACTTTTTTTATGGTAGTGGGGTACATGAATCTGTCAACTTGATGCCTTGAATTTCATTTCTGACGAGGAACCGAGCTATTTTCAGCACAAGTGTTCCATGTGCAAATATACCGTGTACGTACACAGATGACCCTGCGCTCTCATCGTTCGTGGAGTTCGCATTAATTCCGTTGTTTTGTATCACGAGATCAATGGTCTGAATTCAACAAAATTTGCACCACACATGCATAAGGGTCTTGCTTATCATATGGAAGAGTCAGAATGCAAATCTGTTAGGTATAAAATGATACTGTCCACATTTATAAAATGCTAAATTTGTGAATTTGAACCTTTTAATTATGTTTGATTCCTTTATGCTACCAGTCATGTTCTTTGCCGAGTGGGTCCACACACTCCATAAATCGATCTGTGAAAGTTTCTTGTGTTTTAGATCAGAGGGCAGTTCGTCCTCCAACAGATCCTTTCAACTAAGATGGCGGCCGTTTGTTTACAATTATTTATGGTGCAATTTTTCTCAAGCCCCACTGATATTGGTGGTGTTCTGAAAACAGAGAGGAAGCCTATTTTGAAAGGAATCCAACATTGGATAAATGACAGAGCTCAGCTGAGTCACGTGCAAAGTGTGATTGAGCATTCCAGAGAGAAAGCTAAAAATGTTCAAAGGTAGGGAGATTTCTTCTCCCTGGCTACAGGTGCGTCAGTTAGTCTGTGGAGAGGCTTGGGCATTGTCGATCAGAAACTTCCTTCGGGCCGTAGAGTGGATACCTAAGACGGTAGGCTATGGATATTATTCCTGATGGGTATTATTCCTGATGGATATTATTCCTGACGGATATTATTCCTAACGGATATTATTCCTAATGGATATTATTCCTATGGATATGGCGTGGTAGTAATTTAAAAAAGTCGAGACGTTGGCTCCAAACACTTCTCACGCCTATCGGGTTTAGGGCGGACTCACGGATAAGTTTGATGGTATAGCCCCATGACAATGTCCAGTGCCTTAGACGAACTGCAGAATTTGGTCATGATCAAGAGCCTTTAGTTGCTCCACCGAGGACGAATTTTTGGCATGATTTTATCTATTGCTTATAATCAAGAGCCATTTGTTGCTCCACTGAGGTCAAATTTTTGGCCTGATTTTTTCAATTGCATATTTCTTACGCTCATAATGAAAGTAAACTTGTTGTTAGAGGGCAGAGAAAGGGAAAAATCCCCCTCCCCTGCCGAGCTCTTCCTCTCTGATTTTCAAGTTTTTATATGACCGCCTCCTGGAGGTGTAGCAAATGCCCGCCTTCAATAGAAGGTGTAGCATATTGCCCGCCTCCAATAGGAGGTGTAGCATAATGCCTGCCTCCAATAGGAGGCGTAGCATATTGGTCATAAGGTATTGTGTGGCGTCTGTTTGTCAGTCAGTCTCTCAAGGTGGCATGTTTTGCAACTAGAAGGCCAGGTCACAAACTGAAATGTATTACCTGTATAGATTGTTTTCCGACATTACAACTACACCATGTTGGACAGCAACTACAACGTCATGACGTTGTTTTTGACGCCTGGTGGACATCTTGAAAAATACACTTCTGGCCATATCACATGAACACCAACTAGAATATTCAAACCACAGGTGTGACTATGTACCGAAATTGAAATTTTAGTTTATCATATTGGGGTATGTGCTCCTTGGATCTCTGAAACACGCCCACCACCCTGCAATGCATGCCTCAAGGCCCTAATGGTATTGGTGGTGTTCTGAAAACAGAGAGGAAGCCTATTTTAAAAGCAATCCAAACATTGGATAAACGACAGAGCTCAGCTCAGCCAAGTGCAAAGTGAGATTGAGCATTAATCCAGAGAGAAATCTAAAAATGTTCAAAGGTGGGGAGATTTCTTCTCCCTGGCTACAGGTGCGTCAGTTCGTCTGTGGAGAGGCTTGGGCATTGTCAGAAACTTCCTTCGGGCCGTAAAGTGGATACCTAAGACGGTAGGCAGCCTGGTGAAATCGGCTTGATATAGGAGGAAGCTTGCAATGATGAGTTCAGGTCTTTCAATTATATTTCAGTATTGATGATGTAGCTCTTTTGGGGTGCATTGAAAATATAATAGAACGGCCTTTCATCATTGGAAGTTTCAGCGAGGTTTGAGTAGGTGAAGTAACTCATTCAGTCATCATTCTAAGGCCGTTCATCATTGGAAGTTTTAGCGAGATTTGAGTGGTGAAGTAACTCATTCAGTCATCATTCAGCTCCCCTTCTGATATACATGTTGTACGCATGGATATCAATCATGACCCCAATGAGGAAACCAGGTGAGGGGTGGATTGGTTGTGGACTGGGGCATGGAACTGTGTTTAAAAAAATACAGATCCATGTGTATCTGTTGATACTCCCAATGCTTCTACCGAGCAGGTCCTTGTAAAAAATGCCGCAGCAGTTTCCTATGGATATTATTCCTAATGGATATTATTCCTAATGGATATTATTCCTAATGGATATTATTCCTAATGGGTATTATTCCTGATGGATATTATTCCTATGGATATTATTCCTATGGATATTATTCCTGATGGGTATTATTCCTGATGGATATTATTCCTGATGGGTATTATTCCTAATGGATATTATTCCTAATGGATATTATTCCTATGGATATGGCGTGGTAGTAATTTAAAAAAGTCGGGACGTTGGCTCCAAACACTTCTCACGCCTATCGGGTTTAGGGCGGACTCACGGATAAGTTTGATGGGATAGCCCCATGACAATGTCCAGTGCCTCAGACGAACTGCAGAAGAAATACCTCCTCACATTTGACATGCACAAAATTTGGTCATGATCAAGAGCCTTTAGTTGCTCCGCCGAGTGGCATGATTTTATCTATTGCTTATTTCTTCTGTTCATAATTCAAGTACATGTGTACTTGTTGTTAGAGGGCAGAGAAAGGGAAAAATTCTCCCTCCCCCTCCCAAGCTCTTCCTCTCTGATTTTTAGCTCATGTGGAGAGCTATTACGGTGGCTTTTAGCCCATATCTCATAAATTACTGCAACTGGAATATTTTAACCTTGAATTTGTATAATTTATGTATTATACCCTCTTTGCGTAGATCCAGTGCATGTACATGTATATAATGTTGTAAGTTGGTACGAATATATGTAGATACCCTTCATATATTAAAATTTGCCAAATTTTGGCTCTATTGCACTTCAAATATGGCCGGCAGTCGTCCATCTTGAAAAATGTACTTTCGCTCATATATATAAGCAAGTTCTAACCTGGTGAAGTTGGGCAACATCTAAGCGCGACCCAGTGGAATGCGCAATTCATGTAATGTGGCAGACCTTTGCTGATTTGACTATCCACTTCCGCCGTCCATTGGCTCGCGCTTAGATGTTTCTCTGGAACATACTGACTTGACACTTGTTCTTCTTGGTGTGCACAGGTGTGCACATGGCCCATGGACCCTTTCCATCAATGCAATAATGAGTGCGTTTCAAAAACTGTTTCGCCCGACACACAAAAAAATCATTCTTTCTTGTCTACTGGTGGCAGGCTGTTTCTTGAAACTCTACAAAATTCATGTCCGATCTAGGTATCATGGAACTCTAAATTATGACACTGCAAACTGATTGATCTATTTAAGATAATGTTTCACGGGTATTTTCGCGGGCCACGAAAATCATTGTTTATTTACATTTTGTTTGTTTCTGTCCGATCTATCTTTGTCTTATGAGTAATTTTATTGGTGGCATGTCCCTCTAGAAATTCTTTTGATACCGAAAGTAGAAGTATTCAATTTGGTTGATTGGCATGTCCCAAAAGTGCAAAATAACTTAATGTAAACATGAATGTTTACAAACATTGAATGTAAACAATGAAGTCGTGACATATCTTTAAGGCGATGCTCGACTTGACAGTTTTCTGTCGAAAGTTTGTTGTCAGATAGTAACTATCCAAAGACTATCCTGTGGAAGTTGTTCAGCTAGTGACTGTATGACAACAGATCTATCTGAGAGGAAACTTTCGACAGAAAACTGTCACGTGGAGCAGAAAGAAGCTTTGGTGTCGGACGGAACGATAGATTTGACTGGTGAGCTCAATATTTTTTTTGATACCCTCCTCCAAGTACATGTAAGTCTATACTGCACATCCCAGATGGAGAAACTAATAGCTAAAGGTCTATGTTATTGATTACTATATTTGACCTTTGGAAAATCAATGGCACAAATCTTTGTGATCATTTCAAAGTTGAATTTTGTCCCATTTTCTTTGGTGACCAATTTTGAAGCACACCCTGATAGCCGTGCAGTTGATGCAACGAAAAACTGCTTCCCACTTGCCATCCTTGGAAATGCTTCCCTGTAAATCGTTCTGGGTATGAAGCATGAGACAGTCCATTCTTTCTTTGAACACACGTCTGTCTTCAAGCGATGTGTCAGCCAAAATATTTGAATGCAAAAGGGGACGAATCTTTGTTTACAAACACTCATTTCCTGCATTCTGATTGTTACAAACATCATCCTTCTGTTTACAAAACGACTGTCGATTCGCTTTAATTTTGTTTAGTGCCAGGTTTAGATTGGTTCCTGATGTCACCGATAGGACGAGATATCGTGAGATCCGGCGCGCATCGTCCTTTTTTTGTTTAAACACATTTTTATTATTTGCATCATAACGTACATAATAAGAATACAAGGGATTGGTTAGAAGGCTGGTGCCTATTTAAAACCTCTCCCAAAGTCCGTCACCACGTGATGGGTCGAAAGCAGCCGATGAAAAAGGCGTTGATTGGTTGAAAACCGTGGATTGCCCTTTTGTTGAATTGGGGCAAGCGACCAGTCAGCGCATTCTTCATCGACTGGTCACGTGAAGATGGAAGACGGCGCTACCGATCTCGGTATAATCCTGCCGGTGAGGTTGGGAACTACTTAGTAATCTACGGAGGAATGATCACGTGACTATTTTAAATACACCAAAATTGCCGTTGTATAAAGTTCACAGTGGCACAGTCGGCATTGCCAGGGTCCAGCTTCTCCTGTTGGTGATGGTCGGCATTTTGTTGACCAAAAATCACCGAGCAGGATGCTGTTATCTTCAAATCGAAGTCCTGACGCTTTTGATATGATAATTGTGGAGGAGCCAGATCTCCCTGGGAACGCCGAGGCCTCTGTGACTTTGCAACTGCCATTTTGGTGTATGTAATGCATCAAAAGTGTGAATGTAATAAGCACTGTATGTGTAGGTTTATATTCATTTATTAGATGTAATAAATACTGGTAAGTTGTATTGAAAATAACCTACGTTTTCGAATCGTTATGTCATGTTGATTAGTTCCAGATATCACCGCCAGGACTACACACTGAGATCTCAGTATGTAAGTCCTATCGGTGAGACTGGAACTAATGTGTATATCATGATCAGCTCTCTGATCATGGAGACACAAGTCACAGGGAAGAATCCAATTAGACTGTTGGAATCTTCCTCTGGGAGTTAGATTGGTTCCAAATCTCACCGGTAGGTGACATCCGGAACCGATATATCGAGGTTGATGGAGGACAACATATCGGCTTCTAAATGGCGCCATCTGATTGGATGCGCGCCATTCAGAAATGCCGATTGGTTCGATATATCACCACTTGGGCTTATCAGTATAAGTCCGAGTGATGAGATCGTGAACCACTCTCTCAAAACTGTTCACTCGTCAGTTCGACGGGTCGACAAACACCTTGTTTTCGATTGGAGATGGACGGATGCAAACGAGACTGGATGTATCTTCAAACATCTTGTTTGAGTCTCGTGTTCAACTCTAAGGACGAGGAAAGGAGATGCATCGAAATGTTGGAAATCGAACTTGTAAGAAATATGTGGACTTCAAGATGCAGACGAGGAAGTTGGTGAAGGGAGTGAGACACCAGCAAGTCAGTTGTCAGATGATTGAACAGCGGAGTCGAACATCAGAGTTTGAATCCGAGTGTCACCGATCAGCGATTTGAAAAATTTCGGAGGCGAGATCATCGATCAGTTTGAAATCCCGAGTCAACCCCTTGACAGGCCATACCTTGGGCCATGAAATTTTAAAACGTTTAAAAGGCAAAAAATAGACCTAAAATACAGCCCGAGATTATAAGAGGAACCTCGATACCTATACCAGTGTGAAGCCCTCGGTGGCTCAGTGGATAGAGTGCTGGGCCACCAAGCAAGAGGGCTGTAAGGTGAGGGGTTCGACTCCTAGAGGGAACAGACTTTTTACTGCTTTTTTCCACATTTTGGCGTCTGAGTGCTGGGTGGTCCCCTGTAGCGTTCCTGGAGGGCTCCTGCCCGTTTTTAGTTCCTTGATCGCCCGCTAGGGGCGCTGTTCCGTAGTAGTTTATTCGGCCGCTAGGGGCGCTGTTCGTAGTACATTCATCCACGGCGTGGGTCTGGGCCCTGGTGGCCGAACACGGAACTACGGACTTCGTAGTTCCGTGTTCGGCCACCAGGGGCCGACCTACGCTGTGGTGAAATCGATGTACCACGAACAGCGCTCCTAGCGGCCAAATATTGAACTACACTGTAGTTCCATGTTCGGCCACCAGGGGAATGATGCAGTCCATATCAGGGCACCCTGCAGATGCCAGAAACTGATTTCTGGCTTCTAGTGGGAGTCCCACTGAGATATGGACTGCTTAGCATCGGGGACGATAAGAAAGGAGACATTTTTACTTCGATAAAACATTTATTAACACCATTCTTCTACAATCATACATGTATGCAAGTGTTTACAGATTAGGCTTCCAACTGATACAATTGATCTGGTTTGAACAGAAGGCCTACAAACAGACATATTGCACAACATGTCCACGCCTAGTGTTGTCACCTGTCTATAAATAAGCAACTGCCCAAAAGGTGTTTTACATTTTTGGGCACTTGCTATTGATAGACGAGGTGACAACACTTTCTTACGGATTTCAGCATCTGTAATTCCTGATCACAACTTGATTGATATGTCTCTCCATTGTGTGAACCTCATTCCATCGTTTCCAATGGAAAATTCTAGGCCTAAACTCGTTCCGAAGTTTAGAAAACACTAAAGTTGTAAATACATGTACTTATCTATGCACTACTCACATTTATTTCCACGAACACAGTGAACTTTCACAGCGGGAAATACAAGCTTATTGTAGTTACCAAGCCGCAGGAGAGTCCAGACTTGAGATTAAATGTTTCAGTCACTGTGGACGAAGTCCAAGAAGAGTCCGAGCCGAGCAGCACTGATCACGTAGAGAAACGTTCCAAATAAACACTATACGAGACGAACAGCAGCATCGATCACGTAGAGAAACGTTCCGAGTACGAGTACACGAGACGAACAGCAGCATCGATCACGTAGAGAAACGTTCCGACTGACGAGTACGAGTACACGAGACGAACAGCAGGATCGATCACGTAGAGAAACGTTCCAACTGACGAGTAGTTTTGGCAGATGACGGCTCGATCAGAGTGACAAGTCAGCAACACCAACCAACTGAAATTGTCAAGAATTTCAGGTTAGATAATACAAACTACAGAAAAAGAAAAACGAAAAAGAGAAAAAAATAAAAAAGGAAAAAAATAAAGTGAAATAATTAAGTTCTGGAAAAATAATTCGGAATAAAGTAAACAAACAATGATCACGTGACACGACGAGGTCAACAAAGTCGAACAAGGTCATCAGAAATGTTTGCAAGCAAAATGTGAAATAAGTACTTCAGTCCATGACCTTGCACGACTGTGTTGACAACCCATCATGGCCGACGAGATCTCGTGAGATCTCGCGAAGATTTGTAAAAGTGGGGAAAACTAAAGTGAAAGCAAATTGGCCTCGGCCAGTGGAACATTTCACTTTCTCAAGAAATTGCAAGTTTGCAGAATTCATGCATGTCACCAACATGGCGGCCAATCCATCATGGCGGCCGAGATCCCGTGAGATCTCGCAGGATCTCGTGGTGTCTTGCAAGATCGCGTGCTATCTCACGGGACTTTGCACGTCGCGAGCGCCGCCTTTCGACAGTCTCAGAATGTGTGACGGATGACGTCACGGTCAACAGACAAAACGCCTAGTCATTGAACCAACTGTTAACCTGCCCCCCCCCCGTAACGCCAGCACCCAATATGAAAAATAAAGCTATACTTACATAAACATCCATCATGAATGAGAATTGTATCCTGTATCACGACTCCATCAACTTTTATCCTTGAATTATTGAGATAATCCTTCGTCAACACGCACAAACGTCATCCAAATATTGAAAGAAAATGTATGAACGTGTTTCGTAACATTCCATAAGAAACTGGTGAACATCCGAGGCCAATTCCTTTCACAAACATCTCCAGCGATCCTTTGAATTCTCGAACTCGTTGTGAGAATACACGTGCACAGCCCGACATCAACAAGTAACGGTCATGGCGGTTCGACGGCGGGAAATCTGGAACGATACAGTAACGTTTATTAATAGTTGAAAGCTTTCCCAGACATCAAGGCACGGGGATTACACACTGGAGGCTACTCACCGTCTGATCAAATCAGGTCAACTCATTTTGGAAGTACCAACAGGCGGACAAGATCTCGGAGCATCTTGCAGGATGTCACCGACGTTATCCCGCGGATTTCACATACCGGTACGTCGAGCGCTGCCTACCGGCGGTGACCTAATGGACTGGAGGTCCATGGTCCATGTGGTTCCCTTCCCAGAAGCTGGAAAGCAAAATTTTGGATTTTAGAGGAGGTGGAAGGTTTCGTAACGTCACTGCACTGCACAGAAGCTACAGTAGGCCTGCACGCAGGAAGCTACTTACCATCGGTTAATGCTGTTCGGTTGTCGGCAACACAGAAGAGAGTGTCACTCTGGTGGCACCTTTCATACGCAGCGAGAACCCCACCCATGTTCTGAAAAAAGAACAGAGATAATGAAGTGTGTACGAGGTTTTTCTGGTCGTCTGCTCAAATGAGAACAGGAGCTGCTTACCAATAAGGATTCTGGTCGGAAGTTGACTTCGTAGACAGCATCTGAGGAAGTTCACCTTCAAAGCGACAGGGTAAGGCTGCTTTCGGGAGTTGCAGAGGGACTGACAATCATATTCTGAAATGAAAGAAAGAAGGTAGAGGGACTGCTTATGGACTGTTCTTTGGATCGTCTGTTGAAATATGAAACAAGGTACTTACTCACCATCAGTCAGATTCTGGTCAGAAGGTGGCACTAACATCGCAGTCAGCACCTTGGGACAGTTCCACCTTCCAATGGAGATCATAAAGTTGCAGAGGGACCGACGATCAAATTCTGAAAGGAAAGAAAAAGAGATGAAGGCAGAGCTTATGGTGTTCTTTGCGTCCTCTGTTGAAATATGAAACAAGGTACTTACCATCATCAGATTCTGTTGAGAAGTTGGCGACTTGGCAGACAGCACCGTGTGAGTTCCTCCTTCTAATGGACGGCATAGAGAACGGTAATCATTGTCTGAAAGAAAAGAAAGGAGTTAGACTATGGCTGCTTGTGAAATTCTTTGGGTTGTCAGCTGAAAGAAAGCAGGAAGCTACTTACCGTCAGAAGCTGGTGACATGGCAGACAGCATCTAAGGACAGTTCCACTTTCTAATGGAGCTCATTCAGTTGCGAAGAGAATGGCAACCATACTCTGAAAGGAAAGAAAGGATTTAATGACTGCGTGTGAAGTTCTTTGAGTTGTCTGTAAACAGGCAGGAAGCTACTTACCATCAGTCAAATTCTGGTCAGAAGTTGGCTACAAACATGGCAGACAGCATTGGACAGTTCCTGCTTCAAATGGATGTCATTCAATTGCGCAGAGAACGGCAGCGATAGTCTGAAAGGAAGTAGACAATAACTGAGTGCTTATGAAATTCTTTGGGTTGTCAGCTGAAACAATACAGGCAGCTACTTACCATCAGTCAGATTCTTGACAGAAGATGGCAACATCGCAGACAGCATCCAGAACAGTTCCTCCTTCAAATGGATGGCATTCAGTTACATGTACAACCACAGTCTGAAAGAAAAGAAAGGAGTTAGACTATGGCTGCTTGTGAAATTCTTTGAGTTGGCAGCTGAAAGAAAGCAGGAAGCTACTTGCCCTCAGAAGATGGTGACAAGTCAGACAGAATCTAAGGACAATTCCACCTTCTGCTGGAGCTCATTCAGTTGTGAAGAGAATGACAACCATACTCTGAAAGGAAAGAAAGGTTTTAGACAATGGCTGCGTGTGAAGTTCTTTGCGTTGTCTGTAAACATGCATGAAGCTACTTACCATCAGTACAATTCTGGTCAGAAGTTGGCTCCAAACATGGCAGCCAGCATATTAGGACAGTTCCTGCTTCAAATGGATGTCATTCAATTGCCGAGAGAAGGGCAGCGATAGTCTGAAAGGAAGTAGACAATAACTGGCTGCTTTTCTATGAAATTCTTTGGGTTGTCAGCTGAAACAATGCAGACAGCTACTACCATCAGTCAGATTCTTGACAGAAGATGGCAACATCGCAGACAGCATCGAGAACAGTTCCTCCTTTAAATGGATGGCATTCAGTTGCAACCATAGTCTGAAAGAAAAGAAAAGGAGTTAGACAATGACTGCTTCTGTTCTTTGTCTGTCAACAAGGCATGTAGGGAGCTACTTACCATCAGTCATATTCTGGTCAGAAGTTGGCAACATGGCAAACAGCAGTCTGAAAGAAAAGAAAAGGAGTTAGACAATGACTGCTTCTGTTCTTTGTCTGTCAACAAGGCATGTAGGGAGCTACTTACCATCAGTCATATTCTGGTCAGAAGTTGGCAACATTGCAAACAGCACCTTCTGAGAGTTTGACTTGCAAATGTAAGTCATTCAGTGACTGCACGAATCTCATCAACCATCGTCTGAAAGAAAGAAGAACAGATGGAATGGCCGTAGGATATTGAGGATACATTGGTCCTTCTGTTCAAACACAATCAGAGAAAGCCACTTATCATCAACCAGATTCTGGACGGATGAGGCAACATCACTGAAAGCCTCTTGAACAACAGTTCCATCTCATGATCGACAAGTTCCATGTTCTGGAAAAAAAGGGTTCAACTGCAGAATCCCTCACAATGTCCCCAAAGTCATCAAATTGTTCTAGAGCTTACCCTCAGCCTAACGAAGAATGAATGTTTGCGAGGTGTTTGTCGACATCCATTCCGAGAAATGTTCTCAGTGAACTGTTTTTTTGGGACGCCCGTTGTGTTCTCCTGTCGACCTCAAGATACGTACCACCCAAAGATTTGGACAAAAAAGGGCCTAAAATGGGACAAACACCGGACTAGGCCTCACAGAGTGTAGTAAGGGTGATAAGGGCCTGATGTTCCTACTTTAAACTTGTTTCTTACCTTAGAATTGACATATTTTTAGGAAAATTCGGAGCGAGTGAAAACCACATTGCTTCAAAAATGGCCGCCATCAATGGCTGTGCTTCTTCTCGACCCTGGCGTCCTACACGTGACCCCCGCACTTCCTGCCCAGACAATGGGCCCGTATGAATGAACGCCAAGGTTAACCGCACTGACCACTGAGCAGGATTGTTCGTGTATTGAATGTAGAGGGTTGGGCATGAAAGATTGGTCGAGGGAGCTATTGTTGTGGGTTATTTTTGACTGAAAAAAAAACTATTGACAGACGAAACACAGGGACTGGTGATCAGGACAAGCATTCAGTAGCAATGCCCGACCTCTCTGCGACCTGACAGCTGCCATTTTGGTGTGGGCCGAGATACATACGCTACTCAAACTGGGAATAAATTTACCCAAAGAAATTCTTCATCAGTGAAAGGACACTTTATCACTGTAGTCAAGAAAGGAATATTTACAAACAACTTATCAGACATTCTGAAAGTTTGAAACACAGGGTGTCTCACTCATGATATGGCGAAACAAAGCCTGAATGAACTTGCATCGCTCATAAATTCAGAGAATTGCCACGCCGAAAAGTCGCAACACTATTTCCGCATTCAGATTAGTTCCAGATCTCACCGGCAGGACGAATGAGATTGTTACCGTATGTCGTCCGTAATCAAGCGATCGTCGAAAAGCAGTCGATGGTTGGTTGTTGACCAATCAGAGCGATGGAAACGACAGGCAATACCGATCTTAGTATTTAATTCTCCCGCGGTGAGATTTGGAACCAGCCTATTTCCACTTTATATGTGGACTGGTTCCCGTCTTTGTCGCTCCACACCCACGGCGCTACTGTCCGGGAGTGCAGCGGCAAAGACGGGAACCAGTCTACTTTAAATATCCAAAATTCTTGTTGATTTTTTCATGTACAGTCGTCCTCAAATTTATTCATACCCCATGAAAAAGTATGGAAAAAATATTTAGAAAATACCTATCAGTTGCACTTGCACGTCTTGGGCTTCATTTAATGACCTTTACTCGAAATGTACACAGATTGAAAAATATTGACCAAATATCACAAAGATATCACAATTTCAAAATATCATGAAAATCCTAACTTTTGAAAATTTCAAGTATTTGATTCGAAATTGATTTCATATCATACTACCTTATCATGGAAACTTTGTGAAGAAAGATTGGCATCAATATACCACTTCGTTTTTGCGGCATAATTTTTTAAAAACTGGTGATTTCGATGCTTTTTTATTCATTTTTTGCCATTTATTGAAATAACTCTCTCATATGATTTAACAAGTCAGAAAAATACTTTGGAATCTTTTTCATTTGACTCTCTGGGTCTGATGGCATTCGATTTTTTTCAAAATTCCTGAAATTATCAAAGTATCAAATTTGAAAATTCAAATGATATTTTGCAATTTCACAAAATCGAAGTGAGATTTTCGAAAACTTTCTTCACTGCAGTTTTTAGAATTGGTCATAGGATGATATGATATCGATTTCGAATCAGATATTTGAACTTTTAAAAAGTTGAGTTTTTCATGATATTTTGAAATTGTGATATCTCTGTGATATTTTGGCCGTATTTTAAAAATCTCTGTACATTCCAATTAAATGTCATTCAATGAAGCCTAAGACGTGCCAGTTCAGCTCATTTGTATTTTTTAAATATTTTTCCTATAATTTTTCATGGGGGTATGAATAAATTTGAGGACGACTGTACATGTATATCGGTAGAGTACATGATGCTATAGTACGGACTGTACGTGGTCAGTTTCATAGACACTTGCAAAAATTTGCCAACTCGTTTCCATGACAACCACTCAGAAAGAGATTTTGTAATGCTGAGAAAAAGCGCAAAGTATGACGGAATTCACAGACACCAAGAATATGAAAAGTGAAAATATTCAAAACCACACAACTCTTGGTGGTGCATTAATATACTTCCTTGTGGAAAAAATTGTTTACACACTTTGAAATCACCCATTGTAGGGTCTTTTTCTCTTGTGAAATCACCCAATATTTACAGAAACTTTATTACATCGTTTGAAGAAAACTCTGAACATCATATGAAAAAAATTCACCATTTACAATATGCAACATTTATTTCTCTAAGATTATTAAATCGAAAGAAACAATTCAAATTCTTGAAGCCTTTATTTCAAAAAGAGGAATGGGATCCAATCACCATCAACAAGACAAAAATGATGCAAGAAGAAACTAACAAGCATTCTGATTGGTCAGTCACACATCTTTAGAGGGCCGGCCAATCAGAAAGCTTCTTTTAATAATTACATGTATACCTATAAATGCCATTCATTTTCACCTCGATTGTTACCTTATGTAATGTAATACCCTCTGCATGGAAAAGCCCGCTGACTACCTCGTTCCCAGCATCAGGAAGCCACCAATTCACATCCATTGTTTTAAGTAACTAATATCGTGTTTTTTTCTCAATAACTGGCACTTTTTTAGAGTGGTAACAGGTCAATTTGTTTAAAATGTATTATTTTGTGAATTTTAAGCCAGGGTTTGATTTATTACCACGTGCAGGCTCCGAAATGAAAAAAAAGATGAACTCAGCCCATGGCGTACTGCTCAATCGAGGCCAGTTGTTTTTGAGTAGAAATCATTGACCCATTAATCAAGCTGTTTGAAAATCAATAGAGAATTTCGTAAAAATATGGCCTGTTACTTGTGGTGACATGTGCTATTTTTAATTTATTGTGATGATGATAATGTGTTCAAGGTTAAGATAATCCTGTACAATTTATTTACCGGCAGTGATTGGACGTCATCGTAAACTGCCAATGGTCAAGGTTTATTTCATACTCTAGATCCTGGCCTTTCAGAGACAGAGACCAGGGGCCATATTCACGAAGCCTTCGCAACTCTATTGTTTGGCTGCACATGCCCTATTGTTCACTGACGCCTTACAATAGATGTACGTGGACGCAGAGTTGCGAAGTCTTCATAAATATGGGCCCTGAACGTTCACCCAGCGATGCCACTTACACTGCTGATAGAGTGCTGCATTTCACTGTGTATGTGGTTGGTAGTGTCTGAAATTCCATGACCAGGAGAGAGTCTGCCGCACACTGGCGCTATCTGCTGAGCAAAAAAAGGTTATTCGAGACCGTTTGCTCAGCAGATAGCTCGCGTGTGCGCGTATTTTCAGTGAGTTTTCTGCCTCGAGGCTGCCAGTTCACAGATATCGAGGACTATTCAACACCAGACAAGACCATGAAGGAAATCACAATGTGCATTTGATGTGTTCCTGAAGCCACGCCATTGAATAGCTAGAGTTTGTTTGCTT
Organism: Notospermus geniculatus; assembly: GCA_002633025.1. NCBI lineage: Eukaryota > Metazoa > Nemertea > Pilidiophora > Heteronemertea > Lineidae > Notospermus > Notospermus geniculatus. Next base: position 117,711 of record NMRB01000445.1, on the reverse strand, counting down.
GATACATGTATTTGATAGGAGAGACTGCTCGGGATATACTGTATTCTTTGTCAAATCTAACGACTTTTTGTTGAAAAGTGAATAAAAACTTCAGGTGTCTGGCTGTGATAACTTCAACTTGTTGATTATTTTCTACCATTGGAGCAGAGTTGAACCCCAGAGGGTAGAGAGGAAAAAACACACCAAGGGCTGGTTTGATCTCGAGATCAAAACGTAACTGGCAGGTTGCTGACCTTTTCGATACCATAATCAATCAAATTCCTTGCAACTCGTCCCACAATCAGTGGCTCAGGTGTGTCCTACTTCTGATCAGACCACCGATATTTCGTTAATGTCTTTATTACTCCATAAACTATTGATTTACGGCAGACAATTTCCAATCAATATTACTAGGTTCTCGAACCTGTCAGATGAAAATGTCAAGTGTTGAATAACTGCAAACAAACCAACGAATTTCTCATCGGCTACTTCATTCTTTCGGAAAAAAGACAGCCCACACGTTAATCTCGTCTAGTGGGCCTATAGACATCTGACCAGCGTAAGCTTCTGAGAGATCTTAACTGGGAACGCCCCTGAATCGAGAAAAGGCCATGATCAAGGCTGGCCAACACACCAGACGAGATGGCAGCAGGCAACGCCCTGGACTGCGAGGATGGACCACGATTGACTCTCTGCGACTTCGATACAGTGACTGGCCAACCTAAGGCTGCAAATAGTAGGCCTATAGTTAGATGAAATCCCGATCAGTTAAGGCAGTCCTTTTTTCCCACAAAATCATCTCTGACTGGAACGGGTCAACGAATGGGTCAATGGCGTCCTGCGTATACCTTATGTTTACCCAGGACGACCCTGGGTAAACATAAGGATCCTTAACTTTACCCAGCTTGGAGTTGCCATCGAATCGAGCTGATCGTTCAACTGCGTCCGAGGATTGGGCGACGGGCAGAGGAACCGGCTTGCATATACCCCGAATATCACAGTGCTCGCGAGTGTAGGCCGACGATCAGCTGCTGCTGGACAAGACATCGAATCTACGTATTTGAATGATCTAAGTTATCAATAAGGCTGGCGATTGTTGCAACACATAAAAGAATGAGTGAGAATGCCGGAAGGGCAGCTCACCGCCAAAACTGCGCTCCGCTCAGCTCACGGCGGCAAAAAACCAAGACGCCAGAGTGGCACTGGATGCATGGAGTGTGTACTTATAATTACACCCTGCGTCATCGTCGAGGTTAGCTCACAGACGAAGAGAAGTTGAGCTAGTACTCGGTCCGACGTACGGTACCAAACGGAAGACTAAATGCAGTGCCTGTGGTTACGTAAACCACACACCACTGGTTGGTTCAGGCCCTACCATTCAGCCTGAGTGGCTGACGTAAGCATCTTTCTGGTCTAGCTGGAGATGAGCGTGTAGGCCCCAGCAATTCTGCGAAAACCGACTGAAAGGCAGAAAAGGTCTAGTGAAATTCCTAATGATCTAATCATCAAATCGACCATAATTTGTTCGCCCAAAATATCCAAATCTTTACGATATCCTTGTTCAGTTTATCGCCACAGTTTCTATTTTTAAACTGAATGCACTTGTCCTCAAGTGTAACTCTTCGATCTCATTGGCTCGTGTCACTACAGACGTCATTGCTGACGTAATGAAATTCCATTCAATCAAAATTTTGAATTATTTGTTTACTTTTATCGCGATGTACAAAGGGGAAGGAAAGCTTGACTCCAAATACTTTCACTCAGGTTAAGAAGCGGGAAGTAGCGTTATCGTTATGACATTTTAATACCGGGAAATGTTTTCAATAGTCTCTCGTCGTCAGGGAAACTGAAGTGCTTCGCGGAAAAGAAATGTTCATGCCATTGAATGCGACATGATGACCACAACTTGACACAATTTTTTCGAGTGTCAAGTTATTTCTAAGCTCAGTTGTCGAGTTCCCGGTAGGCCCTACTGGTAGTACCAGTGGTGCGAATGGGATGGTGAAAAAGGTTTAGCTGGTAAGATACTCATAAACACAAGGAACAATTCGCCATACACCTCTACTCGGAAATGCAAAAACGTGGAGCAATCCGAGCGCTTTAATCAGTAACGACTATTCTGATTGGCTGAAGGGCAGTCAGGGTTTCGGGTTGCATTCATTGTAGCCTATCATTTGGGACGTTTCCCAAATCTGACGAAAGACGAAGTACGAAATTGCACTTCACTTCCATGACGTTGTATTTCAGGAGATGGTTGGTACCATATTATTAATGTCGTCCGCTGCAACAGCGTCTTTTAGCGTAAGACGTTAGACCGATAGAGTTACGTTGTGTATTAAACCTTGAAATTTATCTTTCGTTTCCGTTTCGTAGATACAAAGTGGAAATTTAGAAATTCAAGATGCACCGTAACTCTCTCGGTGTTACATGATATGCTAAAAGACGCACTGGCAGTAGGGACATTTGTGGTAGCAACCATCTCCAGAAGGTCCTGGAAATGAAGTTGAATTTCTTATTTCGTACTTCGTTTTTCGTCAGATTTCGGACACCTCACTATTAATAGAGAACGTTTGTCAACGATATTAGGGAGGTTTCGCAAGCGCCCGGTTAGGCCCTACGACGACGTTTATCTATTGTGTGGGTATACCCAAACAATAGATAAACGTCGTCGTATACTAGGCTAACCGGGCGCTTGCGAAAGCTCACTATTGCATCCGACAGCCCTCTACCATTTTAAGGACGATGTTTCAGCCGTTAGTTCTTCGGCACTGAGCGACAACGGCGAGAGTCTAGGGCTGACAGTCACATAGATGGAGTCGGAACACATAGAGAGAGTTTCGCCTGTGACTGGAGCACTGGCGAAAATGATGCATTTGAGGATAAGAAAATCGCACTTCCCTGTAACTCATGATATGAAGAAGGGCCCACTGGGGGTTGCTGGGTCCCCTTCTGGCTTTGGGACAGTTCGTATAATGTAATAATCGTCTTGGGAACCACATGTTTGGCTGAAGAAGATGATTTCTCAGGAAAAAAACAACTCGATCACGATCGAATGAGAACATTGACTACGTAAGAACCAAAAACATGACGAATCCAACGTGCCGAAAAATTGATGAAATGTCTTCCTGCTTTAGAACATTAAATATTTGAACAATATTCTTTTTTCATTAATTAGATAAGGTACGGTTATCAGACCTGAGTGCTTCCGTTCGTTGTCTGTCTCCATGTTTTATGTCAGCGCAGTCACGTAGGCCTATTGAAGGGACAGTAAGACCAAAAACTCATCGTTTTAAGTAATGGCAAGAGTAAAGACGGTATCACACATCCGACAGTAACGCTACGTGAATGCAGCAGCCCAACATCATCATTATGGAAGTCCCATCCACTAGGTGTACTAAAATTCGATCCCTGTGTTTAGACTCGGGTGTTCTTTTGAACACCCAAGACTTCTGAATCCAACAACATTCAGCACAAAATTCAAAGGTGGATGCCCACATTCTTTCTCTGCCTGACGACGTCGGTTAACCTTGGCTGTACCACGTTCGTCTGTGCTTTCTCATGCTAATACCTCACTCGCCAAAATAAAAGGGAGAACGCATTATTTATGCCCCATCACACTGAGCTAGTTCTCGAAAATGTTGCCGATCGGGCTCAAACTGCGAACGGAGTGGATGTAGTGGCAACTTTTTACAGTCGAACTTCATGGACGGGCTAGGACGGGAAGGATGCTCCAGTACTTCGAGACATTTTCGGCCAACACTGCACGTTCTAGCCCGTTTTACGATTTTGTAGGACGGGACAGGACGTTTTCCGAAGTACTTCAGCCTGACAGTACCTTTAAAGGCAGATGAACCTATAACAAAAGACTTCATGGACACATGTGTGACATCTCCCAGTGTTTCCCAGTGTTTCTGTATGTCAGTGTTTCCCCTCATTATTAGGAAACGCTGGCAGATTCGACACGTTTCTGTGTGTGTCCCCTATTGTCAAGTCGTAGCTTATTCCGTCAGACAATAGTAGGGGAACACTCAGAGATGGGGAGCATTCAGGAACGTTACACCGGTCGGCACATGCTTCCTTTTTTAATCACTTATATACATTTGCCAATTCTCTTATCATAACCATCACGTCGTGAGTGTAGGTAAACGCTGAGGAATGCCTTGAAACGATATTGACGGCTGTCAGAATATCAATAAGTTATTCTCCATGCATATATGCAAACTATTGACTCATACAGTTCTCAAAAGCACGTTTTAAAATCCGCAGAGGCCTGCCTAACCTAAGGTATGCGTGATGGTGTCCTACGATTGGCGGAGAACTGAAGTGTCTTGAGTCCACTTCTGTTTAAATACAGTTATCATTAGCTGATCACTGTCAAATGAGGAATTAAATTGTTCTGATCGTACCGGCTTGATTACTGACAGTGCGTGGTAGAGTGGATTTTTACGAAATAGTTTACACCGTTACAAATCCAAACATTGTGAAATTGACGGACTTAGTAGCGAAATTTAAACCACTTGTGAGAATGTAATTCCCCAATCACACCGAGCTAGTTCTCAGTACGTTCTTGAAAATGTTGCCAAACGGGCTCAAACTGTGTGCGAACGGAGTGGACGCAGTGGCAACTTTTTACAGTATTTTTACGAACTTCATGGACGGGAAGGGTGCTCCAGGATATCGAGGCATTATTTGGCCAAGGGTTACACGTTCTAGCCCGTTTTACGATTTTCTTAGGACGGGGGCAGGACGTTTTGAGGACTACTTCAGTGTGACAGGCCCTTTCTGCCGCAATCACACTGAGCTAGTTCTCACTACGTTCTTTGTAAAAAGTTGTCACTACGTTCGCACACAGTTTGAGCCCGTTCGGCAAAATTTTCGTCTTTTTACGAACTTCGTGGACGGGAAGGGTGCTCCAGAAAATCGAGGCATTATTTGGCCAAGGGTGTACACGTTCTAGCCCATTTTACGATTTTAGGACGGGGCAAGACGTTTTGAGAACTACTTCAGTGTGACAGGTTCTTTTCTTGGGAACAATCATTTTCTCAAGATTGGCGACAGTTTTTACCTCCATCATCTGGAGCTACTGATGTCTTTCGCATTTCCTTTTCCCAATTTGATCCCCTCCTTCCTCTGTCGTCCCCAATCCCATGTTTCCTTCGGCAGACGACGGCGTTCACCCCCACTCCCAACTCAACATGAAAGACATACCCACCCACGCACGCACGCACGTGACAGAGTGTGATATCACTTCGTTGGTTCCTGCTGCAGATAAAAAACCAGAAGAGTCAAACGTTCCAAAAAATAAACCATCAACGTTGCGTCCGTCAATTTCACAAATGTACACATGGCTGCCAGTCCTCTTGTGCATTTCAAATATGATATGTTGTTGTGCTAAGCAGAGAAAAGTTCTAATTCGATGCTTATTATTCATCACGTTGGAACAGGTGTTGTGTTGGCGAGGATAGCGGAAGGATCAGAGAGGAGACTGTCATGAAGCCACGGATTATAGTGGTTCTAATCGTGGCTATTCTTGCTACGACGTCGGCCACAGTCAAAAGGTAGGACCCTTTTCTTCTATGACATGAAACGTCACACGGCTTGTCTCAGAAAATGGGGAAATATCATTATTTGAGGGTGATGACATTTAGAACAGGTGTGTTGTCTGTATATGTGATATAAAAGTAGGTCAACAACTTTCATTGTTGCCGGCGTGAATGGAAAGAAGGTTTTAAGGGAAAGTTGTCGAGCGTGAAACGATGCTAAAAGCGGATAGCTTCTCCAGGGAGATATTAGGGAGTTTAGGAAATCAAACGATAAACGTTAACTTACGACAACGTTATTTTTCATACTGTGAATTCACCAGATTATATACTGCTTTTTCGGTATATATTGCATTTATCGTTTGATTTCTTAACCTCCCTATTCCCAGCTCGTACACAGTATACGCTAGTAGTACGGTAGTACGAACATAAAAACTGGATTTGAACCAAAGCTTCTTAAAGAAAGAGACAGCTGTCGGAGGGTGTCGACTGTCCTGAGGAAATCAGAGATTATGCGGGTGTGTTTCAAAACTGGTCACCCAAGAAAATGGGC
>NMRB01000445.1:75944-98567 GCA_002633025.1 Notospermus geniculatus | reverse complement strand
GTGGTGCTTGCCAAAGTTGTCAATTTTTATTGACCAAACATATCTACAGGACTGAATATCTATAATACTGAAAGAACTGCAAATCTGCAACCCTAAATGCAGGCCTGGGACCTCATTCACGAAGCTGTCGTACTTTACGGATGGCGTAAACTGTTGTCCATTTGCGCGAAACCTAGTGAGTTCACAATCAAAGGATTTGCGTACCCTTGAAGTTACGGGTGCTTTGTGAATGAGGTCTCTGTTTATATATTATATAGGATACCTATATTTTCCTCCCTCTAATGCCTTGCTTGTTGCTTGTGCTGCACTTTCGATTTCACATTTTTTATGAACCCCAGAACTCTGTCCTTCAAATCATTGGTGTTGCTTTTTTTACGCCAGGGACCTGTAGCCTATCAAAAATCGAGCACGCTCGGATTAAACTTCGAAATGAGTTTGTCAACGACGAGAACAGGAGGTACAAACATGGCGACATAGTGACCATCGGTTGTGCCCGGGGCTATGAACGTGTTGGGAAAAGATATCTGGAATGCCAAAATGGAAACTGGGATGAACCTATTCCACATTGCAAACGTGATTTACGAATCAGTGAGTATTGGTATTTTGATCTCGTCGACATCCTGAGGCAAAAACGGTTTGTTCCCAATCCCTGGATCCATTAGGAAGCGATAGGTTCTCATTTGGATGGGGCTTTTACTTGCCCTTGCAAAAAGACAAGCTACAAGGCACCACAGCTTACTGTCCCATGCGACGGACTGAAGGCTTGCCCGTCAGCTTGGAATGTGGGTACGAAATTGCAGAGAGTTTCATTCTGATATCAGACTCTAGGCTACAGATATTGTTCTCTACAAAGAAGAAAGAACGAAGTACATGTATGCCCCCTTTTTGGTTAACCGAAAGGGGAGATGGTGAATCGATGAAGTCCTTCGAAGACAAAACGTGATAATCGATGAAAACTAACAGCAACAACACCCACTCTGCTTTTCAGAAATATGCACACTTAGTCCCTTCCCACACGGTTACTACGTTGAACATGAAATTGGAGACTACGAGTCTGAACACCCGGAGACAGGTTCAATATCAGGAACTCCAGGGATTCGGATCAATGCAACAACTTTGGTCAGCGGCACCAGCATCATGGTGAACTGCACAGAAGGTTACACGTTGGTGGGACAAGACACTGTTGAATGCGACGCCGACGGGAAAGTATCATCGCTGCCAAAGTGTGTAGGTAGGTCAACATCTCGAGGGATTAGAAACCCATCTATCTTGGATACATGGGTCATGATCCGTCATGGCGAATTAAGCAGGCTACCCCATGATGTCTGTAGCCAGGAGTCGTTAAGATACTAGTATCACAAACTCCAGTGGTCTTCTTAACAGAAAGAAACCAGCATTGAAAAGAAGAGATCTAAACGCCTTCACACACTAATTGGCAAAAGTCGAAAGTGGTCACTCCTAGTCCATTAACTGACCTCAAGAAACAGCCACGAGGGCGCGTGTCCAGGATTTCGAGCATAGGTGGATCCAGGGGGGAGCCCGAGGGTCGTTGATGATGGAGCCGGAGCGGGAGCCCGAGGGGGGTTCCCCGTCGCGTAGGAAATTTTGTAAAATGTGCACACCGAAGACGCCATTTCCCACCATTTCAGCCTTCAACATGTCTTGACTGAGTGCACCTGGTCGCATTCGCCACACCCAAAAATGGATACCTGGGGTAGCCGCATAGAAACTCTGCTAGTGCTTCGACAGCCTATCGGTGTTAAAAATGCATGGAAAAATGTACAGCACTATCGGCAGATGGGCTCCGCTAGTGCTAGCGGCCATCCCCGATGGACTTTCTGATAACAGAACTATAGCGGGTACTAAATAAATATCAGAGCAGGGGTCCGAAGTTTCGAGAACCGCTAGACCCTTCACCTACTTGCCCCTCTCCCTGTCATTTATGCTTGCTTGAAGTGATACCAGGTAAAAAATATCTATGGCCTGCGCGAGCAGGGGGGTCAGGACCCCCTGGACCCCCCCCCCTCTAGGACACGCACCTGCCACGGTCTAACATTTCGTATCCTTACCTCAGCCATCGGGACCTGCACCCTACCAAAGATCGACTACGCCAGAATCAAGCACGGCTTCAAGGACATCACAAACCCTGACACTAAATTCCACCACGGAGATGTGCTGACCATCGCCTGTCAACCAGGATACGAAAGAGTCGGCGACAGATACATTGATTGCAAGAATGGACGCTGGAATACAAGGATCCCGTACTGCCGACGTGATGAACGATTCAGTGAGTATCAGTATCTATTTGTGCGACTGATAAGAAAGAGCAGCTTTCCCAATCCCGAAGTTTACTCCGATGAGAAGAGCCGTCCACCGAGGAAAGCAAACAAAGAACAGCTTTTGAAACTTGCATCGGGACGGTTAGTGATTTAATAGGCATGAACACCCACGTCTTCCAACGAAAGTGACTGAGGGAAACCCCGGTTGGGGTCGAAAATTTGCAAAATTCGGAGACGACTTATGTTTATACTAGCGGGTTTTCGCAAAGCCCCCGAATCGCCAACGCAAACGTCTATCCTTTTATTCTGTGCTCTCTTCGTGGCATCGAACAATGGGATTGGCGTTCGCGTTGGCGTTTCGGGGGCTGGGATTGGCGTTCGCGTTTGCGTTTCGGGGGCTTTGCGAAAACTCCCTAATATCATGTTGTGTGTCGTTTTTTGTGCTCTATGTTGGATACCTCCTCCAACGAACGAGTAGGAAACCTTTTCAGGGGACATCCTTTCCTGAACAACTGTTTAACTAAACGTGGTGTATCTGTTTGCAGAAATGTGCGACCTTGCACCGATCGAAAATGGCCACTATCTGGAACACGAAACAGGCGACTATGACTACGACTACGGTGAGCAGACAGCATCAGGAGCAGGAAAGGTCCGGAAGGCCTTGATCCACGTGAATACAACATCTACTGTGGCTAACACAAGCGTCATGGCCGGCTGCAATGAGGGATTCAAGATGGAAGGGCACCCATTGGTTCATTGTGACGAGAAAGGAGTGGTTTCTTCGTACCCCAAATGTGTGAAAGGTTAGTCACTGACGGGTCCCGGGTTCTAGGCGTTCGTAGTGTAATTGGCGGTCAGTAGTTCATTCTCTTCCTTGAAGAAGAGGAAGGGGGAGATGGGATTTCAGTGGGAGAATACGAGTGGACTCTCATTTGACTGTGATTGCCAGAATGTGATTTTTCTGTTTCCCATGGCATGATAGCATCGTCTACGCACAAGTTTAACGAAAGTCATTCAAAAAGGACTCCCTCTTTATGTGTTTCAGACATGAAGTGTCCAACTCCACACGTCCAACACGGCTTCAACTTTTATAGCGGCGCCTATCTTCCCTACGTCGACGGCCAAACGCTTGAAGTCGATGACTGGTTGGCAATCGTCTGTGAGAATGGTTACACAAAGAACGACGAGTCTAACGCAGCTTTGAGATGTTCTGAAGACGGAACCTGGTCACCCGAGGCACCAGAGTGCGTCAGCAAACCAGGCCAAATTAGTACGTAATACTTTGGGATATTCTGGGAGTTCGTTGGCTGCGGAGTGTTAGGGAGTTTTCGCAAAGCCCGTGAAACGCCAACGCGAACGTCTATCCTTTTGTTCGGTGCTCTCTTCTTGGCATCGAACAATGAGTTTGGGGTTCGCGTTGGCGTTTTGGGCGCTTTGCGCAAACCCCCTGTTTTTAGACCCCTTGAAAGACTTTCGCTTTGGGGTTTCGGCGGGGGTTTTGCGAAAACTCTCCCGACTTCCTCAGATCCTGTCCTAGTGGTTGAGCTAACGTCCTCTAATATTTGGTGTATAGACGTATTTTTTTATATATTTTCAGACGTTTGCCACCTGTCACAAATTGAAAATGGCCGTTTCAAATCTGTGGACATCGGAGACGAAGCCGCCAAAAATCCCAACTTAGATTACAGTGTCATCAGGGAATGGGACAGAAATTTAGTTATCTGCGACGATGGCTACACAATAGTTGGAATTCCATGGATACAGTGCATTGATGGGAAGGCGACAACTTACCCCAAGTGTGTAAAAGGTGGGTAGAATACTGCTTTCCTCGAATTCGAATCACTAGCCGGGTAAGTGTCTGGCACCAGCCCTATCCTCACGTTGTAAAAAGTATGTCCTGCCTTTTCAAACGATACGAATTATTTCTAAGAATATCATTCACTCTCTTACAGATCCGAGCACAGTAGCGAATTGTTCATTGCCGACATCTCCACTTGCGGTAGTCACTTACCATGGATATTATCTTTACGACAACGCAGTTGTTGTTGTTGTCGGGACCACGATGGAGATCCGGTGTACAGAAGGATACAGTTATCACGGGGATCCCCGAATGAAGTGCATCGGTCCAAACGAATGGGACAGGAACCCAATGTCAGAGTGCAAACCGTACAACACATCGATATGTAAGCTGTGACGGTGATGGGCTAGTAGGGAAACAATTGTTTGCCATCGCGTTTGAAAATGAAAAGACTGTTTCATACATGACAGAGCCGCTGTGGACTAGTGGCTTAGATCCCTGATTAGCGGTCTTGAGGTTGCAGGTTTGAATCCCACTGCCGGTGTGCGACGCTGGGCAGGTATCGTCACCTACCTTGCCTCACTCCATCCACCAAGGTGACTGTAGGAATGGGTACAGGTCGGAAACGATTACGGTTAGGCGCTGGAAAAGCAGCTCCTCCTCTCAATTCTACTGAGAAGGACGTTTCGAAATTAAGGCCTGGCGACAAGGGGATGAAGATCATCTTAGAAAGACTCACCTTGCTCAAACTCACCTAGTATGCTAGTATCTATAAACTTATCCCCTTCGTATTTTCAGTGACATGCAAACTGGACGATCTAACACACGGCCGTTATGTAGACAATTACCATGCCACGAGTGGGGAATTCCAGCCCGGTAAGGAGCCGACCTTCACCAAGCTCTACATCTGGAAGCATGAAGCAGTTAAAATCTACTGTGACGAGGGGTACCAGTAGTATGCATACCCGGGTACCACACTTTAAAAATAGACTGGCGGCTGCCACACTTTCTAAAAATAGAATGAGGGTCCAAAAGAATTGACTGGGGTCAATGAGGTCGATGAAAATAGCAAGTGGTCGTACTTTAAAATAGACTGGCAGGTGCCACAGTTTCTAAAATAGAATGAGGGTGCAAAAGAATTGAATGGGTTTACTGAAGCAAATTAAAATACAATGGGGTCAATGAGTTAGATGAAAAATACCCCATGGTCAACGAGGCGAAGTAATGAATGAGCTCGCGAAAGCTGTCATAAGAAGAATAGGATGCGGGGTTCATAATAAGTTTGTTGAGATAGAAAGCGTTTGGTGTTATGTTTAGAAAATGCGCGGGAATTCGTTCGTTATGAGTGTAAAGGCAGTAATTATTAACATGATTAATGGCAACGCCCTGTACATGCAAGACGTTTACAATTTTAAAGTTGATCTTGTTGACCATCATAAAAATAGAGAATAGTTACGTACCGAATAGCGCCGGTATGGAAATAACTTAAACTGACGCATCAGATAAAAGAAGTTATTAATCATGAACCAGCAGAAAGAAAACTTACTGAGGCCCTTATGTAAGACCTCGTGGATATTCTCCACCCTTGGGAGCGCGGGGTGTTATAAATACCGACGGATATCGTCATGAATGAAAGTTATCTTTGGTGTAATAATTAATGAACGATTGCATTTGCATTGTCCCCTTTTGTTGCGGATATAGTATAAGTACCCTGGCTGAGGCAGCCAAAATCACAAGTTTCATGGTCTGTACACTATTCGTATCGAGCAGCCGCCGCATTTTATTACCGTTTTTCCTCGTCAAGAACGATTCCTGTTGAAAATTAGGTAAGTACAACTCCGTCTTTAAACCTTGGCCCCTACAAACCTCTCACATTTCCTTAGCACTGAATTTATTTCGATGGTTTACGGTTTGCGTAGAACAATGCAACCGATGCGTCTTACGGCTGTCGAAAAGCACGAGTGTTACATGTAGGCCTACATCATCATCACCATCATAGGCAGATGGTTATGATGTATATAGATTTCTCTATAGATATTTAGACTGTGTGAAGACACAATCACGCTTTTTCAGAAAATGGGTAACATGTTATCACTAGCCGAGTATGAAGCAGCCGTGGACGGCATGTGGTTAGAAAATCTGCCTGAGGAGGAGGATGCCTTGTTGGAAACAATGTTGAATCAGCGTACGTTAGATAGTGATGTAAGTAATTTTGAGTTTGTTAAAATCCTAATGGTAGACTTTTAGTAGGTTATTCATGTCAGTTAAGTGGAAAAAAAACATGCATTTTTGAAACGATATGGTTAATATGATCGATGATACATTATCCAACATTCATCTTCAGATGTTGGGTGTAAGACCCTCGCAGGATGACGGTCGATTTTTGGATGGGTTGTCCGCAGATGAGTTGAGTCGCATTGACAACCGATCTGCAGAACGTCCGCAGACGCTAAACCTGCCCCCAAGCCAGGACGATGGGCGTTTCCTGGATGCGATGACAGCCGTAGAGCTGGCGCAATTTGATGTACCGCCGGCCACGGAGGAAAACGCCGAGGACGTCGTGCTCGGCGATGGTGAAATTCTTGATGTCGAACCAAATCATGAGGAGGTGGTGTTGATGGATAATGATGATGATGATGTTATGGTCGAGGACGTCGTGGCCGGCGGTGCGAATAATGTTCTAGAGGAGGATGTCGGACCGATTGAGGAGGCAGTGGTTGTCGCTGACGATGATGTTCCGGCTGAGGTCGCTGTTCTCGAGGATGCCGCGGGAAATCGCGAGGAGGAAGCAGCCATGGATGATGCTGATGATGATGTGTTTGGGGAGGACGTCGTGGCCGGCGGTGCGAATAATGTTCTAGAGGAGGATGTCGGCCCGATTGAGGAGGAGGCAGTGATTGTCGCTGACGATGATGTTCCGGCTGAGGTCGCTGTTCTCGAGGATGCCGCGGGAAATCGCGAGGAGGAAGCAGCCATGGATGATGCTGATGATGATGTGTTTGGCGAGGACGCATACCTGTCCCCGGTGTTGAGTCCAGGAGAGGTCTTCACCTTCCCTGAGGTAAATATGCTTATCTTTTGATAATCAGAAGCGTTTACCGAACAAGTAACCGTTATTCCAGCCTAGAATTGCGAAAGGTAGATCGAATATTGTTGTCGTTTTTTTTAAGGATCTAACAATGGATGAATGGCGGCAGATCCTGGTCGATGTTGGAACCATGCTACATAACAATCCAGAGCCGCCATTCGAAAACATGGGTCGCGTGCTGGCGGAACTACACGCGGCGATTCTGGAGTACAACCTGGTTGTAAGTATGAAATATCTCTTATATTGTAGTTCGGATGATAGATTGATTCATGACTATATCCTCTCTCTATTCTATACAGTTTGTACCGGTTGATAAATGCTGTCACTGTTACATTTTCAGACCCAGACACCCATTGATGCGCCTGTAGAAAGGGCGGGCTATGCCACCATGCCCCCCGAGGAGCGCATTAAGCTCATACGAGAAACGTACGCGCTGCTAGAGATGCAACGTTTGGGAGACCAGATTATGGTAAGGTACTGTATAGAGATTATAGCTTTTATATAATATGTAGTTGAGATTCGTTAACATTGCATTATCGCTGATGTTGATCAGAAAAAAGAGAATTACTCACACCCGTTTTTTTTCATGTGTTTACAGCACGGAGGAGCCCAAACAAGAAGAAGATATGACGTCGTGAGAGACGTGCGGCGTCGGATAAGACGCTTCAACATGCAGGGTAGAGACGTGACGTTAAGACTGAGACCAGTCGAAACAAACGACATGCGCTCTACCCTGCAACAGTTGAGGGATGCAATCAGCGACATTTTGCATGATTTGATGGGGGGTCTTCCTCAACACGACCGCGTCAAGATAGTCCTACGGCACCCCCACTTAAACAATGAAATCTGGCTGCCGTTCCTCCACGTGCACGAGTTAACAATAGATCGCATCATGGATGAAATAATGAGAGTCCTCCAATCGTACGAGGACTTCTCGATTGATGTGAATCTAATGATTAACTTCCTGCATGTGGAGGTACCCATTGGCAGCGGATTTCAAAAGAAACCCGTGAATCGTAGAAAACGACTCCGGGGTATGGTGTCCGTAGTGACTATCAAAAACAAAGATAAGCTTTGTATGGCCAGAGCTTTGGTGGTAGGTAAGGCTCGGGCGGATAAAGTATGGTTGGATGACAAAAACAAATGGTGCTATATCCGTGACGGGCGGAGATTACAAAAAGATCTCGCGGTGAAACTCTGTCGGGATGCTTCAGTGCCTATCGATGAGGCATGCACTCTCGACAGAGTGAAGGATTTTGAAAAAGTCCTCCAGAATTACCAAATTATGGTGATAGAGGAATCGCTGGACCAGGGACTTAAAGTGCTGTACAAAGGCGTTGAGAAAGAGAAAAAAATCATTCTCTGTTACAGCGACGGGCATTACGATGTTGTTGGCTCGATGACGGCTTTTGCCAATCGTTCCAAGTTTTGTTTTCATTGCATGAAAGGATACCAACAGGACAATGAACATATTTGTGATGCTAAATGCGCCAGCTGTCTTAGAGACAAAACCCAGTGTGGTGGATTTTCGACATGGGTGCCGTGTCACGAGTGCGGGCGTTCATTTCCAAATATGAACTGTCACAAATTCCACCTAACACCAGCACCGGAGAAATGGATCACTCAAGGACATAAACGTTTGAAGGTAGGTGGTATTTCACCATGTCAATCATTGTTCAAATGTCGTTGCGGCAAGGTGCTGAAAAGGGGGGTGAGAAATCACATTTGTGGTGAAAAATTTTGTAGGAATTGTGGTGTGTACGTCAGTCCAGATCACCTTTGTTACATGCAACCAAAAATACAGCAGGAGGAGACCTCCGTAAATGATAATGATGATACTGATGATGAAGATAAGAATAAAGACGATAAAGGGGGTAAGATTTCAAAAAAATATATCACCTTTGATATGGAAACATTAATTTTAGAGGGGGGTGAATTGAAACCAAATTTAATAATTGCGCATCATACATGCGAAGAATGTTTATCTTGTCATAAATCTCTTTTTTGTCTGGATGCGGGTTGTGAAGAACGTATTTTTGAGGGGGACGATTGTAATGACAGATTCTGTGACTGGCTGTTCGAACAGTCAGGCACAGCGATCTGTCATAATTTTAAAGGCTTTGATTCTTACTTCATCATGCAGTATCTGACAAAGAATAAGATAAAACCTAATGTCATAATGAATGGTATGAAATTTATGACCCTAGAAGCTGGGGACATAAGGATTATAGATTCTATTAACTTTATGAATATGTCTTTACGGCGGCTACCGGCCGCATTTGGTTTAACAGAGTTAAAAAAAGGTTATTTTCCACATCTATTCAATACCCCAGAGAATCAAAACTACGTGGGACCACTTCCTGAGGCGAAATTTTACGATCCCGATGGAATGTCCCCAGCCGATAGGGTCGAATTCCTTAAGTGGCACGAGTCAAAACGGTCAAAACCATTTGATTTCCATCAAGAGTTGTTATCTTATTGTAAAAGTGACGTCGATGTATTGAGACGGTGCTGCGGTCGCTTCAGATCTATTTACATGAATGTAACAGCTCTTGATGAAAATCCTAAAACTGGTATTGACCCTTTTGCCTCGTGTAACACCATAGCATCAACGTGCAATTTAATATTTCGCTCGCGATTTTTGAAACCAGAAACCATAGCGTTGATCCCTCCGGAGGGTTACCGCCCTAAAGATAAATGCTCGTTCAAGGCCGTGTGTTGGCTAAAGTGGTTAATGAAGAATGGAAACATAAACATCAGACACGCTCTAAACGGTGGTGAGAAACGAATACAGAAGTACAAAATTGATGGTTTTCAGGAAAACAACAATACGTGTTTTGAATTTTTGGGGTGTTTCTGGCACGGATGTCAGAAATGTTTTCAAAATCGCAGTGTAAAAAATACTGTCAACGACTTAACCATGCATGAACTGTACGAGGCCTGGTTGAGAAAAAAGAACTATTTGTTAAATTCGGGGTACAAAGTAGTGGAAATGTGGGAGTGTCAGTACGACAACCTTCTCAAAAACGATGATGATATGAGAACATTTATTTCTCAGATCGAAAATATCTCACCACTTGACCCACGAGATGCTCTTTTCGGGGGTCGTACTAATGCCACGACGCTGTACTACGAAGCGCAGGCCGGGGAGGAAATAAAATATGTGGATGTTTGCTCTTTGTACCCGTGGGTGAACAAGTATTGTCACTACCCCATAGGACACCCAAAACTACTGACTGAAGGTTTGTCAAACGATGTGACCCAGTACGAGGGTATAATCAAAGTAAAAGTATTACCTCCTAGAGGTTTGTATCATCCGTTATTACCATACAGATCGAATGGTAAACTTCTTTTCCCGCTGTGCAAAGTCTGTGCGGATACAATGAATCAAGATGTGTGTCAACACACCCCTGAAGAACGTTGCATTACTGGAACGTGGGTAACTGTGGAACTAAAAAAAGCAGTTGAGCTCGGGTATAAAATTATCAAAGTCTACGAGGTGTGGCATTTCGACAAAATTTCTGTTTATGACAAAGAGAAGAAGGAGGGTGGTTTATTTACAGATTACATAAACACCTTTCTAAAGATCAAACAAGAGACAAGCGGGTGGCCAGCCGAATGTCATTCTGAGATCGAAAGGCAAAAGTATGTAACTGATTATTTTGAAAACGAGGGAATTCGGTTGGACCCCGATAAAATCAGAAAGAATCCGGGGTTACGGTCTATATCAAAATTTTCGCTGAATACACTCTGGGGGAAATTTGCTCAGCGCTTAAACATGGGTCAGACTAGCTTCGTGTCAGAACCGAACGAATTTTTCAATTTGCTGTTGGATGATAGTTTAAATGTTAATGATGTTCATGCTCTGAGTGACGAATTGCTGCAGGTTAAATACACGCAACGGTCTGAATTTGTGCAATCCTCGCATAATACTAATGTTGTTATAGGTGCTTACACGACCGCCCATGCACGTCTCAAGTTATACAGTTACCTACATCCCTTAGACAACAGGGTGCTATATTTCGATACAGATAGCATCATTTTCAAGTATCGCAAAAACAGTTGGAATCCCCCCACCGGTAACTACTTAGGTGATCTGACTGACGAACTAGAAGGTGATTCAATCGATGTTTTCGTGTCTGGGGGTCCGAAAAATTATGCTTATCGAATGAAAAATTCCGGCAAGGTCGTGTGTAAGGTGAAAGGGTTCAGTCTGAATTATAGAAATTCACAAGAAATAAATTTCCAGACAATGGTTGACATGGTGACAACTGATCCAGAGGGCAAGGTGAATGTGACCAATTTACATCAATTGATACGCACAAGAGATATGAATATTGTTACAAGAGATCAAGTGAAGGCGTACGGCCTGGTGTACAACAAACGTAGAATAGTAGACAATTATCACACATTGCCTTACGGTTATTGATACTTTAAAGCTGGTTCATTTAGCATCACAAATATGCTTACTGTCCTATTGGTATCCTTTCATGATTCATGTCTTTTACGGTTTTTCTTTTAATTTACCTTTTGTACTGCTAACTATATGTAGGCTAAGTAATTTATTGGAACACTTTAAGTGCCTGATCCATTGACTCCTCTATCACCACAATTTGGTAGTTTGTCATCCAACCATCACCCCCGACTTACGCATTCGTTTTATACTGCTTATACACTTCTTGAATGTGTCTGAGGAAGACCCCGAGTGAGTAGGACTGAAAAGTTGCAGTTTTCGGAGGCGCCTTCTGTGTTATATCAATTATGTACATGTATCGGTCTTTGTAGTTTATTTTTGGATATCTGCCGTAAGTGCATGAGGAAGAAGAGAGAATACCGTAATACTGTCTTGCTTTATCAACTTCATTTGTGCAATTCACTCATTGTATGATTTATCTATGAATTGGTCAAAAAGATCATCTTTTTTTTCTCGCAAGGCATGCTATTTCATTACGACTGTACATATCTACAAGATGAATATTTTAATAACAAAACGAAATACAACCATACTCTGATCTTATCTTATTTTATTTACTCTATATTCGTTAATTAATGTCGTCAACCATGGCGTACATAAACCCTACAGTACTTTCGCGGATGGTTAATACTTCAACCAGTGAGGTGACGACCTGCCTGTAGGCCTATTTCTAGGCTTTTTGGACTTCTTTGTCGGCGTGGTTGGTGGTGTCTCCAATTCAAGTTGGGGGGTTTTCCTTTTATGAGGGTAAGTTGGTGTTTCAAGACCATGCTCTAATGCTGCACGTCTCGCTGTATTTACAATCAAAGACTTTGGTACATTTATATCGCGCAATCCATCTAAAAATTCATTCAGGCCTCGAGGTGAATAATTTTTTCGAGGAACCATCACATCATTGAACAAATCTACTATATTTGTATTGGGAATGACAACTCCCTTTCTGATTAACTGTCCAGAGCTGTTCCATCTTAAGATATCCGGATGTTGTTTGACGAAAGTCAGCAGTTGCCCCATCTTTTTACCATGCTGCTTCGGGGCGCTGGCCACAATCTGATCATTCACGCCGTCACCAACATCAGCTACGGTAGGCTTCTCCACTGAGACGGGTTGCTTTGTTTGTGTCAGACTACGATACCTCTCGAGTACTTGATTGTACATTTTCAACTGGTCACCAGGATGTAAGTCACCTCTCGACAGTGTCTCATTCATATCAGTATGCACCGAGGACAATTGCTTTTCCCTGCCGCTGTCTTCGTCCAACCGTTTCATTCTCAGGAACGTGGCTTCGGGAACGAGGATCATTTTCTTAGCGTGATCCATTTCCAAAAAGGGCTGGTAATAACCCGCCGAGTGCCGATAGTATTATCGGTAGAAATCCTCCTCTTTGAATGAGAATGTTACGTTTCTTTTTCAATCCCGTCTTTTTATCCAACACGGCCTTTATCCATCTTTTATGTTGTTTGAGCTGTCTTATACGGTTGGGACTGTGATTCACATCACCGTGTAAAGCATTCATGCAGCATTCGCATATGGCTCTGATAAGTGTTCCATCGGAAGCTTTTAAAATAGCTGTACGCATGGGCTTCTTACAGCGTGCTAGCAGATGCAACTCTGCTGCATGTTTTTTAACATTCGTTGGCAATGGCATCTTGCTCTTAGTTGAGCGTCAAATAAACCACACGTCCTTTTATCTAGGTACGTAGACAATTGTATCCTCGGTCGGTAGTATGCGCGTGCGCAGCCGGTGTGTCTCTGGTGTTTCAGGCTTCAAATCGACCAGCAGATAACCCCCACGCTCTCTGGTTGCATCAGTATATATCTCTTGAAAAAATTTTCCTCGCCCGGGAAACATTTGTTTTGCCAAACAGTTAATTTGGCTCTTGTCCCTTGTATTTTTGAACAGTACGAGGTACTGGGCATTCAAACTCATCGTCCTGCACTGTTTTCCTGGAGGGAACAAATTCTGCAGGATAAACATGACGGTGACGTTTCTGTGATGACAGCCTTTTGTAAAAAACTTGGTTAAATTTTTATCATCTTGCAGCTCCGACATGAGATCGTCGATCACGATTAGGTTTCTTTTTCCAGGGTCCAAGGTTTCGTAGAGGTCGGCTGGGAAACCCTCGACGAATTCGATGCTAAGAGACGCCATCTCTTCGTATAAAGGCTGGTATTCTCCATAGCACCATACGATGCGTTCAGGGAAAGGATCGATCATGCGATTTTCTATTATCTTCTTAGTAAACGTCGACTTGCCCGAAAAAGAGGGGCCCACAATGAGACCACTGAAGGGGTGCGCTAATTTCAGAGTCATGACTGCGAAGACAATGTCATATTGGATTTATATAGTTCCAGGGTCGCTTGTATTTCAGAGTATTTCTTAATCAGTTCCGTCCATTGCGAAATCAATAAGGGAACCCCTCGAATGCTTGCTTTTCCCCCGAAAAAATAACGGATGTCAACAATCAGGTGTCGGTTCAAGGGGCAAATATGTAACCAAAGGTCTGAACCCAAATCGAACTCTGTGCCACCCTCGCACGTCTCGTTCAAAGGTAACGATTCACACGTCACGTTCAATGGAAGAGACTCCGATATCGTATCGTCAGTGAGACGCTCGACTCTCAGTAGGATGAGGGTGACAAAACCCAGACAACTGAGAGTCAGGATCACCGCCGCGGGTAGAATGAATAACTTAGAAGCGTCCATCTCACAATTCCTAACGAGACCCTACATGTGATTCCTTTTATAGAAAGAAATTCAAAAAGGAAAGAAAAACACCATTCACAAGTTAATCTACTTTATGTCAATCATTACTGAAACGGTTTACAAAATCTAACACAATACAATCGTTTAGAATGAGATCTCGACTAAAAGGTTGCAACCATTCCCGCACCCCAGACGTCTTCATCATGACAAAGTACATACAGTAGGCCCCACATATAGAGGTTAATGAACTCTGCAAGCACTGGCCAGCATAGAAATAAGCGTTGCTGTGATGCTTTACGAAATCAAGAGCGCCGTACATTTGCGGGCTCTCACCAAAACTGTCAAAAAACTCAGCGTTTCCATTTTTGTCAAAATGCACAGCCAACCAGTGCATGCCATAACCCCCTGATACATCAGAGTTGAAAATATAAACTGACGGATACGTGTACATGCAGCGCGGTAGGGTGTCGATGGCGTAGACTCCTTTAAATTCGGGTATGTGATTCAAATACTTTTGCAATTGATGGTTAGTCATCCATGAGAACCTTTCGGCCTTTGGTGATTTCCAGGACATCGTCAAACTCGGCATACATTAACAAATTAACTGTGTGTGGTAAAGCAGTACCAAATTTGATTTCAAGTTTAAAATTTCCTTTCTTAATCAGTGATAGAGTATTGTCATCACCAGCCCCGGGAACAATGTCAAAGGCAAAGAGTGTGTATCCGTGACCGTACTCGTACCGACTTATATCAAAACCGTGATCTTTAAAGAGACCCCCGCAACCTGAAAATAAGGTCATGTACGCCCTTGCATAATGATCATGCTCAAAGTCAGGCTGTAGAGGTTGAGTCGGTACAGGTCGACCCGCAATGCTCATGCCGATATATTTTATGTTGTAGTGTTTAAACTCAAAGGGATTGAGGTTGACAGCCCCCGACATTGCAGCATCTTGAACAAAACCAAAAATTACACGTTTTGGTAATTCTCCCAAAAACAAGTTGTCCTTGCTCAACGACATACTACCAGCTGGTATGTTAATCTGTTTAACTTCGGTTTTGGTAAAGTGATATTTGGCATTACTTTTTTCCAGGGTCTTATTATGAGCCATCTGTATTGTTGGGGCTACGCACACCCTTTTCACGTACAGTGCTGCATCTACTATCTGTATCTTGTAACGTCCCTCAGGTTCTGATGACATGAGACAAAAGCTGTCGTTCTGTCGCGTAAACTTCAATTTCAAATCCACGTTATTCAAGAGTAATTTGTCCATAGTAAAAGCGTCGGCGTGAAGTCTTCCGAGTAATTCCACACTTTTGCTGCTCGAGAACTGTCGGAAACGTTCTACTAACCCCACATTTGCTCCGACCTCTGTGGGATCGCAGTCTACGAATTTACCGCCTTCATCTTTGATCCACATAGCTTGTTCCAAGAACGATTTCTTCGCATCCAAACCGTACGTCAGAAGTGTTTCGATGTATGCTTTATAACTGTAGGTATTACTGCTGGGCGATATCAGTCTGTCGCCTATGTGAATGTCAACCTGAGACCACAACGCGTGCAACAATAGATTGACAGGAGCCACTGGAGAACCGGGATGATCAGCATCAGTATGAGGATTGAGGTCCGTTCCATCTTTCTTGACGATTTTCACCTTCACGTAGAGTTGTGTCTGAGCCAAGTCGATATAACTATCGGGTTCACCGGCCACAATAAATTCCAGGGGCACCGTATCGCGAACATGATTGATCGGATTGATTTGTTCAACTTTGACGTGATCG
This sequence comes from Notospermus geniculatus, assembly GCA_002633025.1. Taxonomy (NCBI): domain Eukaryota; kingdom Metazoa; phylum Nemertea; class Pilidiophora; order Heteronemertea; family Lineidae; genus Notospermus; species Notospermus geniculatus. The sequence goes on along the minus strand of NMRB01000445.1, from coordinate 82,443 downwards.
ACGGCAACTTGCGTAGGCTTCAGATTGAACACGTCTAAATTTGACAGTGTGCTTGGTTGAGAACTTTCGTGAACCAGAGCCATGATTCTAAAAATTTTCACGCAACTTCGGACGTTTACTACTGCGTCTATGCTTCGGATGTCTACGAGTACCGGCTTTGCGTTTCGTCCCTTTTATAGTATTATCGATCAAACCCTCCACCTCTTCACCAGCTCTGTTGAGAAAGGCTTCTTTTGGCGTCTTTTTATTGACTACCACGTCACCTAGTGTACGCACACCGACTCTCGCTATCCTAGGCAATACCTTTCGACCAATCGATTTGATAATGGGCACGGCAGTCCTGAATAACCCGCTTAAGATTGAGCCTATACCAGCACCATGTTGCATGGTGGATCCCGAATAGTACGGTACACTACCTCCAGCTTGCGCATGATAGTAGTCACAACAGGACGCTATATCGGGCCGGTACTCGCACCTCATTCTTGTCGCTTAAAATGCAGTACAACAACTGTTTTTCCTCTGCGAAAACTCACATGTCGCCCATCATCCCTCCTTATATCGATTTCAACGTTATCGATTGTCTGCCGAGCCAGTGGAAAGTAGTAGGGATTCTTGTAAATGACAGCCGTATTTCCATCACCTTTCTTCGTAGAATCAACTACACGTAGTAGGGGGACCATACTGTCCCCTACCAGCTGTTGTGAGACAATGTCTGTGTAGAGGTAGAAACCGTGGCATCCTACATCGACGTCTGCAATGTATGGTGCTTTCTGCGTCTTGTCATACACCGTCCCTGACTCAAAACCGAGACAGTGCGCAATATCTCCTTGTAGAATGATACTGAGTTTTGGATTGTTGATCACTAGAGATGCATATCCGGTTAATTTGCCATAGGTAAAATAAATGGCTTTCTGAGGCTCTGAAACATGAGCGCCATGTTCGGCAATCTTGATCGAGCAAGATTGCAGTATCAGGTCGTTGAGAGCTTTCACAATATCAGAGATTTTCCTGTATTTTCCTGCTTCTAGACTGGTAGCAACCGTCAAGTAACCGTCATCGCTTTTCAAGCGCAGAGTAAAACTGTTCTCCGAAGTGATATTGTCAATGTCGTTCACATAATGTATTTCGCTAAGGCCAACATGCCAAGCGCCATTCAATTCAAGCGTCTGTGGTAAATTAACTTTGTACGAGTTCTGTGAGTTCTGGGGGTACAGGTGGCGGCTTGCGTTGCTCGGCAGTGTTAGGTAAAATTCTCTCATGCTGATTCAGTGTCGGGTTTGGTAGTAAATAGGCCGTCCCGGACGAGAGTAAGGTCAACCACAGTTCCGTCTGACCAGTGTTGAGAGACAGATTGACTATAGCCGTAATGATGACCACATAAACAATGACAATTTGACAAAAGTACACAATTTCATCCTTGGGAATTTTCTGTCCGAATAAACACCAGCTCGTCATTTCTTATATAGTTTGTGTACCCAGGAGTTGAATTTTTTATCGTAACCTAACCACTTCACAAAGTGTTCCTTCTTTTTCCCGCGACCTCTGGTTTTTATAACTTTTTCAATTTCCCAAGTATCAGGATTGATAACTGGCTGAAGCTCGTGTTGGTAAAACAAACCCTTCAGGATTTCGTTTTGATAATCTTTCAAGGTGTACAAGGGGAGTCCAAATCTTTTATGACGTCTGTGGATGGTGAATATTTCTTCGGTGTAATTCCAGGAATATCCTTTTTCGAAGGGATGTTTCGCCTTACTCACCCTGACCGTATCTCCCGGTGAAAATAAGTATTTCACATGACGTTGTTTTGGTTCTAAAAGTTTCCGGATTTGTGCAGCATTCTCGAATGTCACATCTGCCGGGGCCATTCTGATGGTTCTGTGGATTCTGTTATTATAGCCTCGGACTATCTTTTGTAAGACATCAACATAACGGTGTGTATTCTTAGAGGTGAAGTATTTGTAAAGCCTGCTCTTTAGCGTACGTATCATTCGCTCGGCTATGCTTGCTTTCGTCTCAGCATTATTCGTTGTGAAATATTGAATTCCTTCCTTTTTCAGAAACGCCTTAAAATCTTTATTCTTAAACTCGGTTCCATTATCAGTGTAGACACTGTCAGGTTTTCGTTCTTTTAGCACTTTCTTAAAGGCATCTATAATTGTCTGAGGTCTCTTGTTTTTCACAGGTATAGCCCAACAGTAACGACTAAAAGAATCGATCACAACAAGTATGTAACGCAATCCGTTATTTTCACCACTGATGTTGGACATGTCAGCCAAATCTGCTTGAAATTGTTGATTGATTTGTATAACTTCTACATGCCTCCTTGGAAAGTGTTTACGTAGAGGCCTGTGTAGGGTGTATGCCCGTTGTTTCCGCAACCAGCGTATCACCTGAGCCTTGCTGATTCCTTTAGCCTTGACCGCTTTGTACAAATTGGCCGCCGTACCGAAACCGTAAGGATGTTCCGGATCGTAGTAAATTTCTCTCAGCGTCGAATCCATATTTCCGAAAGAAGAACCTCTAGATGAGCTACTCTCCTCCTGAAACGCGCTCGATCCCTAGCAAACACCTCCCAAGGACTCTGACGATCCTCAAAAGGTATGATGTGTACCCTCACCAGGTGTGAAAATCTCACACTACCTGGCATAACTGCATGTTGAGAAGTATTGGTAGGAAATCATCCTCGGCTCTTTTTATATTCTTCACACCGCTAACAATCACTTTGCCACTGTGAAATATGGAGAAGTTTGTCGATCCCAATTTAACCATGGCCGCCGGGAATATTTCCGGCTCATACACAACGTTCTCTTGCATCTTACAAAATTCAGCAAGATTCAGACGATTTCCCATGTCGTATGTCAAGGTCATTGTCTGAAGGTAAATGCGTGATAACTTCACTGGGTACCCCAGGCGCTGTAAAATCCGTGAATACTGACGGACAGCCTTGCGAGCTTGCGCAAAACTCCGACTTCCACAGCAGACGAGCTTGCCGTTGTTGAACACTAGGCACGTACTGCCTATTTTACGTGATTTCCATATGGCACCACTGAAAGATGATGGTCTGTATACAAGATTACAGTGTTGCCCTACAAGTTTTGATAAATTTATAGCGCAATTCAACGAAGTTGTCACAACGGTGTTGACGGTGCGCAACATCTTGTACAAATGACCATCGTCTTACAGAAGCATGCAGTTTAAAGACAGAAAACAAAGACAGAAAACAAAGTCAAAATTGTAGTTATAATAATAATAATAATATATATTGTTTCAAGATACACTTATCAGAATGTACATTCATTTACACATGACTTAAAGCATTACACACATCAATAATCGCTCCATGGTGTACACTGCCTACACTGAAGTGCCCCAAGTTGGTTGCAGTGATCATCTTGCGTATAACAAGGTTCAATATCTTTCAGCTCTGTGACAATTTCAGGTAAAGTGGTGAACAATTTGACCAACTCTGCCCATTCAACCTCATTCAGAGTAATACCAGTCTTCGTTGGTTTTGGCTCTTCAGCAGAATCACTAGGCGTCTTCTTAAAGTACTGCCTTATGTGTATGACACGGGACGTTCTGTAGTTGTTAACTACCACAAACTTGCCCCAACCGATGTGCTTCATGTCATCGAATTCAGTCGTCGTTTCTACAAAGTCTTTACTGTGACATAGTTGATACCATTGCTGGCATGTAAGGGCTATACCTATCTTCGTAGGATATAACCTTGAGGCGTTTTCAGCAAAGCAACGAATGTGGACGTACATGGTACCAAGGTGCGTACGAACATTGACGTACCTGTCACGCCCCAAATGATGCCTGGTCCTGTCCACGGGTAACAACCCTTCATTGTACGCGAGTCTCCGTTTCGTATCGTCCAAACGCGGATCCTCGGCATCTCGAACCGACTTCCTTTTGGTGCCTACTTGCGGGGCATTGGGGAGTACCGGCTGATCGTCAGCCCGTTTCCTGATCTCCGTCAGCATGTCGAGCCATTCCGCCTCTGTTAAAGTTATTGAAATCGAACGCACATCCCTATTACCACTGACGTATGACTCCAACACGTAGGTCCGTACTCCAGGCGTAAAATACACCGTCACGGTATCGTTCAACTTGCAGGATTCCGCACCGTCAGGCATATTCAGGATTGCTTTTAAAACGGCCTCTGTCAGACCAATCCACACCTCTTCTTTCCTTAACATGGCCCTGTATTTCCCCGACGTGTAGAATCTTATCGCGGCCATTCTGCAAAACATCAAAATAAAAAGGAGTTACTTACTTTGCCAGGCAGAAACGATGGTTTCAACTTCATCAAAAATTGCCATTTTCGAAATACGATTGTAGAGTAGAAGATCGGGGTACATACCTGTCGATGAAAATGTAGACACTGTCCTGAACAAGAATACGGATGTATACGGGAAGTATGTAGACGATGCAGGCTACTGGCAGAACAAGAGGTCTGAAGTCTTCGAAGGTCTTTGGTGAAAATGATGGTTCTCCAAGTTTTCGCCGCGCTTTATATCGTGGCCATTACAAATCTTATCACCGGCACGCTTATCATAAGACACCTTAATTGACAACTATCACAACATTAAAACGTATTAGATAATACCCTCCAGCATCCCAATCTCCTTAATAACAACCTTCGTGATCTCATTCCATTGTGCGTTTTAATTCGCCTCGTTGACCATGGGCTATTTTTCATCTAACTCATCGACCCCATTGTATTTTAATTTGCTTCAGCAAACCCATTCAATTCTTTTGGACCCTCATTCTATTTTCAGAAACTGTTGCACCTGCCAGTCTATTTTAAAGTGTGACCACTTGCTATTTTCATCGACCTTATCGACCCATTCAATTCTTTTACACCGTCATTCTATTTTTAGAAACTGTGGCACCCGCCAGTCTATTTTTAAAGTGTGGTACCCGGGTATGCATACTACTGTACCAGATCACCGGGAACAGCACAGTTGAGTGTAGATACGACGCCACGTTGAGTGGTCACCCAAAATGTGTGAACAATGGTAGGTACCTTCAGGGTAATTAACAGACCTTACTGTTAATGAAAGTAGAATGTGTCTCGAATGCCACAAACTTCTGCGCTACCTTATTGCATGAAATATTCTCCTGGCTAAAATAAAAATATATAGTTTTTCCCGCCAGGAATACATGTCCTGTGCCCTATGTTGGCCAACACAAACAAAGCCGTCGAAAACTTATTATTTTGTACATTGCAGAAATAAAGATGATAAAGAAGCACATTGATACGGTACTCAATGTGACATACTACATGCACTTGTACTTGGAGTAATACGTTCACTTTATTTCAGGTAACTGATCAAAATGTATCCAATTTTTCGTAATAAACCAATACATACTTCATACAACTCTATCTTCGTCTTCTTTTCTCTTTCATTGCATGCGTTCGTCGCCTTATCACTCTGTATTTAAAATGTACGAAGGCCTATTGGTTGTACATTTCTGTACGCAGTTTTCATATTCTCAATAGCCAGCCGCCTCTATCCCTTGGAAATACTTTTTTTCTAATTCATCTCATATATTCTGTCACCTTATTGCGCGTCAATGAAAAGTCGTCTTTGAATGGGTTCAAATAAATATGAACCGGATTATCATTATAATTCTGTTGTTTGGAAAACCCAAAACGATGCCACAATATCATGTGCAAGTACAAATGTACATGAATGTAATTGCTGAATAACGTAGGCCTACCTGATCTTTGAAATTGGGTTGATGCCCGAGGCAATCTCGAAGGGGATGTGTAGGCTCGTAGTTAGACTGATAATCCATTACGTAATGTACGTCAAGCGAATCTTAATTATCGAATTCTTGAAGGCTCAACGGATTTGTTTTCCAAGTAGGCCAATATGTCATCGAATAAACTTAGTTGAACTTGTTCTGTTTTAAAAATATACCGGTAAGTCTAACATGTTCTCTGATTTTGGTTGGACTTCTCATTTAATACGCACATCATGTAGATAAAAAATTGTTGTTTATTTCAGCCCGTCCCGGTGTACCAGTCGGTAAGTCATTACAAATTATGGCACGCACTGCCAAAAAATTCGTATACATACAGTCCCAAAATCTACGTCGGTGTTACGGCCGACTTAACCTTTAAGTTAAGTTGCTAGGGTCAGGGTTAAGTTGGCTCGCACTATTGTAGTGTTGCTGTGCCCCCAGTTTCGGATCGTCGGGAATTCCCAGCTTTTCATCAGCAAATCAGAATGCATGAATGTTGTCTGTATTATAAAAAGTGTTTAATTGTAACCTCGGTTGCCGGGTGAACTCTGTATATAACGGGGTAAAATTCTTGCTTGGGACAGAAGACCAAACTAGCTTGAGGGGTACGTTTGGTAGCCGGGAGCATTCAGCTCGTTAGAATTGATGATGATGACGCAACTTATGATGTTATGTTAAGACTATGCTGCTGCAGCTACGGTTGTTGTAGTTCGCAGTTACGGAGTTCACGCTGGCGGCGAGG
>NMRB01000445.1:22968-74469 GCA_002633025.1 Notospermus geniculatus | reverse complement strand
TGTTTTAAAAATATACCGGTAAGTCTAATATGTTCTCTGATTTTGGTTGAACTTCTCATTTAATACGCACATCATGTAGATAAAAAATTGTTGTTTATTTCAGCCCGTCCCGGTGTACCAGTCGGTAAGTCATTACAAATTATGGCACGCACTGCCAAAAAATTCGTATACATACAGTCCCAAAATCTACGTCGGTGTTACGGCCGACTTAACCTTTAAGTTAAGTTGCTAGGGTCATGGTTAAGTTGGCTCGCACTATTGTAGTGTTGCTGTGCCCCCAGTTACGGATCGTCGGGAATTCCCAGCTTTTCATCAGCAAATCAGAATGCATGAATGTTGTCTGTATTATAAAAAGTGTTTAATTGTAACCTCGGTTGCCGGGTGAACTCTGTATATAACGGGGAAAAATTCTTGCTTGGGACAGAAGACCAAACTAGCTTGAGGGGTACGTTTGGTAGCCGGGAGCATTCAGCTCGTTAGAATTGATGATGATGACGCAACTTATGATGTTATGTTAAGGCTATGCTGCTGCAGCTACGGTTGTTGTAGTTCGCAGTTACGGAGTTCACGCTGGCGGCGAGGGAAGTTTGTTTCCATGTATCACCAGGGTCCGAGAGTCTAATAAACCATGTAGTACTTACGAGAACATCAAGTTGCGTTAAATATCTAACCCTGATTGTGTCAACGGCACCATTCAAGATCCCTCACATTATCATTCTAAAGAGATGAACCTGGAAGTAGTAATCCACGAAATACAAGACACATCCCATGCATAGCAGAACCGTCTAACACACTGACGACCTAGTCACGCGGGTCATTTCCTCACCGCACAAGTGACGATAGCCCGGACTGTGGCCTGTTAAAGTATATTCCACCAAAAGTTGAGTGCGGTATTTCAAAGGTTTGACTCCTGACCGTAATCAACAAGCTGTCACCATCAGTGGTAAACGGGGCATCAGATACCCTTATCTGGGTCACTCCGGTAAGTGATCCAGTTTAGGTTCAAGTCAAGAATCATGCCGACCTCGAACGTAGGCAAGGCCGCAAGCGACCCAGGCATGCCAGGGACAGCCAAAGATCCTGCCTCACCGCTCTTCTAGAGTATCAGCACCAAGTTCAAGATATGATGCTGACGACCTTTTAAGAGAAGAGTGATCCAGTTGGGGAGAAAAGGGCCGGACTGGCGTCACGAGTCGCCTACCGCTATGGCAAGTTCCGTGTAGCAGACGAAGAGGAACGACAGCCCACGGAGAACCTGCATCGTCTATTACAGGCCTTAGAAAAGGCATTCCGCAAGTTTCAGGTGATCCACACAGTCAAGCCCGAAGACAGCATTTCACAAGTGAGTTCCAAGACCAGCTGAGCCAGCAGCAGTACGGCCAGCGCACTCGTGAAGGCCGCAGCAAAGAGGGCAACACTATCGGCAAAGTTAAAAATGCAAGATCAAGTCACGGACAAGAAGCTAGAGATCCGGGAAAGATCATGGCAAGCCGAAAAAGAGGTTAAAAGACTGGAGATCATATCAAAGATGGAGATCCGGAAGTTCGCCGATCATCCGTTCCCTTTGCCGGCAACTTAACCCCCCGGCCTGCCCCGCATGCAGGATACGGCGCTCGCCTTCTTCCTTCTCGCGCCTCTGAACCGGCAATGTTCGGTTCTCTCCCAATACTCGCAAGCGAGAGGATAGAAGGCGCTGAGGGTGTGTATGGACATTAACCAATGTATTTCTTTCTGCGTTAAATTGCAGAAACGGGAGACTGTGGAAGAATCCACCCACCAAAAAATGGACTGGTGACGTGTAATCAACGTGGTCTATACGACTTGTAAGTTTTATTTAGTTTGTTTGCAGTTTTCATGAAAGTTTGCGGTGGAGTGTGACTAGCAAACAATGTCAATAGGAGGTCAAGTACTGCATGATGGCCAATCACTTAATTCTTACCAAGTGTTTCGTAGAGAAATACAGTGGCGTGTTGCATCCACCGTTTTCACTTTAACACAAAATGCACTTTGACAAAGTAATAATACAGAACATTTCAACTTACAGGGCATGTACGGGAACATGCAATGATGGCTATAGCTTCCCAGATGGCAAACTCTCGATTACGTTAACCTGCGACCGGTTCAGCGGGAAGTGGGCTGACGGGAACCAGTTTACCGACTGCATCCGTAAGCGAAATCGCAATGGTCATTTTCTTTACAGTGCCACAGAGCAGGAGCTTTCAGTCAGTTGACCAATAGGTGTCACAATCACTACGGTCCAATTCAATGCCAAGCGGACCCATTCATGGTTGATTGAGCATCAATCAGGATAATTTTATATTGTACATGTATTGCTCCGCTAGAACATTGCTGCCGTCTTTTGGCGATAAGCGCGTCTGACTGCTCCTAGTAGAGGAGAATAGACAAGAAAGTTACCTCATAGTCATTATTGTTTAATACATGTACATCCAGGAAAACAGAATCTTAAAATAAGAAAATCCAACAGGAAGAACTGCATGAATATCTATCTCAAAGTCAGTTTTGAAACGCCTTCAGGTTTCTCAAACTGCTTATCCTACCAAACCTTCACGAAATGAGTGAGTTACATACTTTTGAGTAATTTACTCATAAGTTTTGATCTAAATTCAGCAAAATGCACAGACAAGTGTCTCAACGGTGGAATATGTTCAGCACCGAATACATGTACCTGTCCAGAAGGTTATCGTGGACCACAGTGTCAATTTAGTAAGTGGCATTTTTTTTGCCTTGATCGTTCAACCTGCGTGATTTTGTTCGAAATTTGTTGCTTCGATAGTGGTATGATTAAAACCCTTCCTCAGCACGGTACTAACTTGACGGTACGGTAGAGTACGGTGATATGCACTTTTGAAACGTGGAGCGCATTAGCGGGTGAGGTTGCTGCAGGTCTACTGATGGCTTACTCGGTACTGGTGTGACAGTGCGACTTTGCTGATGGCTTTTAAGAGAAGAAAACATCCGCTTGCATTTGCACGAAGCTAAAAACACAAAGGCAAACCGTCATGGAATTGAATTTCCTATCAACGTCATATTCCTGTTCACATTATCATATTCATCCGGTGTCGGCGATATAATTCATGGGTATGGTGATTCCTTTTTGGTGTAGAGACCGACGCATGCAAGACTCCAGCGGCACCGGTGAACGGTTGGATCAAGTGCACCAAGGGTGTCAATGAGACCACGTGCAACGTGGGGTGCTATCCAGGCTTTGTCTTCATCACGCCACCAGCTCCAAAGTACACGTGTAACGTCTTTGGTGATTGGAATCCGTCGGACGAGGTCCCGGATTGTATGCACAGTAAGTGATGCAAAGATTCTCACAAACATGAACAGTATGTTCAAAACTTGAATGGCTCAACAAATGCCAACTGAATTGACGCCATCTGGAGGAGAGGGACCTTTGTTTAAACAGCCACCCCCGAGATGTGACGAAAACTTCACAGATGCATGAATTAAGCTTGGCTGCTTTTCTGTTCTAGTGGAAGCCTAACAGCGTTGTACTGTCTGTCAAGCTTATTTCCTTTCTTTTTTGCGATGAGGGCATGATGTGACTTTGCAACAATCACGCAAGGGGAGGGGACCCTTTTTAACTTGCATTGCATGAGGAGAATGGTGCATGGGCCCATTACTGACACGACTGAACAACACTGCAACGATTCTGCTACCTGGCCAAATTGATAAAAATGGGAAAGGATCGTAGTTCATACTGTAAAGTTCGTTTTGTCAACCCTTTTTGTCATCCAACTGTTTGTTCTCATCTTTCAGAGGTTATTCCAGTAACGACAAGGGCGCCAATCTATGGCACCACCACGAATATGCCTATCGTCAGCACAAGTGAGTACAACCATTAGTAGTCGATTGACCTATCCACACGTATATCCTTCAGAAATCACCAGAGAAAAAGGACAACACACCCACTGATTAATCGAATCCATAGCTTTGGTTACTTCTTACCGAGAGCGCATACCAGTCACAAACCTTCGAGACCTTGGAGAAAACCTTATCATGTGAAAAAACGACAGGATACAACGAAATTTCTCTCTTTCAGTCCACCCTGGACCCCTCGAAAAGCCAGGACAATGCGTCGCCTGGTCGCAGGACAATTACAGAACCTTCGACGGGCTCCACTACCAGTACGAGGGTTCCTGTACCTATATTTTGGCGAAGGACTGTAAGTTCAACACCTTCAGCATCCACGTCATTAACGACAAAAACACCGAACCACATATAATCTCGAAGAGAGAGGTGGATATATACATGGGTAAGTTCCTAAATCATTTCCGTAATTACCTGTAGAACAAAAACCCCAAACCTGTTGAAGGCATCCTCCCACAGCAAAGGTGTTTAGTTCACTCCTCTTTATCCACTCACATAGTGTATGATGAGGAGAGAGGCCAAGACCCTGCTGTGGGAGAAAGGTTGAAAGTGGCCAGACAAAGAAGAAGAACAACAACAAGTGACAGCTTCCTTCACCAATGTTAATGTACTTTTGTTTTATGTCTGCAGGTAACAACAAACTTTCCCTCCGGAAGGCTGCGGATGGTCCTCACGTAACTTACAACGGTCAAGAGGTTCACTTACCGACGAATAAACATGGTTTCATCTGTGAGAAGATTGCTTCCTACATCTACATCAGGACTGGTCTTGGCTTCACCCTAAAATGGGACGGCAACGACGCCATCTACGTGGATGCAGATAAAAGGTCTGTAAGAAAGAAACATGGATTCTTCAGAATCGATGCTCGTCTCGACTTTGCTTCCAAATGGCAGGCAATGCGAGCAAATGATCTTCCCAGACTTCGGAAGTGCAAGTCTTGGAACAGACATTTGCATCTTGTGTAACTCCGATCCCCCTTTCAAGACAGGCGCTTGCGCTGACGACGCCTCCACTTTTGGTCTGTAACTAGCTACATGTATCCTTTACCCCAGCTGCTGACACAACACATAACATTCAGCCACGATACTAATGACAGCCGAGGTGATGTTCAATCATAGACCATCAGTCAGTAAAAATGTCCAAGGACAATGCACCCAAGAATCACCGTCCGTTGGATAAATCCTGTCCGGTAGTCTTCCAAAGAGTTCAACTGCCTCGCGAACAGCGTCCTCGAAACTGGTCAACCAGAAGCCTTGTGCATGTATCTTCAACTCCACAGAGGAGAAAGAAGTCGAATACGCTTTTTCACTTTTTCCAGATTGATGAATCACACATGTGGCCTTTGCGGGAATTTCAATGGCAACCGTTCTGATGAGTTCAGGACGGTGGATGGCAAGCGGACAACCGTTGATGCTTTCGGAAACAGCATGAAGATGGACAAAGTTGGAGGTAAGAAAGGAAAAAGAGCTGGGTAAGGGGAGTTATCAGAAGCAATGAGTGGAAGAAAGTGGGAGAAATCAAACGTGTCCAAAGTGATTGACTGCTGTTTCAAATCCTCTTCGAAAAGAACCAAGACTATGGTCAGACCTAGGTACCCGTGCCGTAATCGGCTAAGTTCGGCGAAAGTCTGTGTTAGAGTCTGAGAGGCACACTGAAAATAATTTGAGTTTTGTCAAACGTTTAAAGTAGCATTTTGAGCCCCACTTTCCAATCAAGGAGGCATGCAAAATGGTTTAAAACAATAGATACATCAATCTATTTCCAGAGCCTTGCGTTGAGAAGCCAAAGACAAATACGTGCCGGTCACCATCGGACCGGGAAAAAGCAAACAACGTTTGCGGGCAACTCAATTCTTCTGTTTTTGGCGCGTGCCATGGGGTAAGTGAATGATTTTACCGCCTTTCTTTATAGACAGCCTCTTTAAAGGACAACGGTATTGCCACTTTTTCTCGACAGCCGGCGCCAGCGCGCCACTCTCCAACCCAGGGACGAACTACTTAGTCGGCGAATTTACCCGGTGGTACATTTTGTAATGCATTTTTGTAGTTCGTGCTGCTGCCGGTACGTAGCTCCCTCTACATCGGCAGTGAAATAACACATTAGAGATCCAATACCGTGCTCCTTCCCCTTTAAAACAGCCCCTTCTCATGAATCCTGCCGTGGCAATGATATCATCATTTTCAAAGTCTCTTGTCATTTGATGGTTTACCAATATGTAGCGTATTGAATGTACTTGGACATCTGGATAACGAGTTCTCACGTTTCGTACCATTTGGCCCTTAAACTATGCAGAACTCAGCAACAATGTCCGTTAGGCATACTGCAAGGATACAACAGGCAAATACGCAACTGCATTCATTTCTGAAATTAAAAAAACTGTTCTTCCTACTCAGGTGGTTGACCCTAATCCTTACATCAAAGCCTGTGTGCACGACTACTGCAACTGTGCACATACGCGGCTTGCAAACTGCATGTGCAATACGTTTGAAACATACGCGAGGGCCTGTCTCAGAGCGGGAGTGAAATTGACATGGAGGAGCAAGGATCGCTGTTGTAAGTTTAATGTTACATAGGAGGTTTAGAAATCAAACGATCAACGTAAATTTTACGACAACGTTATTTTTCATACTACACATTCACCAGATTTTATATTGCATTTTCGGGACAAAAACAATAACGTTATCGTTAACGTTTATTGTTTGATTCCTAAACCTCCCTATTGGTGAAGTTTCCAAAAAATGAGAAATCCTCGTCGAATTCTGGACACTTTGGATAAAATCATGAAATCGACAGTCCAACAAAAAACATCAATCCACAAATATTTTTGAATAAGTGTTCCTTTTGATTTTGCAGCCTACCACTGTCCATATGGGATGGTATACAAAGAATGTGGGGACTCGTGCCCAAAAACCTGTCAAGATAAGTATTACGACTGCTTGGACAGCCATTGCGTGGATGGATGTCACTGTCCAACCAACATGAGACTCCAGAATGGACAATGTGTGGCCGAGAAAAAGTGTCCCTGTGTTCACCAGAGTCGCAGCCATGTTGCAGGGGCGATTATCAAGAAAGATTGCAACACATGGTAAAATTTCCTTTTTTTGTAAGGTTCAATCACATGTTGACCAGGTTCTTCCTGGTATAGCGAGTCTGCCTACCATTCAACACATTTTTTTAGGAAGTCATCAATTGAATTCCTGTGCAATTTCTGCTGTCACTTTTTCAGCATCTGCAAAGCGGGCAAATGGGACTGTACAAACATACAATGTGAGGGTACCTGCATAGTGGCCGGGGATCCGCACTACATGACGTTCGACGGCAAACGATACGACTTCATGGGCGAATGTTCTTACTATTTGATGTATGACAAAAGTTATAAGATCATAGGCACAAATATCAAGTGTGGTGCCGGCGGCGCTACTTGCGTGAGGTCCGTCACCATTCTAGCAGGGGGCTCGAAAATTGAGATGAAACAAGATAAGTTCATTTACGTTGATGGACAAGAGGCAAAGACGCTGCCCTTCCATAAAAACAATCATACAATTTTTGCTGCGTCTTCTCTATTTGTCAAGGTAAGTTTCTAACTGAGTGTACCCCAAGTTCGAAGATTGCAATCCTTGCTTACGATTGATTCATAACTGGTGTACAACGGAGAACCTCATGTCGAGCCAATCTCCTTCCAGCACTTTCTGAATGATACTGCAATTAGCTTGCAGCCAGCAAACGACCCGTGAATGTTGCAAATCAGCAAGAAAGACGCCAACGCAACAAGTGTTGTGCTATACATTGGCTACATCTGCGTACACGCTGTCCGTTTTAGTGTTGATCGTAAAATAGCACCTTGTTTTTTTCAGGTCTTGCTCTCCAACGGCCTAAGCGTTGCCTGGGATGGTGGCACAAGAGTCTACATCTTCGCCCCACCGAAGTTCCTCGGCAAGACGATGGGCCTGTGCGGTACATTCAACAATAACCAGAATGACGACTTCCTGACGTTGGAAGGTGACATAGAGGTCAATGCAGTGGCTTTTGCTAATAAGTGGAAGGTTGATCCGAAATGTAGTGACAACACTGGCGGAGAAACCCGACCTTGTGAAGTTAACCCACAGAAAAAGCCAGACGCTTTGACTAAATGTGGCATCCTAAAGGGACCATTGTTTCAAGGTAGGTACTTCTTCAGGTCCGTACGTGCGAGAGAAATGAGAGTCTTCAGAATAGATTCTTCTTCATCTCACCAAATCCGAAATGAAAGATCTTACAGAGTCATCAAAAAGTAGTAGTAGGCCTACACGTATATACAACTTGATTACATGTAGTTCAAAATATAGGAAATGGTCTTTTCCCTGTTTGCATCATTTTACAAAAGTTGGTGCCCGTTCCGGCCGGCAAAGAAGTTTAAATTGCCGAAGCTGAAGATGGTTCAGCTGCTATGGAACCATGGAAGGGACGCCAAGCGGGCAGCATTAGGCTGGTGCCAAGATGGAATGCACTTCGGGACTAATATCAGAGTCCCTTTCATCACCGATTCGTATTTCTCTGACCTGTGTTTTTTATCTTAGAGTGTCACAGAGTCGTTGATGTGACCGACTACTACAAGGACTGTATGTACGATATCTGTGAATGTACTAAGGACCTAAGGCGCTGCATGTGCCCAACTATGGCCTCATACGCCGACGCCTGTGCAAAGAAGGGGGTCAAGATCAACTGGAGGTCTTCAGTAAAGGAATGTGGTAGGCAATTTTGTGTGCTTTTTTTCAAGTTTGCTTTCTTGCAAGTAGCCACGACATGACATCCAATTTTGCCACCAGACGTTCACAGCTGCCCAAAATCAGGGTCCACAAGGGCATGGAGACTATCAACAAGAACCAACTCTCTCTGCTGCAGAATTTATAGGGTAATGTAAATAAGACACTACATTGTCACACGACCTGTCGTGACAGTGAGCAGTAACAGCGTAGCAGAGGTGTTTTGGATGCAAAAGATCAAATTGAGCCCGCATCATACTTTCTCGTTTCCACAGCTGTTAAATGCACTGGTGGTCAGGTTTATCAGATCTGTGGAAACGGCTGCACTCGGTCTTGTCGAGCCCTGTCTCTCGGCATCAACTGCGCAGATACCTGTATAGAGGGGTGCAACTGTCCCGCTGGAAAGGCCCTGAACGACGGTGGCTTGTGCATTCCAACATCGCAGTGCAAGTGTCATTTCGACGGAAGGGAGTTCGATCAAGATAGCTGGGTCAATATGGGTGCCAGATCATGGTAAGTTTAATCCATATATTAAACCTGGTGCTGCTACGTCTTTGATTCGACGAGTTCGATGCCCTCCCGATGCGGAGCAGAACAAGCAATTTATTGGGTCATTAGTTTATGCCTCATCACACTGAGATAGTTCTCAGTACGTTCTTGAAAATGTTGCCGAATGGGCTCAAACGGTGTGCGAACGGAGTGGACGTNCAGTCAGGAACTTTTGCCGCATCGGGAGGTGACCTCCCAATCGAAAAAACTCCCAGTCGGGAGGTAATAACCGAATTGAGTTTTCGTACACCTCCCAATTGGGATTTCAATGTTCTCTTCCCTTCCCAACTTTCATCAAATATTGGGGAAAATCAACGTCAACTCGGCCAGAAAATTTACTTCAATCAGAAATTTTTTTCACACAAACCTTGATCTTTGTTTCACGTTTTCCACTGGTTACGACCATATTGCGCAAATGCGCGATGTGATGCGCAAATCAGTTCTTAGATTTTGAACTGCCTGATCGAGACATTCCTCCTGTTCAAGCAACAAAAAATTACAACATAATATCCCGTTTCGGACACAACCTCCGAGTCGGGAGATGCAAAATCCCAATCGGGAGGTGATCTCCCGATGCGGCAAAAGTTCCTGACTGTATACGTGCGAGAGAAATGAGAGTCTTCAGAATAGATTCTTTTTCATCTCACCAAATCCGAAATGAAAGATCTTACAGAGTCATCAAAAAGTAGTAGTAGGCCTACATATGCAACTTGATTACATGTAGTTCAAAATATAGGAAATGGTCTTTACCCTGTTTGCATCATTTTACAAACGTTGGTGCCCGTTCTGGCCGGCAAAGAAGGTTGAATTGCCGAAGCTGAAGATGGTTCAGCTGCTATGGAGCCATGGAAGGGACGCCAAGCAGGCAGCATTATGCTGGTGCCAAGCTGGGACGCACTTCGGGACTAATATCAGAGTCCCTTTCATCACCGATTCGTATATTTCTCTGACCTGTGTTTTTTATCTTATAGAGTGTCACAGAGTCGTTGATGTGACCGACTACTACAAGGACTGTATGTTCGATATCTGTGAATGTACTAAGGACCTAAGGCGCTGCATGTGCCCAACTATGGCCTCATACGCCGACGCCTGTGCAAAGAAGGGGGTCAAGATCAACTGGAGGTCTTCAGTAAAGGAATGTGGTAGGCAATTTTGTGTGCTTTTTTTCAAGTTTGCTTTCTTGCAAGTAGCCACGACATGACATCCAATTTTGCCACCAGACGTTCACAGCTGCCCAAAATCAGGGTCCACAAGGGCATGGAGACTATCAACAAGAACCAACTCTCTCTGCTGCAGAATTTATAGGGTAATGTAAATAAGACACTACATTGTCACACGACCTGTCGTGACAGTGAGCAGTAACAGCGTAGCAGAGGTGTTTTGGATGCAAAAGATCAAATTGAGCCCACATCATACTTTCTCGTTTCCACAGCTGTTAAATGCACTGGTGGTCAGGTTTATCAGATCTGTGGAAACGGCTGCACTCGGTCTTGTCGAGCCCTGTCTCTCGGCATCAACTGCGCAGATACCTGTATAGAGGGGTGCAACTGTCCCGCTGGAAAGGCCCTGAACGACGGTGGCTTGTGCATTCCAACATCGCAGTGCAAGTGTCATTTCGACGGAAGGGAGTTCGATCAAGATAGCTGGGTCAATATGGGTGCCAGATCATGGTAAGTTTAATCCATATATTAAACCTGGTGCTGCTACGTCTTTGATTCGACGAGTTCGATGCCCTCCCGATGCGGAGCAGAACAAGCAATTTATTGGGTCATTAGTTTATGCCTCATCACACTGAGATAGTTCTCAGTACGTTCTTGAAAATGTTGCCGAATGGGCTCAAACGGTGTGCGAACGGAGTGGACGTAGTGGCAATTTTTTACTGTCTTTTTACAAACTTCATTGATGGGAAGGGTGCTCCAGAACATCGAGGCATTATTTGGCCAACCGTTACACGTTCTAGCTCGTTTTACAATTTTTGGGGGGTCAGGGCAAGACATTTTGAGAACTACTTCAGTGCGACAGTACCTTTACGCTGGAACCTACGAAGTGTTATTTCATTTTGTATTACTGGCATTTTTCTGAATATTTCAGTATATGCGACAATGCCCGATGGAAGTGTGGGCCAAAAAGGCCAAACTGTACTGACGTTTGTCCTGCCAACATGGAGTATGCGGTCTGTCGTCCAGATTGTCCAAAGACATGTGCCACCAACACCAAACAGGAGTGTGGTATCACGTGTATTCCTGGATGTGTCTGTAAACCAGGCTACGTCCTAGATGGCAACACGTGTGTCCAGGAGACTATGTGTCCATGTCATCATAACGGAAAATCGTATGACGAGGGGGCCACTATAAAGAGAGACTGCAACACATGGTAAGTACTACCGTACTGGATTTTCGGAACATCGTGGTCATAATTTCCCAACTTCCACAGCTTTGGATTTTCCTGTCAAATGGTAAGCAAGTACCTTCCACTTCGGTCCAGGAGGACCATGCACAAATGGAATAATAGCTTGGATCTTCACTGCTCTCTATTGAAAGGTACTGTTTAGAACCACACTTCAATCGAACACGTTCCCACTGCAACAAGTGATCAACCACAGATTACCTGATGAGGTGCATCTTTCCTTGTATCCTTTTTTGTACCAAGGACGAAATAGGAGAACCGATCATCAATGAAATTGAATTTCTATTTAAGTACCTGCCGATCAAGAAACTGGGTTTGCACCTCGAGCGAATGTCCTGGGATTTGCTCCGTTTACGGCGAGTCCCACTACACAACGTTTGATGGCAAGAAGTACGAATTCCAAGGAAGCTGTGAATATTACCTCGCAGTCAGTGCCAAGGGCAGCAAGTACCAATTCTCTGTTACAGCTGAAAACGTGCCATGCGGAACAACCGGAGTAACATGTACCAAATCGATTAAACTGGATATCGGAAGAAGAGGTAGCTGGCTGCTCGTGATTCATTTCACCATTTTTCATACCTTAGGAAGAAACAAAATAATGAAGAATCATCGTTTATTTTCGATGATATGAAACAACTCATTTGTCAGACATTTTTTACTACGTTACCGGGTCGTCGTAAATTTTAACATGCTGCGTAAAAGATACTCGCAGGTCGGGAGGCTTGAAATGATTGAAGGCCAACACCACCGCAGTAAGACTTGCTTTTGAAACTGAGAGACTCTCAACATATTACGTCTTTTCCAGGCTCAACAAGTCACATTGGAGTCCATTTCATGCGCGGAAAAATGCAACCCAAAGTATATTATACCAATCAAATTGAAGTGAAAGAGGTTGGCCTGTTCACCATTGTGACAACCAACTTTGGCTTACGTCTGATGTGGGACAGAGGAACTCGAGTGTACATCAAGTTAAGCTCAGAGCACAAGGGGAAGGTAGGTGTGCAGTTCGCACCGTTAGAGGGTTGTTGAAAGCCATGCTCACTCTCTATTTATTTTAGAAGCATCCCTACTATCCTCGAGTAGCCTACCACAAGAATTTCGGCGAACAACGCTGTACGCCCCAAACCAGTTGCTAACAAGTCAAACTATGGCAATGTAATGATCGGTCTCTGATCTCCCTTCGTTCTTCAGGTGGCAGGACTCTGTGGCAACTTCGACGGCGATCAAATGAACGATTTCCTTCCTCCCCATGGTGGTGTCCCCCTTGTTTTACCGACCGATTTCGGTGACAGTTGGGCGGTAAGCACGTCGAATCTTCTTATAAACTCAGGATAACTTGCGTACTGATGAATTGCCACAGTCGTAATGCAAGTTTGGTCTTGCTTGCAGGAGGTGACACCATCCTAGTTGCCTTATCTGTTTCCAGTGAAGTCCCTTCCTCCAACTTTGGTCGGACAGGCATCTTCTTATAGTTTGATCATACAGAGAATCGGCCTTCATCTGACAAGTTCCCAGCAGTGTGACTTCTTTTCAGTCCTTCGCGACTTCCTCATCTTGAAGTTCAGGTTATCGATCATCATTGAGTTCGAACTCCTTTCACTGCAGGTTCATCCTTATTGTCCCAATGCTACTATAGTGAAGGATCCTTGTGCATTGAAACCAGAACGTGAACCCTGGGCCAAAGAACGATGTGGTGCCCTCCAGACTCTGTTTAAGCCATGTCATGGCGTGGTTCCATATCGGTAAGAAACTGAATGAGGTGACATGCAATCGTCGACCGTATTCCTTCAAGAATGCTCTCGCGAACTCGCTGCACATGGTGTCTTTTCCCTTCCAAATGTGTTCCAAGAAATGCCTTTCAAAGGCTGGTGCATGGAAATGTTCTGCTCCAAAGACGCAAAAGGGTAAACGTTCATATCGTTTGGCCCAATGATCCGCTGTCCTCTCTCAATCATCCCTTGTCATTGCACTCAATATCCGCACATACTGGAGATGGACTGTTCAATTTTCTGAAACATCTTATTTCCATTACGTTTCTTACAGGCGCTATTACGAGAACTGCGTCTTTGACTCTTGTGCATGCGACACTGGAGGCGACTGCGAATGCCTTTGCACTGCCATAGCAGCCTACGCCATGGAGTGCTCCATGAAAGGTGTTGCCATTCGTTGGCGGTCACAGGAACTCTGTCGTAAGTATCTGCCAAGATATGCCACGATAGGCCCCAGTCTCAACTGCACGGTGTACATGTACCTGTCCATTCTCCTTTCGAACGTCCCTAAAGTTGATTTGAAGTTGACGACGAACTAATCATAAATCAAATATTAAGGCGATCCCAAAATCTCTGATTTACAAGTTCCATACCTGCTGAAGTCTCACCCAACACTTGGTTGCTGACACTTCTACATTACGTCTACCTTGCAGCGATACAATGCGAGGAGTGCGAGCGGTACAATCCCTGTATGAGCCAGTGCCCCAAGAAAACGTGCGACAACCTCAGAATCTACGACCACATCACTAAAGACTGCAAGGACGAACCCTGCGTGGAGGGTTGTGACATTCCGTGCGGGCCTGGACAAGTCGTCATCAACGATACCAAGCCCTGGAAATGTATTGATACACACGACTGTGGTTGTGTGATAAACGGTCGCAAGTACAAAGATGGCGAGAGGATAACAGACCCCTCCGTGTGTGACCCGTGTCAAGTATGGTACGTTTTATTAACTTTTTGGATGTCTTAACGGTACACATTTCATAACAACCACTTGGTCGTCAGTGTCGGCTAGCACCGCATGGTTCTTATTGCCCCAAGACTCATACTTAGTGAAAGGAACCTTCGGACTTCCCTCAGGGGTCGGCCACTAGACTGTTGCCAACGTTTGTGAGAAATGCACCAGCTGAGAAAAAGATGATGACTTAAAACATACTTCGAAAATTGACTGGCAATTTCTTCAGTTTTATTTTCGTTCTTTTTCCGTATTTTGCTCAACGATTTTTACACGATTTCCTGACATTCTCTCGGCAGTTTCTGCAACAACAATAAACTGACAGTCACAGGGAAACCTTGCGTTACCCCGAAACCAAAACCTCACACCACACCAAAGCCCTACCCACCTGTTTGTGAAAAGACTGGCTGGACTGACTGGATGAGCTCAAGCACTCCAACAGCATCAAATATCGGCGACATAGAAAGTTATGACAGCCTTCGCAGGAAGTATCAGTTCTGTAATAGAACGCAGATAACTGGAATCCAATGTAGGGAGCAAGGGAAGAAAGGCGGGAATACCAATTACACCACGACATGTACCGTTAATGGTGGATTTATGTGCATCAATGGGTTACAGAAGAAGCCGCCTTGTCCGAACTTCGAAGTAAGGGTATTCTGTCAGTGCGAAGGTAGGAGGACTTTTCTAGCTCGGTTTCATACTTGGGACAATGATTCTTGAAAATAACAAATGTCCAACTTTATTTCTGCGGTGATTGTTGCACGTAGCTTCGATAATTTTTGCCTTTCAAATCGGGCTTAGATTCTTTCAGTTTAGGTTTTTAATATCGCTTGGTTTATAGTCGAACATTACTTTTTCGTTCCTCTATTGGGCCGGCGTTAGATTCTGCATTTTTTAACCAACTCTCCTGAGACATTTGCATGATTGCCGGGGAATTGCGGGTCCTGAGCTTTGGTGCTGGAAATAAAAACAGATCACGGAATCACAGCACAAGTGATTATAACGATGCAACCACATATTACTTCGCAACATGACCGCATCTATCATTCCAGTTATCACCACAACCATTACTTACACCCCTCCAACTACACCAACGTCAGAAATAACAACTCCGACGATAGCCTTTAGTCCCTCAACCAGCTCAACAATGGCTCCAACTACTACGACGCTTCCCACGTCTTCGGCTGTGCCAACCACATCCACAAAGATTCCACCTACATCGACTGAGATTCCAACTACATCGACCAAGATTCCAACTACACCGACCGAGATTCCAACTACATCGACCAAGATTCCAACTACACCGACCGAGATTCCAACTACACAGACCGAGATTCCAACTACACCAACCGAGATTCCAACTACGCCCTCGGCGATTCCAACTTCAACTACCACTTTAAAGCCTTGCAACTTCTGGTCTAACTTCATCAACAAAAACCAAAATTTAACCGGAGACGGTGATTTCGAGTCCTTCACGGATGCCGAGAAGAAGGCATTCTGTCCTAAGGGTTTCATTACCCTAATCGTCTGCAGAGCCCTCGTTCCTGGAAAAGGCTTGGTGGACTACAAGGAAACCGGACAAACCGTGACCTGCGACCTTGGCAATGGTCTTGTGTGCAGAACAGCTGAGAACTCAAGGCAATGTTATGACTATCGAATTAGTTACTACTGTTCCTGTTCACGTAAGTTTATGGCAAACGTTCTTACATTTCAAGTCTCGGCTATCATATTGGAAAGTTATTATGTCACTTTTAGAAAAATTAAGCAACGGTAGCATGCATACTTACACATTTTGAAATCAGGGGATTATCATTGCCCCTTGCTGTTCGTACCTCATATTCATCTCAAAATGTCTATCTTTTCAGCCAAATGTGAACAAATATAATTTCCACACTGATTTGATTTTCAGAATTATCAACTACTTCAGTGATGCCAACCACGATAGCTGTGAAACCATCTACCACAACTAGTGCACCATCAACCACGACCACACAGCCACCTTCCACAAAAGCTCCAAAACCATCTACCACGACCTCCGCACCAACGACCACTACCACACAGCCACCTACAACGATTGCTGAAAAGCTATCTACTACAACAAGTGCACCATCAACTACGACCACACAGCCACCTTCTACAAAAGCTCCAAAACCATCTACCACGACCTCCGCACCAACGACCACTACCACACAGCCACCTACGACGATTGCTGAAAAGCCATCTACTACAACTAGTGCACCATCAACTACCACAACAAAACGTACTACCACAACTGCTGCACCACCAACCACAACTACACCCCCTGCAATTACCACGACTACCACGCAACCACCAACGACAACTCCAGGTAGGTTACAATTTTACTTGGTAAAAATGAATTGATCCCATGCTTCACATCAGCGAAGTACTTTGCAGTAGGATCAGTATGCATCAGGGGTAGCGAGCATAAAGAGGTCGTAACCCTACGTCAGGCCTAAACCAGGCGCAGTGCAAGGGCCACAACGAGCACTACGCCTGGCTTAGGCCAGACGTAGGGTTACGACCCCTTTATGCTCGCTACCCCTGGTTGATATTCAGTTCAAGAGTCGTTATTCGATCAGCTTATCATCGACAAGTGATACCTGGGGTAATTTTTTAACTTAGCCCCTGAAATATCTAGATACACCCCAAGAAACAGATGGTGTAATACATTAGTTTGTTTTTTATTGATGAACGTTTTTAGTCCGAGGTTGTGCTGAGGCTCTTAAGAAAGAGGTCGAAACCGCCAGTGATGGCCAGCTCAGTGCCTCTAGTATGTACAGAGGTGACCCACGCCATGGTCCTAATAGAGCAAGATTGAACACCGTGAAAGATGCCAACGGCTTTGGTGCCTGGACTGCGGACGAAGGAGACAAAAACTCGTGGATTCAAGCAAGTTTAAATTTTGTTGATAAATGTTTTGTACGAAGAAGCATGAGCGAGCCCAGGCAGAGGTTTATGTTCAGTGACCTAGCCCAAGGGCCCTGGCAGAGAATTACATGTAGGTTGCATCAACTGGGCACAGAGAGCCCAAACAGACAATGTGCTTAGCTGGGATGTACTGAGAATCGCAATGCGTCCGAATTTGACCAGGAAGGTCATTCCTATGTTATCTCCATAAGGTCGCGGAATTTGCTCACAGTCGTGACAGCACCCCCTACAATTTAGGGATCGTCCATCATCATCGCTTGTGTCACTTTTTAGATCGACTTCCTGCGTCCGATGGAAGTCTTCCGCATCATCACCCAAGGGCGACCCCACGCTCCCTTGCAATGGGTCACGAAGTACCGGATATCATCCAGCGATGACAACTGTGAACACCACCAGCTTCTTTTGGGATCAGACGGCAAACCGCTGGTTCGTATCTCTCTACAGCGTTTCAAGAACAGCTTAAGCCTAGCGTACATCACACTTGCGACTGGAGACAACTAGTCGCCACTGAGCTACTGGCGACTGGGAGGATCTAGCTGGAACTGGAGGCGTCTAATCAGTCACCAGAGACCAGAGAGGGTCGATGTATGCACGCTTGCGACTCGCTGGAACTGAGATTTTGCCAGTTGACGAGAGTTGCACATGTTCAACTTTTTAGCGACTTGTTTTACCAAGTTTTGTTCAGTTGCAATGTACCAGGGCTTGCGACTGACCAGTCCCGGTTTTCTGAACGAAACCTAGTCTCGTCGAGTCTCGACGCCCCGGATGTTACCGGAGTTGCTGCCAGTCGAAAGTGCGATGTGCACGGTCTGGACATGACGACTGATTGGATCATCCTAGTTTTACTGGTTGCTGAATTTGCGATGTGCACGCAGCGCGTACATCACCAGCAACTAATCTGGACCCATGTTCCCGAAGCCGTCGTAAGGTTAACGATGTCGTTACGCTATGCATTTTTCCAGTTTTAACGACATCGTTAACCTGACGACGGCTTCGGGAACATGGGTCCTTACCAGTTACTTCCAGTCGCAAGTGCGATGTACGCCTGGCTTTAGAGGCACACATCCTGTTGATGTAAAATATGATCCTCGAATGTCCGAACTGGATAATCAAGAGCCATGATACCAGTCATTCTGAGACTTCTTCCGCCTCGTGTCACAAATGAGGAAACATAAGCAGGTGAAGACCGTTCAACTAATATCGCTGTGAGAGTTTTTTTACCGCTAAATTGCCATCCCGCATTGCAGGAATTCGACGGAAACAGCAGGGACACGAATGTACAAGTCGAGCATAGATTTAGAATACCAATTAGAGCTCGATGTATTCGGCTGTACCCAACTGAATACGTTGGCGCCCCAAGCTTGCGATTCGAGGTTCTCACTTGTCGACAGTTAGGTAGGTAGCCCTTCATCAGCAGCTTCACAACGCAGATGCTAAAAGGCCAAGTCTGTTTCGAAGGTTCGAAACAAGCATAACCCGCACATCCTAGTCAGTCGCGAGTGACGCAAAAGTTTCTGGGAGGTCGATTTGCTGGTGCCTCCCAAACCCTGAACAACATGTAAAAATGCAAAGACTAATTTCAACCAAAAAAGGAGCCTTTGACATCTGCGAGTGATTTCCTCATCAAACGTTCAATGTGTCCCAGCTTTACATGTCCTTATCTTTCGTCTCTCATCTGGAGAGCAACTTATCAAGCGAAATCCTGCGATTTTTAGAGACACACTATTTTTCACCCACACCAAAGCAAAATTGGGCTCAAAATCCATGCAAAGGAATGCTTCATGTACACAACAGAACTGGTTAATATAACACCTGCACGAACCTGTGCATGGAGGTATCACACGATTTCCTTTGTTCGTAATAGCCTCAACCACCACTGCTACTTCTACTACCCCACCACGTACCCCATTACCACCGAGGTGCGATGTCAGTGGTTGGACACCCTGGATCAACACGCCACCAAACGCCGATGGTGATTCGGAGATCCTCAGCGATATTCGATTCCGCTACCAATTCTGTGAATACCCTTCAACGATTGAGTGCCGGGTGAAGGACACGAAGGAGGACTACCAACATGCCAATCAGAGAGGGGTAACTTGTGACTTGAACAAGGGGTTGATATGCGAAAATGCGCTACAAAATGGTACAAAGTGTCTGGACTACGAGGTCCGAATCTATTGTTTTTGTGAAACATCTACAACGAGTCGACCGACGACGATGAGTTCACCTACCACTGTTCCTTTAACATCGGCGCCGAGTACCACGGCCGTGCCTTCATCAACTCCAACAAAAACAGTGCCATCCACATCAGCCTCCAGCCCAACGACGCCCAAACCAATGTGTGACATTTGGACACCTTTATTCAACACCCACAAACCACGTGCCAAGCGAAGTGGAGCTTTCAATGGGGATTTCGAGAAGAAATCGTGGAAGCAACTACAGCCCTATTGCGCTGGTTTCATTACAGAAATACAGTGTAGCGCAATGGTCAATGGAGTTCTTGTGAGCCATCAAAAGGCGCACCAGAATGTTTCCTGTACACTGAAGACAGGTTTAGAATGTTACAATGACAGAAATCTGGCCACTCCTGTAATAAAGGGATGCTACGACTACGCAATTCGATATTATTGCGAATGCCCGACCACGGCAGGAACATCCACCACAACAGCCCCTCCTAAAACATCAGCAAGCACTATTTTCACCAAAACTACAATATCAACAATGAATACGACCACACCAAGAATGTATACCCCAAGAACACCACGGACACAATCAACAAGTCAAACAACTTCTCGGCCATCGTCATCGACAACTCCATCTTCGAAACCAGTTATAACCACTGTGACATCAACCGCCTTACCTCGTAAGTACCGCGCCTACCATGCTGTGTAGAGCATGCATTTCCAAAGCCTCCAGAACCTTTCCGTCACGCAATCCCTTGCAAACATCCGCTTCACTGACGATTCGCTTCCAACACCAATTTAAATTTTGGTAAAGTACAGACATTTGAAATTCACTGCTGTTTGTTTACCCATCCCGATAATGTGAAATTTGAATCTATTCACAAATACCCCAAATAAATTTAGCTACATATACGACTAAAAAAACATTGTTTTAAAGATAACGTATCGTGACTTCATTGTTTACATTCAATGTCTGTAAACATGGATCTTTACATTATGTTGCACATTTCAACCCACCAAATTGAATACTTCGGTATCAAAAGAATTTCTAGAAGGTCATGCCACCAAAAATTTACTCATAAGACAAAGAAAGACTGGACACAAACAAAAAAGGTAAACAAACAATGATTTT
The DNA here is from genome assembly GCA_002633025.1 of Notospermus geniculatus. NCBI lineage: Eukaryota > Metazoa > Nemertea > Pilidiophora > Heteronemertea > Lineidae > Notospermus > Notospermus geniculatus. Next base: position 53,890 of record NMRB01000445.1, on the reverse strand, counting down.
CGTGGCCCGCGAAAATCCATGAAACATTATCTTTAATCCCATTTGCTTTTGTGGAAGCACCTAGCGTACATTCAAATTCTTTTGTATTTTCGCTGCAAATTACAGCTTGTGATGAGATTCTTGGGATACACAATCCAGCCATTGTACCGGATAACCGGTTCTCGGCCTCTTCAATTGAGAACCAACAACATGCGGCATACCGGGGTAGGCTGTATGCCATGCCAGGACCCAGCCATGGTGGAGCGTGGATGCCACGGTAAGGACTGTTAACGTGCCGCACCCTTGCCATCAGGACTTAACACATTTTTCACTCTGCATTTGTTGTTCATTGAATTTGATAAGATACCGTTGTGATAGAATCCAATTCCCCCCTTCTTCCTGATGTCCCCCTGTATTGTTTGTCACAGGATTTAGCGTCTTGGTTTCTCTAGAGTCCTATTCAACGGTGCTGCTTAATCCGTAAATGTATTGCTGGGGGACATCACATATCAGGGACATTAGATTCTATTACACCGTTATGAGCCCAAGTTTCTTTCTTACTACTGACACGGGTGTGGGTGGCAATCACTTCAACAATCCAATGGCATGACACCGGCACTACCAAATTAGGTTTACTTCAAGCAAGCGAACAAGTCAAGCTCTTTCCGCTTCTCCTGGACCATGAGATTTACACCTACATTATCATAAATAGCGCCCTTTTACTAAAGACAACTCAAGTTGCCTACCTTGTTCATGTGCAATATGAAGCCTATCTTCGACAAAAAGTATACAGAGTTTCTTTTTGATATCAGGTTCACACAAGCTGAAGAATGGCTAAAAGTCGACCTCGGTGTCCAAAGACAGATATCTGGTGTCATCACCCAGGGACTCAAGGGGAAGAACATTTGGGTGACAAAGTACTACGTCTCGTACGGTAACAGCTCTTCCATGATGGAGAGGTACAAGGAAAATGGTATTCCGTACCTCTTCTCTGGTAACACGGATAACGACACACCGGTTAAGGCATACTTCAACAGGAACATCACAGCAAAGTGAGATCATCTGCTGAAATACCTTACATTCTTACCTGTGCAATGAGGTCATCGCCACTTCTCCATGGAAAGATGTCGCTGCGACCGTATCAGAACATCACGGTAGCGTGACGTTGACGTTCCGTACAACGTCACAGTGGAAAAGTTCACACGGTCGCAGCGCCACCCCGATGATCGAAAAAGAATGGCTACAACCCCATTGTACTGAGCAGAAATGAAGCCCCTAACACTTTTTCGTTTAGGTGAATAAAGTTCAGTTCACTTGTCAGTTAGATCATGAACACCACGGGCCCTCATTTGATTTGAAAGCAGGATACCTTTGGTTATTAGTGACAGCCACTTTGACTTTTAAAAAACTCTGTCTTTGCTCTATTTTTGTAGGTTTGTTAAATTACAACCGATAGAGTGGCACAACGACATCGGCTTACGATTCGACCTCCTTGGCTGTGCACCGCTGCCAAAACCTGAGCCCACGACGACCACCGAAGCACCAACGACAACACCTTGTATCCAGTGGAGCCCTTGGCTGAATACGAATGTCCCGGACGCGAGTGGAGAATTCGAACTCTTGGAAGTCGCGCTACTTCATCACAGCAGACTGTGTTCGGAAGATGAAGTCATTGGAGTCGAGTGCAGACGAGCTGATGGAAAGCCAGATGTAGACGGTGGCATATGTGCCAAATCTCTCCCATCATACAAAGCCGGCGGATACATTTGCATGAATTCTGAGCAGCCCAATAACAGAACATGTGCAGATCACGAAATCCGGATAGGATGTCCATGTGTGTCCACACCAGCCGAGACAACCGGTACGTCACAACTTCTCCTACTGGCCCAACTGCTCATTGGCTCTTGCCTTTCCCCTGACAATATGAGCTCTCCACATTTCTGTTTCTGTTTCGTACCAATCAGAAACAGATCTGGGACTTGGCCTCGTGATGAAGGCGTGCTGCCCCTGAGTGCTGGCGATTGATGCCTTGTGCGAGGGTCCGTGTGTTTGAGTCCGGTAGGAAGCTATGTCTTTCACCTTAGAAACCTTTTATTATTTAGTACCAATCAGAATCAACACAAACAGAAGTTATGACTCGAATGCTTCCAAACCATAAAGATTTTCAATAGATTTATGAAGAAACAGGGTGGAGGCTACGAAGACTGCATCATTTAAATGATCCATACCAAGTTCGAAACAGCATCTTTTTAATGTTTGCTATTTCACATTTTAGCCGACTTGGTCAGGAGCGGCCAGGTAAAATTGAACTAGCATTGGCAGAGCCTGAAGTCGTAATGACCAGGACGACGGATACTCTGAGCCCAATAACTTCGGTTAATTGTTTTTTTGCATGTGCATGGTATTTGCAGGGTTTTTTATTCGAGTACATGTATTTTGGTGGTGTTGGTTTACTGTCCCAAACTGGAAGGCAAGGTTTTTGCTAGACTTGGAACCGGAAAACGAATGTTAGGAGTAATATTTCTAGCATATCAACAATACATACATGTAGTGAAGGGGAAGTTCCACAGAGTGATGACAATTATCATCATCATTACTTTGAATTTAGAAGCTGTTGCCTACTGATCGTATGCCACAAGGCCACATGCAGTATTTTGAAACTACAAATACGGAAATTCCCCATACAGTCATTTATTGTTCATGTACATTTAAATTTAGAGAGATGTGTCTGTGTAGATAGTGAGGAAGTTAAAACTTTTGACGGACACAACCACTCATTGCTTGTAATCTGCAGCGATCCCACTCCATTTGGGCGGCTGAATTCTTTAATAACGTTCCAAAATAGTTGTGATATCCCGACTTACGCCTCTACAATTTCTTTCAGCCCAATCAACAGTCCCCACAACAAGTTGTAAGTATATGACTCAAGGTGCCCAAGGAAACTTGCTAAAACCACAAAAATGAATCCATAACTGTTCTAAAAATGCAGTGAAGGTGCCAATGACTTAACTTGCTTCCTAGTGCCCGAGTCCTCAGTTTCTATGCCAGAGGAAGTAAAAGACGCCACACAGGTGAACAAAAGCCTGTACAGGGTCGGACCCAGGATGACAGAAACGGGAGGGGGCCTAGCTCGGCGGAGGCGGCGAGCACCGAAAGCGCGAAGCCTTTAAACGGGGGGGGGGTCTGGGATCCCCCCCCCCCAGAAAGAAAGACAATTTAAGTGCTTTAGATGCATTTTCCTGGCATCTGACAGCAAAATACTCGAACTTTTATCTGATAAATTTGTTTCTTCCTAAAAACTCATTGCTCTGCCATAACTAGGCGGGGGGGGACTGGATCCGGGCCTGCTCTGGTGGACAGCAAAACCTCCAACAAAAATCCAACAGGATTAAGATGCCGTGTAATGATATTATGTTATAGGATATTTACATTTTAGCTCTCTGCCCGCCTGGGAAGCCATGGACTATTTGTGCCTACAAGTGTAGTCAGCTGTGCCATCACCAACGCGTCAAGTTAGAGAAGATAGGACTGTGTGACAAAGGCGCAGACACCTGTATTCAAGGATGCGAGAGGAACAAATGTGGACCTGGGGAAAAGTACATCGACGATACCGATATTTGTATCAGAGAGGAAATGTGTAATTGCACAGACAAGGACGGCAATGAGCGGCAGGTGAGGCCAATGCCACGCTCGGTCTTCGTACATACAACACATAATCCATGTTTTCAGTTAGATTGCAGAAGATAGCCGCAAGTTCACTCATAGCCTTGTACCTTCGCGAGACAAGTAAAAAATCCCATCCAAGTGGATGAGGAACACGAGTAGTTGTTATGGCATCTTCCGTATACTTACCACGGCCAATAAGTCTATGACTCCTCCCCTGATGGAAAAATCCAATGCAATACAATGTACCAAAACTTCACTCCCAAAGCGAGACAACAGTTCCCAAGATAGACCTACAGGATACAACACAAGATGTGCACAGACAACTGCTGGTGTCAACCGAAAATTTGAATGAACGACTTATCGTTTCACTTTTTCAGCCCAATGAGATATGGGCCCCCGCTGAATGCACCTCTTGTTTCTGCTTCAATAACACCGTGTCCTGTTACAAAGATGCTGATGCGTGCAAGACAACGACACCAGTGCAGCCCCCAAGTAAGTCTTTGTTGTTCACAGCATGCCAAGAACAATCCAAATGTAGTACAAGAATCAGTTTAGATAAAACAGATAATCACTACTTACCAAGCTATCCCTTACTCTTTAATCAATGGTTTCAGCAACGACAACAACCGTGACAACAGCTGCCCCAACAACAAGTGAGTATCCATCACGTACATTTTTAATGCGGTTGCCTTGCAGATTTGGCTTCGATTTCTATCTCGAGAATTGGGAATTCAGAGTCAATAAACGTCCACATGTCGTGCTATCATTTACATGTAGTGTACATCTTTATAACTGTCGGAGAAAACTACTTGATGTCGAGAATATCAAATTTTCTAGCCCTTTCTAGATATAATCGTTTTTAATCAATGGTTTCAGCACCAAAGACAACCGTGACAACAGCTGCCCCAACGAGTAAGTAAAGCTGTCTTATCCTGTCAGTCGATGACAATTTCCAATAGAATGAGTTGATGCGGCGACACTAACAATCATTTAATGTGAACATATTTGACTCTTGGTGTAAATTAGCAGCGAGACAAACATTGGTTACCGACCTTGGAAGCAACTGCGATTCAAATCCTCGAGAGTGAAGATATTATTCGTGGTAGAAACTCATTTTATCTGCACATGAGAGATGCCTGCTTCGAGTGAAATTTTTGATATATGATGATCTTAATGTTCTCATTTTTCAAATCCAGCTGCTTGCCAATTGTCCAACTGTGCCTTCAAGTGTAGTGACCTATGTCAAGGCTATCGTGGCAGGTTGGAAAAGGACGGCGTGTGTCCGAAAGGAGTGGATACGTGCATCCCTGGATGTGTGAGGGAAAAATGCGGCCCAGGCGAGAAATATCTCAATGGAAGTGGTGTTTGTATCAAGGAAGAGAAGTGTCCCTGTATTGATGAGAACAGAAATGAGAGAGTGGTAAGTAGACTGTTAGATTCCTCGTGTTTGAGATGGGTGCGTTGTTGTTCATTTCAAGTGTGATTATCTCTGTTTTCTCTTCCGTTCCAGCCAAATGAATCGTGGTCAATAAGTGAATGTGAAAGTTGCCTCTGTTCGAAGAATACCGTGTCCTGCTTCAGAGACTACGACCGTTGTCCTACTACAACAGTCAAGCGTGAGTTGAAAAATATGTGCATGCTGTACCTAATACTGGGTTTACATAAAATATTACTTTTTATGCATCAGCGAAGAATGCAAATCAGATGGGCACTAGCTTACTGCACCTCTTGTTTCCGCAACAATAAACTGTGCATGTATCAGCACGTAAAGGATGCCAATGTGCAATGAAGCACAGCAGTTTTGATAAAGCTGAGAACATCTTATTACCAAACTCTTTTTCACGTATCCTTTTTATTGCAGAACCGAAAACAACAGTTGCCCCAACAAGTGAGTGTCCATCACGAATATGCAAAACAACCATGCATCAGGGGAGAATGCACAATATATTGGCATCGGCTGAAATTCGTGTTGAATAACACTGTATCTGAACGCGAAGGGCGCCAGTGTGCAACACACACCGCAGTTTTGATACAGCTGAGAATATTTACTAAACTCTTACGTCATTTATCCTTTTTAATTGCATATTTTCAGAACCAAAAACAACCGTGACAACAGCTGCCCCAACAAGTGAGTACTCATCACGGATATCCTAAAAGCTATTTTCACCGAAGACGAAGATTATCTTTTTGGTAGAAACGAAGTACCATTTCTCTGTGCTTGAAAGAATGGGTGTATCGTGTACGTGTATCGTCGTGTACAGGTTATAATAAAGTATTAGAAAATTTTACTCTAATTCTGTTTTTTTAAAAATCTAGCTGCTTGTCAATTGTCCAACTGCGCCTTCAAGTGTAGTGACCTATGTCAAGGCTACCGTGGCAAGTTGGAGAAGGAAGGCGTGTGTCCGAAACGAGTGGATACGTGTATCCCTGGATGTGTGAGGGAAAAATGCGGCCCAGGCGAGAAATATCTCAATGGAAGTGGTGTTTGTATCAAGGAAGAGAAGTGTCCCTGTATTGATGAGAACGGAAATGAGAGAGTGGTAAGCAGATGGTTGGGTTTCTCGTGTTCGAGGTGGGTAGGCTGTTTTCATTTCAAGTGTAAATATCTCGGTTTCCACTTCCATTCCAGCCAAATGAATCGTGGTCAATAAGTGAATGCGAAAGTTGCTTCTGTTCGAAGAACACCGTCTCCTGCTTCAGAGACTATGATCGTTGTCCTACTACAACAGCCAAGCGTGAGTTGCAAAATATTTGCATGCTGTACCTAGTACTGGGTTTACATAAAAGATTACTCATGTACTTTTAATATATAATGCATCAGCGAAGAATGCAAATTATATGGGCACCAGTAACTGCACCTCTTGTTTCCGCAACAATAAACTGTACATGTATCAGCACGTAAAGGATGCCAATAATGTGCAATGGAGCACAGCAGTTTTGATAAAGCTGAGAACATCTTATTACCGAACTCGTTTTCATGTATCCTTTTTATTGCAGAACCGAAAACAACAGTTGTCCCAACAAGTGAGTGTTCATCACGAATATGCAAAACAACCATATATCAGGGGAGAATGCTAATTATATTGGCATCGGCTAGAACTCGTGTTTCTTCTTCAATAACACTGTACCTGCACGCGAAGAGTGCCAGTTTGCGACACACACCAGAGTTTTGATACAGCTGAGAATATTTACTAAACTCTTATATCATTTATCCATTTCATTGAATATTTTCAGAACCAAAAACAACCGTTACAACAGCTGCCCCAACAAGTGAGTAGCCTACTCATCACGAATATCGTAAAAGCTATTTTCACCGACGATGAAGATATTCTATTTGGTAGAAACTGAGTACCATTTCTCTGCACTTGAAAAAAAGGGGCGCATCGTGTACATGTATCGTGTATCGTGTACCGGGTATCTGAAAATTTTAGTGTAATTTTGTTTTTTTTAAAATCTAGCTGCGTGCCAATTATCCAACTGTGCCTTCAAGTGTAGTGACCTATGTCAAGGCTATCGTGGCAGGTTGGAAAAGGACGGCGTGTGTCCGAAAGGAGTGGATACGTGCATCCCTGGATGTGTGAGGGAAAAATGCGGCCCAGGCGAGAAATATCTCAATGGAAGTGGTGTTTGTATCAAGGAAGAGAAGTGTCCTTGTATTGATGAGAACGGAAACGAGAGACTGGTAAGCAGATGGTTAGATTCCTCGTGTTTACGATCGGTAGGCTGTTGTTCATTTCAAGTAAGTGTGAATATCTCGGTTTCCACTTCCATTCCAGCCAAATGAATCGTGGGCAATAAGTGAATGTGAAAGTTGCTTCTGTTCGAATAACACCGTGTCCTGCTTCAGAGACTACGACCGTTGTCCAACTACAACAACATCCAAGCGTGAGTTGTAAACATATTTGCTTGCTGTAGGGTACCTGTATTGAGTCGCATAAAAATCACTCAAAATGCATTAGTGAAGAATGCTAAACAACCATGCATCAGTGGAGAATAGAAAACGCATGGGCACCGGCTGAATTTACCTCGGGTTTCTGCTTCAGTAACACTCTGCAACAAAGTCGCCGTATAGCATGTAAGACAACAGGAGTGGAATCGGGAAATTTTTTTTGTTGTTTGGGGGTAGGGTTTGGGAGGGGCACTGCACACGAGACCAACGTACAAGAAATCAGAGAAGTTTCTAGCCTTTCATATTCTTTCCAATCTATGGTTTCAGCAACTAAAGCAACCAGAACAACAGCTGCGCCGACAAGTGAGTACTCATCATGTATATTTCTATTTTGCCATATTTGATTTGAATTTCTGTCAAAAGAGTGGATAATTTGGTGACAACAATTATCAATTACCACAAAAAGTTGTAATATCATTTAGTGTGCAAATATCAATTTTCACCAAAAAATGAGTCTCATAAAAAACCAAGCCCTTTCTTCACGTATCCTTCTTTGGTATACTTTTCAGCACCGAAAACAACCGCAACAACAGCTGCCCCAACCAGTGAGTACTCAACATAAATATGCTAAAAGCCCCTAAAAGCGAGAAAAACATTGGCTAACGACTTCCTCAAAAAAAAAAAATCACCGATGATGAAGATACAGCTACAGGCCTTCTCCACACCTGAAATTTAGTCCATTTTCTCTGCTCTTGGAAGAACATCGAGTGAAATATTTGATATATGATGATCTAAATGTTCTCATTTTTCAAATCCAGCTGCTTGCCAGGTGTCGAACTGTGCCTTCAAGTGTAGTGACCTATGCCAAGGCTATCGTGGCAGGTTGGAGAAGGAAGGTGTGTGTCCGAAAGGAGTGGATACGTGCATCCCTGGATGTGTGAGGGAAAAATGCGGCCCAGGCGAGAAATATCTCAATGGAAGTGGTGTTTGTGTCAAGGAGGAGAAGTGTCCCTGTATTGATGAGAACGGAAATGAGAGAGTGGTAAGTAGACTGTTAGATTCCTCGTGTTTGAGATGGGTAGGCTGTTGTTCAATTCTAGTGTGAATATCTCGGTTTTCACTTCCATTCCAGCCAAATGAATCGTGGGCAATAAGTGAATGCGAAAGTTGCTTCTGTTCGAAGAACACCGTGTCCTGCTTTAGAGACTACGACCGTTGTCCAACTACAACAACATCCAAGCGTGAGTTGTAAAAGTATTCGCTAGCTGTAGGGTACCTATATTGAGTCACATAAAAATAACTCAAAATGCATCAGGGAAGGACGCCAAAACAACCATGCATCAGTGGAATGGAAAATACATGGGCAAAGGCTGAATTTACCCCGTGTTTCTGCTTAAATAACACTCTTATTCTGCAACAAAGCTGCCGTAGCATGCAAGACGACAGGAGTGGAGTTGGAAAATTTTGTTGTTGTTGGGGGTACAAAATGTAGGGGTAGGGGTAGGGGCATGCACTGCGCAAGGAAACGAGACCAACGTACAAGAAAAGTTTCTAGCCTTTCATATTCTTTCTAAACTATGGTTTCAGCAACTAAAGCAACCGAGACAACAGCTGCACCAACAAGTTAGTACTCATCATGTATATTTCTATTTTGCCATATTTGATTTGAATTTCTGTCAAAAGAGTGGATAATTTGGTGACAACAATTATCAATTACCATACAAAGTTGTAATATCATTTAGTGTGCAAATATCAATTTTCACCAAAAAATGAGTCTCATAAAAAACCAAGCGGAGCCCTTTCTTCACGTATCCTTCTTTGGTATATTTTTCAGCACCGAAAACAACCGCGACAACAGCTGCTCCGACCAGTGAGTACTCAACATGAATATGCTAAAAGCCCCTAAAAGAGAGAAAAACATTCGTCAACGACTTCCTAAAAAAGAATCACCGATGATGAAGATACAGGCCTTCTCCACACCTGAAATTTCGTCCATTTTCTCTGCTCTTGGAAGAACATCGAGTGAAATTTTTGATATATGATGATATTAATGTTCTCATTTTTCAAATCCAGCTGCTTGCCAGGTGTCGAACTGTGCCTTCAAGTGTAGTGACCTATGTCAAGGCTATCGTGGCAGGTTGGAAAAGGAAGGCGTGTGTCCGAAAGGAGTGGATACGTGCATCCCTGGATGTGTGAGGGAAAAATGCGGCCCAGGCGAGAAATATCTCAATGGAAGCGGTGTTTGTATCAAGGAAGAGAAGTGTCCTTGTATTGATGAAAACGGAAATGAGAGAGTGGTAAGCAGATGGTTAGATTCCTCAGTCATTCATCAGTAAGTGTCTACGATGGGTATCGTTGATTTTGAGTGTGAATATCTCGGTTTTCACTTCCATTCCAGCCAAATGAATCATGGTCAATAAGTGAATGTGAAAGTTGCTTCTGTTCGAAGAACACCGTGTCCTGCTTCAGAGACTACGACCGTTGTCCAACTACAACAACATCCAAGAGTGAGTTTAGAATATTTTCACAAAAGTCATGATGGATCAATGAAGAATGTAAAACAACCATGCATGCATCGGAGAAGAATTCAATAGAATATTGGCTCTTGCGGAATGCTCCTCGTGTTTCTGTTTCAATAACTCTGTATCTCGCTCCAAAGACGCCGACGCTTGTAAAACGACGGCAAGAGTGCAGCTGCCAAGACCTACTTTTCACTTTGTACACAACCAAGAAAATTTAATAACGTAGCCCTTTCTTCATGTAACGTTTTTAATCTATATTATTTCAGCAACAACAGCAACTGGAACAACAGCTGCCCCAACAAGTGAGTACTCGTCACAAGTAAATCATTATATATACATGTAATTGCTAAAACATTCTTTCTTCTAGCTTTTTGGTTTGGCATGATGCTAACATTTCAGCTCATGTAGTTTTTTTACTACACGTGAAGGAACGATGAAAATGTGCCGACAAGGCCCTTTCTTCATTTAGTCTTTTTCATGGTATGTTTTCAGCACCAAAAACAACCGTGACAACAGCAGCCCCAACAAGTGAGTACCGGTACTCTTCATGAATACCCCAAAAGCTATATTCATGTAGGACTACTTATGTTTCGGCTAAAACCTCTATCACACAATGGGTTGATGCGGCTACCCGAACAAGTCACTCAGCGAGCGGAATGTCTTCTTCCCTCTCGTAGCAAATTAGTGAAGAGACAAAAGTTGCCAAAGACTTCGGCAGCAACCGCAATTCAAAATCGCCGAAGATGAAGATACTTTTCTCTATGTGAGAAATCGTGTCCCATTTTTCTCTGCATTTGGAATGATAAGACGCACCGAGTGTGTTTTTTGATATCAGAAGATTTAGACCTAATGTTCCCTTTTTTCAAATCCAGCTGCTTGCCAGGTATCGAACTGCGCCTTCAAGTGTAGTGACCTATGTCAAGGCTATCGTGGCAGGTTGGAGAAGGAAGGCGTGTGTCCGAAAGGAGTGGATACGTGCATCCCTGGATGTGTGAGGGAAAAATGCGGCCCAGGCGAGAAATATCTCAATGGAAGCGGTGTTTGTATCAAGGAAGAGAAGTGTCCTTGTATTGATGAGAACGGAAATGAGAGACTGGTAAGCAGATGGTGAGATTCCTCAGTCATTCATCAGTAAGTGTCTACGATGGGCATCGTTGATTTTGAGTGTGATTGGGGAGGTTTCGAAATCAAACGATAAACCAAAACTTTACGACAACGTTATTTTTCATACTACACATTAACCAGATTTTGCATTGCATTTTCGGTACAAAAATAAAGTTGTCGTTAACGTTAACGTTTATCGTTTGATTTCGAAACCTCCCTAATATCTCGGTTTTCACTTCCGTTCCAGCCAAATGAATCGTGGGCAATAAGTAAATGCGAAAGTTGCTTCTGTTCGAAGAACACCGTGTCCTGCTTCAGAGACTACGACCGTTGTCCTACTACAACAACATCCAAGCGTGAGTATTGAAGCAGCTTTGGCTCCAGCGTTAGTTCCACATTCGGGTTTCAGCTCAGTCTTTTCTAGAGTTTCAGATTGTAAAGTTCCACTTGAAAAAGACCCCGGTTGGGGTCGAAAATTTGTGAATTCTGGAGATTGACTTCTTGCTTATTATCTCTACCTATACTGAGTTACTAAGATTAGAAATGCAAATGAACAACATTTTCAATACTGAGGTTTGCAAACCCGCTTAAAATTCTTCATCACTCAGCCAAAAGGTACCACGAACCTGACATGGTTTGGTAGAAAGTTCAACGTCGTGCTGGTACTATTTGTGGAGTAATTCTTAAACGGGCGTTTGGAACCTCCAACATTGTTTCACTCCATGGAGGAAATATGAAATAATTATTAACTCCTCCAGCATCATTTAGGCTATTGGACATGTGGACTTAGATTCTGACTACTCTTTTGCAGCGACGACAGCCCCACCCCCGAAGGTCTGCGGAAATGTCACAGATTCGACAGAATGTCCCGCCCATTGTCCAACCAACAAACTTTGTAATGGCACGGCATGCGTCTCTCCGAGAGAATGCCCATGCCTTATTGATGGCAAGGTTGTTCATCCTGGCGCAATGACCGAGACTTCAGACTGCATGATATGTAGCTGTTTCGACAGGACGGAACACTGTTCGCAGAAGATCTGTCCAAGTTGTCCGCCGGTAGGTTAGCTTTTAGCTGCTTGATAGATATCGCGAGGAAAAAGAGGCATGGGGGAATAGCCCAAGCCACTCGACGAGTAATGAGAGGCTCGTTGCTGTCCCTGTGATGATCACAATATCACATAACCCAGGATAGCTATTCAATCCAGGGGCGTAGCTAGCGGGGGAGGCAGGGGGCCCCCAGAGCAAAAAGGGACAAAACAAATTTTCTTCTAAAAGGTCATTTCTCCTCTTCGAGCCGAGTGTCGTGGTGTCAGATGTGGGAAAAATGCATCTGAGAGGATGCAGATTTTGAAAAAAAAATTCTGGGGGAGGACCCCAGACCCCCTCCCACTGCATGCACTGAAGGGTCGGGCTTCGCCCTCAAGACTAAATTAACTTCGTCCCCCTCCCCCAGGCCAGAAAAGCTAGTACGCCCTGCAATCATGCTAGAATGAAAGCTACGTTGGTAAAGAATTCAGTCAGGTTCCGCAGTGAATCAAGTGTGAATCCCCACATATTTTTGTTTCCTACCACAGGGTACCAAAGAAATAGCCTTGGTACCAGGAAAATGCGAATGCAAGTGTGAAAGGATACCTACCCCGTCAACGACTCCTTCGAAGACAACGACTCCACCAGCGACAACCACGCCAAGTACGCCAAGTATGACAACGACGCCACAAGGTTTGTGCCATGCATCATGATTTACGCTTCTCTGTGCAATACATTACTTTCATCTGTCTAAGGTGCCGTCCGGATATTCATGCCAGTATTTATGCCTAGCCTCCTGGAATACAAAGGATATTGATATAAAAGTCGATACCATTAAACAAAATTGACGAATGGTCATGTTGCACGGTGTCTGCACTGGTACTGACGATCAAGGCCTGACTTACCACAGCCTGCAGTGTCAATTTCTACCTCGTCCAGTTTTTGTGGCTATCTTAGGCCTATGAAAACCCAGTCGGCAGGCCTGATCACTTATCAAAAGTGTCAATTTCACTAAAATGACCAGACACTCGGATCACTGCTCTCAGTTGCGTCACACAATTTTTACGGTTTCTCTAACTATTTTAAAACAACACATACTAAACACTTATGATGCCACAAGTTCAGTTCCTAACTGTTATATTAGAGTTGTTATCTATTCATGACTGTCAGGGGTCCAATACTGTCAGAAAATGTGACCTGAGCGATTATATAATACTGACCACCATGTTCCAATGACCATGTAATAATTGACCCTATAATTTGGCAAAGTGTATGCCCTACCAAGCTCAGATAGTTACCCAACAATAACCACGACTGAGGNCGTCTTTAAGGCAAATGTTGAAATTGGCCAAAGAGTTCTCTAGAGAATTTATGGTTTCGTTTAATGCAAGTAAAAGTGAATTTCTTATTTTCAACTCGATAAATCACAGGGATATATCCATCGAATTTAACGGAGTCTTGATGACGCCCAAAAGTGAATGTGTACATCTTGGCTTTCTTTTAGGCCGTGATGCAGAAACGAGTAGAGTTGATGCCATAGTAAATGATCTGTACAAACGCACAAATGTGCTCCTGGCTCAGTTTAGTTTCGCAAATTCTGAAGTGAAAGCCAAATTATTTAAAAGCTATTGTATGTCACTATACGGGATAACTGCACTTGACCTATCACAAAAATACATGGATAGAGTATTTACGGCCTGGAGGAAATGTGTACGGAGAGTACTTGGACTCCCGTACCAGACTCACTGTTACCTTCTCCCCATAGTCATGGATGTCTTACCGATAGAAATTCAGATAGAAAGAAGGACCATCAAGTTCTTGATATCCCTCATGTCTTCAACAAATCAGTGTGTACAAACTTGTTTCAGGCTTTCCACATCGGGCAGCAGATCACCCTTGTCAAATACAGTGAATCATCTTTGTTCCAAGTACAAATTATGCAAAACCTATCTGTTTTCCACCCTTGAGAGAGTTAAAAATTTGCTTACGGTCACCTCGAAATACCATCCAAATGACAGTGAGGAAAGCTGCCTACTTTGTGACCTTATCTGGGTTAGAGATTACGGTCACGCATTCCTCTCACCCACAGAAATTGAGGAGCTGATATCTTTTATTGCGACAAATTAACAACTGAAAATGATATGACCAGTGTCAGGTCCAATCTCTAAATATGCTAAATATCTGTCAATCGATTGGTGCCTGATCATTCTAGTGTTTCTTTTTATGTATGTACATGTACGTGTATACTGCACTTTGATTTTTTTCTCACCTCACAAACACACAACATGCTACTTCTCTTCACTCTCCTGTACAATATAGTACGATAATAAATAATAATAATAAATCGTTATGAGCACATTTACATTCTCCCGTATCTGTTTCTTTTAGATCCTTGCCTGAAGTATAACTGTACGACACCCACTCTTCCCAGCCTCGAAAATGGAGAGTACGCAGTACAGGTCGTTGTACCCAATACCGAAAGATGCTGCTTCAAATATGTAGTAAAATGCGATCCTAAGAAGTGCACCCCAACTGAAAAGACATGTACCCCTCCTTTGAAACTTGTGAAGGTTGATGTTTTAAAGTGCTGTCCAAAGTATGAGTGTCGTGAGTAGCGTATTTTATTATGTACAGTTTCCTCATTTTTCTAATCACGATCCACCCTCTTTTGCCAAACTGTGAGCATAAGTACAGGAGTACCGGGTAAGTGTGTACTTTGTGTACCAGTGTATATGAGGCATGCACGAAATATCGTACAAATATAATACAGGATGGCCCAAAAAACGCAACTGCGTACTTCTACTAAACTTGCACCTACATCATTGGTGTATGAATGGGGAATTTTCTTAGGAGCAAAATGATTGCAACGAATTGATTGGCAAGTCATGCAATGTGACGTGCTGACTTTGCCTCACAAAAATGGCCCGAATCGGACAATCTTGGTATCATTTTGCTTCTAAGAGGATTCTCCATCCATCCATACCATTTATGTGAGTGCTAGTTGAGTGGAAGTATATATACGTATGCGGTTGCGTTTTTTTTCGGGGGGGGGGGGGCACCCTGTATGAGCACATTTGGACAACACGGACCTTCTCAAAAGTGGTTGCTGTGACACACTGCCGAACCTTTCCTTCAGATTGATGTGTACCGGTACCACGAAATATCGCATAATGAATACTTCTTTACAGAATGTCCACCCCCGATGGAATGTGTAATGCCCACATCGTCGCCATGCAAACCGGTAAGAAAATACTTTAGTGTCATTTTTTTTCTATTCTGCATAAGGAACGCGCACTGAACTCAAGTTTTGATTTCAACGTACTTAGTGGGACTGCAATGCCAATAATATGATCAAAATGATGTAGGTGAAATGGGCAGCTAAGGTGCTTGACCGGTTTGAAGTCTTGTACTTTGGCACCAGAAACAAGTGTCATTCACAACATTTTCCTCATTTTGTTAGGCATAACCGATGTCATAACATTGTACATCGAGTTAAGGCATGCAATGGGCCTACATGTATACTTCGAGAGGTCGTCCCTGCCTCCAGCATCTTCAATACAAATTCTTCTTCTATCCTTTTGTTCTATGACGTTCCAGGGCTATGAGAGACACACAAGCATGGACGAGTGTGGCTGTATACATCTAAGCAATTGCAGTAAGTATGTTCATGTTATATGGGCTGCAGTAAACCTATTTCCATAATGTACAGGAATCATCCACTGGGCTCTTAGCAGGTTGGTTCACTGCAGTTCTGAGAAAGCAGCGATCTCAGGCCCTTGAGCGCCTCAGATTTACACGAAGCACAGGTGGAGGTTAACGTACTATCTGCCAAATCCTGGCAATGCTATCTATGCTTTAGTGGGACAGCTCGTGGACAATTGGCCTAACATATCCGTTGACTTTTGCAGCACGTATCCCAGAGGTTTGCGTGTATACTTCCACGGTGGACGGCAAGACGGTAACCTATAAGGTAAACATTCCCTTCACACATCTTCAGAGTTGTTCATTGATGAATATCTGAGGTATGAGCGGATTTCAAAGGCAAATTTCAAAGAGGTGCTGCGTTTTTTCCATTTTTAAATTTTTTTACTTCATCTGTTTGCAGGCAAATGCCACATGGAAAGATGGGAAGTGTAGAACTTGTTCCTGTAAACAGACATCACCCGGTTCAACCGATTATGAGTCCGTCTGTGAAGTCCAGAAATGTCCAGCAGTCCCAAAAGTAAGTTTTTGAATTGAAAACGGTGCGTTTGGTTCACGTTATGGAGAACAAACGAATTTTCAGAGGAAAACCATTGGCGAAGGATTCACGAACAACATTGAGGGTACCTGTAGTTCACAATAGGGCCTGGGGAAATTATCCACTAAAAGTCGCACAAGTTACTGACGTCTGTGGATGTCCCCCTTCCTCTGACACACATTCGACCATACCAATTGCATCTTCTTCTTCCCAGGACCACGATTACATCAAGCCTGTTGATGCAACGCTCTGCTGTCCGCCCACGGAGAAGGTCAGGTGCAGAATTAAATACAATGCGACGTTTGAAGTAACCCTGCGCGTAAGTGGTGCTTACTATCTGTTTGATTTCTACTCAATTTCTGCTATTCCTACATTTGGTCATTATTTCCACTGTCACAATTACGGTCCAGGTGACAAGCTTCACAGACCAGAATAATTCGGATAACACCGGAAATTTGCGGTAATAAGCGTGTGCAATGCCACCAGTCTTTTACGACCTATTTTTGCTTTCATTTGTCATTTCCATGCCCAGGAAGGCGAGATATACCACAATCCATCACAGCCATGCATTTTCCACAAATGTCAACGGAGTGAAGACGGTGACCATGACCTGGTACTTGTTTCAAAGAACACTTACTGCTGTCATATCAACGGGACAGCTTACAAGGTAACTGACAATCTCCATCCATCCCTGACATGACTGAGGTATAACAGCCCAAAACACAGGCGGGTAATAAATGGGAAAGGGGGCTGTTAACATAGATGCGCATCCCTCAATATTAACAACACTGTTAGTATTATTTGGCCCTCGTCGCTTTCATAACAGCACCCAGCGATTTTTCACGCTCTTCCATATACCAATGAATTTCGTTTTAGCCGGGAGACAAGTGGACCAACCCAGCGACTCCTTGCACTGTCTACCAATGTTCTAGGGGCTCAGGCAACGAGGATGAGGCAATGGTAACCACTAAAGACAGCCTGTGTTGCGAGTTCAATGGAATCAAATATAAGGTAAGGAGATGCAGACTTCTTACGAGCTCTGCTGCGATGACGTGCCCGAACAGAACAGCAAAGATGTGGATTTTCGAAGACGCTGGTTACAGTTTCTTACAATGTTTGCCAGGCGCCTGGCTACCAATGCTTCCGTCGCTGTTATAAGTGACTGTGTTGGACGAAGTTGTTCATGACCCTAAGAAAGTGATTAGGGGAATAACCACGGCGTGGAATCTATCTATCTCAGTTGTTCATGACCCTAAGAAAGTGATTAGGGGAATAACCACGGCGTGGAATCTATCTATCTCAGAACATCTGATTTGTTGTTTGGACTAAAAAAAGTGAATTTTCACATTTAATACAGAATGGTGAGAAGGTACCAAACGATAAAAAGTGTTTCGAGGCCTTCTGCATAATCAGACCAGATGGTGCGTATAAGGTAGAAAGTAAAATAACGTGCCGTGAGCCAGCTAAGGACTGTGAGAAGGATGTATACGACACTGATAAGTGCTGCAAGATCTGTGAGCCGCCCTCAGGTAATTCGAACAGCCTTCAGAAGCTTTTTTTTCATTTAACTTGACTACCATAAAAGATCCATAGTCTGACATAACCAAGAGGTGGACCAATAGAATGTGGTTTGTGGTTAGAGTGACATAATCACATGTTATGCATGTTATCACATGTTATGCTGTAGATGACGGGGTTAATAATAAACATTGGTCTATACAGTCTTCTCTGCCAGAAGTTTGTGGTCGAAATTGAATACTGTAGCCTTGGTTACACCTGTCTGAAAAAGCCGGGCTATTACTTAAACCTTCTTTTCTTTCTTCAGCCAATGCGACTTGTGGATTTTGCAATGCAACCCTCCAATTTGGGCATCCAGTAAACTCGATTGGGTTTTTTGTGGTTAAAGATAAGAAGAGAGGAGTTTGTAAAAACGAAGCAGTTGTCGATGGCCTGAACTATTGCAAAGGTGCGTATTCACTTATCAGTTCAAAACTACACGTCGGTTAAAGTTGAAACTCCCAAACAGGTTCCGTAATAATGTCATGTGAATTGGGGGAGCACTGGTTAAAAATATTGACAGGCCTAAGTAATCTCCAAGTCGGCATTTGATCATACACAGGCTTCCAAAACTTTACGGTGTGTTTCATGCAGTGCATTTTTTACAGGGCTGTGCGACTCCAAAGCCGTGGTAAACCTGTACAGTTACAGCAGCAACTGTACCTGCTGCAAGCCCAAGGAAATCGAACGGAAACAAGTCAAACTAAGCTGCTCGAATGGTGAATCTATGATCCACATCTATGAAAATCCGGTTGAATGCAACTGCTCAAAATGCACTGGAGGTGCTGCAAAAAGGAAGAGGCGACATACGTACTTGAATTAAGGGCGACTTTCAACTAGTCAGCAGAAAATGCAGTAATTAGCGAGATAAATGTATTTTCGTTTTTTAAATAAATTTTTTGATATAGATTTTGCCACCCAAGGGGTGAAATGTATAACGTCACATACAGTACCGTCATTTATATTGTCTGACTACTTGTGCACATGCACAGGCGTAGATTTCGCCATGCACTATATACGCTGAGTGCCCACAATGTGCAGCTTTCGACAAAATTGGCCTGAAGTTCTTTAAGATTACAGGAAGATTTTTGTTTGAAAGGTCACTCAATTGTCATCTTCAATGATCGAAGGCCGATCTGCTCACCACTACGTTACACCGCACATCACCCTTCGAGAAATTGACCGGTCCACGGCGTATCTGCCGCCTCGGGAAGAAGAGGCCAATCAGAATCGGTGTTGTAAAATTTGAATGGTGGTACAAAGAGTTGTAGCCGAAGACCCGATATAAAGTGTCATATGATTGGTCGCCTGGTAAAGTTGGCATGGTGCCAAGATACGCCGCCGACTGGTCTATTTCTCGAAGGGTGATGTGCGATGTAACGCAGTGGAGAGCAGATCGGCCTTCGATTATCGAAGATGCTCAATTGTATGGGCAAACGTAGAAAGGATTTCTGAAAAACTGGTAGCAACAACTTTAAAACTTTTAATACAGATACAGATCCTCGCTGTATCAACAAAGTTCCCACGACTGGTACGACTTTCGTAACACTCGTTTTTTGGAATGAAAAAATCGACCCAGGCATTTCAATGTACTAATACGAAATCAGTATTCCAGCTGAGCTAGTGTATAGGTTTCACCATATAGAGAAAGTGAACTCTGAATGCTCTTGCCACTGACGCTGAATACGAGACAATGGGTCATATGAACAAAGACTAGTAAATGCTTTTACTTGAATTTTGCAATACAAATGCACTATAGGCAGTGCTTTACAAATCTGAAGTAAAAGCATTTACTCTTCTTTATTCATATGACCCATTAATTCGGTAAGAAGCCCCAGGTAAACACCTGTATTGAAAAGTTGAGAACTTAAAATCACTCAGTGACGGCCACTACACTTTTCAAGTTTTCGTCGCTTACTCAAATTTTAAAAAATGTGCTATATTATTATTATTATTATCAATGTGATGTGTAAATAAATTATTTGTGATGATCAAGTTACTTACATGTATAATTGTACAGAAGGTGATTAATTCTAATTTTTATAGGTCAAGGTTAAGGTGAAATTAGGTCCATATGTTTGCTGATGGCCTATAATTACTGTACTCTTGTCCAAACCTCGAGCGCCATCACAGTGAATGATGGTGTTCTAAGGACACTGCTTGTATGGTTCGATTGAAACTCGCGGCACGCCGAAGGTTGGGGCGACCTTTCCGAAGGTACATGTATTGTTGAGTGTGGAGCAGCATATAAATTCATCCCTGTGAAATTATCATGATCCTAACATGCCAAAAGCACCACACGGGAAAATCGTACTGAAAATCGTGCACGTCTGTCGTGAGGCGTATGGCGGGAAGAACCATAGAGGAAGCACAAGGAAGCACTTTTTGTGCTTCCAGCCTGAACACTTGGGTGTCAACACTTCAATGCTTCTTGTAATACACACTATAGTTCAACTTGTTATAGCTACAGCTTTTGTCATACATGTGATGTTAATGATGATAAAACGCAGGGTGAAGCTAGTCAAATATTATGTTATCTGCTGTGATATTGTTTTGATTTGACATGTTGTGAAATGCACTGGAACCAATAGGATGACTTAGCTTTTGGCCTCAAGGGCAATTCCACGGTCTCGGACGTGACATTTTTTCACTTATTCAGTACTGTTTCTGCAAATTTTGGGACCAGAGAGAGATGTATAATAGCCTTGTTCTTCTATGCCCCTGAATGAGTTAAGTTCTTTGTGATTCATAATTAGCAAAAAGTGCACTAATTAAGAATCATAACGAGCTTAATTCATACCACGGGCATAGAAGGACACAAGCCTGACAAGAAGCAGGGTACTAAATGGTCATTTGGTGCTATGAGTTGCCGCACTGAACAAGTAAAAAAATATCCCGATTTTTACGGTGGACTTGCCCTTGAGTCCTTTTTCACAGATGTTTTCTTTTTATTTGATTGTATCATAAATGTCATTAAAACAATGCTTTTTATACATTTATGATTTTATGCAAGACGGACCGGTTCCGGTGATGCACCCAATAGCACGGTGATCCGGTAATATTGACTATAAATCCCCAAACAAAAAGAAATTTCATGTATGTAAAGAAGAATCTTTACAAAGCTTGCTAAGAATTATTCTTGCTTTCTTTGATTCAATAAACTTGTGTAAGAATTATATATAACCCTTGTTCATCTGGGTTTTTTTAGTGTGCTCTAAAAGATATACTGAACGAAGAGTAACGTGGATGTTCCGGTAACGCAAGATGAACTAACAAGCCCGAAGAAAATTAATTGGCCCCATCAGATTAATTGGCCCCATCATAGATTCTATGATTGATTCTATCATAGATTCTATTAATTGGCCCCATCTTAAGGCCTGTCTACACGATCATACATTTGTTCAAAACATCCTCATACATTTGTATGATGATGTTCATGGACAGATATTTGATTGTGTAGGCTGTTTTCCCAACAAACTTGAACAGCAACCAACATGTATGATGATGTTCAAATTTGTATGATGATGTTCATGGACAAATGTATGATCGTGTGGACTGTTTTCCCAACAAACCTGAACATGTATGATGATGTTCAAATTTTTAGCTGCATGTTTCATCTTGCCAATGCAAAACATCCCAAAAAAATGTGTGATGATGTTCAGGGACAAATGTATGATCGTGTGGACGGTTTTCCCAACAAACTTGAACAGCATCCAACATTATCCTTTCTCCATCATACTTCATCATACAATGTCCATGAATGTTGGACTGTAGATCGAAATCCGCAACAAACTTGAACATCATCATACAAGATTATGATGCTGCTTTGAACAATGTATGATGATGTTCAAAATTTTAGCTGCATTGTCACAAGACCGAAATCGACAAACAAGCTTGGACATCATCATACAAATGTATGATGATGTTTTGAACAAATGTATGATCGTGTAGACGAGCCTTTAGATTCTATGACACATACAGACCAGAATGTTTCGCATTGCAAAGCAGATTATACAGCACGAAATTTGCCAAAATATTGAAATCAGGGTATTCATTTAAAGTAGTTTCTGTAAAGAGTTAAGCCTTTAAAAGTTTAAGGATAGCCACACGACTTATTCCTGATCACCGATAATGGATTTTAGTTTGCCTCTCTCAGGTTACACGAGTCATTACGATCCCAAAAGAGGACACATGATTTTTATGCTAGCAACATTATTGGCCAATGATATGTACATTTATTTACTTAGTGTACAATATAAACCTTCAATGTATGCGACTATAATGGATTTCTCTAAGATCGCTACTGTCCTGATGGCCTCCTAGAATATTCCTGGTTATTCATTGGCTCAACGCGAGCGAAACCATAAGAAGAACGGTCTGGGCTGTTTTAACGAATATTTTGGGTAAGTCCGTCCAAATATTCCCAGCTGTATTCCCACTGGGAATGGGGAATCCTTGTAAAGCACGTTACGTGGGTCAGTGAAGTTAGCTCCCAGTTCCTAGTTACTCATTATGGTTGACTTGAAAAAAGTGAAGTCAACACATTTCATGTACTCTTCTGAATAAGGAAATGAATTGATAGGCCTAACTGAGCGGTGAATAAGTAACTGGGTGGCAAAGGGTTAATATTGAGTTTATTTCCAGTGTATGATTGTTGGGTGACTTGAAAAAGTGAAGTCAACACATTTCATGTAGTCTTTCCGAATAAGGAAATGAATTGGTGACTTTGTCTATAATGCTTATAAAACAGTGTGGTAGGCCTATTATACCTTGTCTCCTCATGTGCCATTCACTTGTACACAGGACTACGGCCAGGGTACACTGTTAACCCTGATGAAAGGTTAAAAATGGTATCACAACGAGGCGAACTTCTCAAGTGATGAAAATGATGGCGCCCATTTTACTGAAGCATAGTGTGCCGCTGAGATCATGTGATTTAATATGACCAACCAGAAGGCGTCCTCAAAAATAACCTCGAAAAGTTCTCAAAAAAATCGTACAAAAAATCGAAGCTGGTGAAATAATTCAAAAGTTTTTATTCGGGACACGCTTTAACCCCAAATGATTTGAATAGGTATCAACAGTCAATAGACTACGTGAGAGGAAAAGGGCGAAAATTCCGGGGCAAAATTGAACAATGCTAAAGTGTGATGATTTTAGTGGGTGAGAAAGCCAGCTCATGAACAAGGAGAAATGAATGAAACAAATCTTCATTTCAGAAACCTGACCAGTAGAAATGATTCTCGGAAAATTCATGGCCGTGCTTGCACTTGTTATTGGTGAGTCGTCATTCGACTTATAAGGAAATCTGCTAGGCCATTAGCGGCTCTAACATTTAGAGTCAAGTCGCGACAAGGGAAAGTCCAAGCCAATCCACTACCTTTGCAAAAATTAAATTCCTGTAGTTCTGCTGGTGAGGGGAAGAACCCAACCACTTTCCTAGCGATGGAAAATTTTCTCTTCAGTTCTCATCCTGGCTGTAGATAATGGGGAAGCGTCTCGGCCATCCGCGGCAAGAGTCGCAGCTTTCTTCATGCGACAGCTGTGCCTGAGTTCATCAGGGAGGGACATGCTACAGAGCCTGCACCCAACAGGCGCAAATCGGATGCTGGGGTAAGATCATGAGCAGCCATCTCCTCTACATGTATTTCGCGTACAAAAACATGGATTTCACTTGCAGTCGGTTAGCTGAGTAGGCCTACAATAACTTCAACTTTTCTCTAAGTACGATTTCATTGATTTAGAAACTTGAGGAAACCGAAGAAGTTCCAGAGTTTGGTGACCTATATGAGTGGAAAGGGTGCTCCGCTGTGGGAGAGGCTTGGAAAGANAAGTGGTGAGGTAAGCAATTTGGTTTTTTGCCATTTTATCAAAACCTGAAAAAGTGAGATAGGCAAATATTTTAGCAGGGTGACGATGTTACCATATTTGTTACAACCAACCCCACCTTTAGTTCAGGTCAAATGTGGGCTGCAATACCAAAGCATGTGGAAGTGGGCCTTATCACTCTGGACCAGTTGTACAGGCTTTACATCATTATTCAAATAGTATCCAAACAAACTTCTAAAACTGCACAGGCAGTGAAGCAGAAGAGATTTTCTGATCAGGTCATTTTTTACTTTCATGTACTAAAAACAGTTTTTGTCGATTTTTTGGAAAGTCAATTCGGACATTCAGATGCCATTTGGTACAAAGGTGGCCGTAATCAATGTCAATATATGTGAGGAAACTCAGCCCTTCCCAGTGGATATTCAAGGAAATATTAGCTCTGTTACAACCTACCCCTGTTACAACCAGCCCCGGTCTCCCCTATCGTTCAAGGAATGGATGAAGCAATGCAGAGTAAGTACTTACAGTTACATGTGGAATTCACTCGCAATCTTCTGGGTGCATACAACAAACGAGACCTGAAATGACATTATTGGTTTCTCTGCGCTACATGTATTTCATAAACAATTCAGAAAAGTATCCTAACTTTATATTGTTGGTGTCGTGATAAATTCATGAGGGGATAGTCAATCGAGGTTTCATAACGAATCCAATCGACATTTTTAAATATTTTTTGGCGAACACTGTTTAGGGGGAGAGACGACTGGAACTCTCGGGTCGAGTTGACAGATGGACCGAATGACGAGAGAGCCGACTCTATTTTTTTCCAGAAAACGCTGTCGGTTACGGATCGCAGCCATCAAACGTGGATCAAAGCTGCCATATCAGCGCTAACGGACTTCTACGGCAAATCACAGACAATGTCAATAAATGGAAGCAGTTCAAAGATGGTGAGAAATTGAAACAAGCGACGGTTGCCACGAAGAAGCTGCAGGATACCGATGAGAGGTTGAAAGAATTGGGGCGGCTGGTGCAGGTAGCTCTCCAGCCGATAGCAGCGTTGTTTCCAGGGAAAACGTGGGCCAACGCCTTCAACGAGACGCAGCATTCTTTTAAGAAATACGACGAAATGGTTGTCGAGACTGCGCGTCTCTTTCAGACTTTGGTGAAGACGCTACACGGGCGTGTCAACGCCTGGAACAAATTAAAGTCGACTTTGATTACAGAGCAGAAAAAGATCAGTCAAGGAAAAACGGCCTGTTTGACCACGGGGGAATTCAATAAGGTTGCTTCGAAGTTTAAACACCACAACAAAGGTTTTATAAAAAGCGCTAACAGGTTGAATCGAAATCTCTTCAAACTGCATGAAGCTGAGAAGAAAGTCGGCCAGTGGAAAAAGACAAAGCTGATAACCTTCGTCAAGCGCTTTCTGACGCAGAGAAAATCTTTCAAGAAAACTGCTAAAATTTACAAGGAAATTGCCAAGAAGTTGTAGGAAGGTTAGGGCTACACGCCATTACAATCATGTACTGCAGTACAGCGAAGCCGTGGTGTGGTGTTTACCTACACCTAATGCATGCATGTGAATTTTTGCCTCCACGTACATGCACGCCGCATATATGCCTTCTTATCATTTTGCAATTAACGCTTTGACATCCAGAATAAAGAATAAACGACGCATTAAATTACCGTATCATTCAAATGAAAGGGATCAACGATATCCAGTTTTGAAATAAAATGTGTTTTACTGAGTATTGGAGAACATCAGCTATGTATACACCTTAAAATATGCAATAGTACAGCTATGTATACATCTTGAAATATGCAATATAGCTATGTATCGTAAAATATGCAATAATCTAAAATCGGACGGCTAAATACTACGTTTTTGTACACCACCACAAAATGATAAAACCGACGGTAAGGTAAGAATCCATTCACGCGATTTTCGTGCCGCGCGATGTCGCATCCTTTGTCCACGACCAACACGGCGGAAACAAACAATGCTTTCGAGCGTCTGCCGCTCGAAAATCGCGTGAATGTACCGGGGAGGAATTGTTCCTGTGCCAGCCGGCCAGAACTTGCGTTAGCCATCGGGTTCGCCAGGCTGTCAGGAACTCTTCGGTGAAATTGACATGGTGCCCTTGCTTCTGGTCCCTTGTTCCCTTTCTGGTTTCAAAATTTGCTTTCCCTTCTTTCGTGACTTTAGTGTAAATCTGGTTAAACCGTAATTTTTCGAAATCGCCTACAATTCTGAGATTCTTATAAGTGTGTTTCGAAAGATGCGAATGCAGGATTCTCGTGGGCGGCTTCATCATCTTTTTGTTTCCTCTTACAGCATGAACAAAGCTTTTTGCAGTTGATGTTAAATCCTGGACAAAAGGGAATGTAACGAAGGCATTTGATCTGCCGGAGACATTTCATACAGAATGGCAGGTCATAACACTCAATCGAAGCAGTGTTCATGGCTTTTCCTTCGCTGTCCGTGAGAACTTTCTCCCATCCAATCAAGCCTCGCTCCTCTTTTGTCCCTAGAAAAGACAGCGGAAGTGACGTTAATCCATGTCATTATTCATGAAATCCCAAGTGTTCAAAAGTCGGCAAAATTCATTGGCAGGGTTGTGGGCTAACTACATGTTCAGCGACCCACATTCCTTTTACATGTACATTTGCTCATTGTGAATTAATGAAAAATGAAGAAATTCAATTACCTGGAATTGTGTTATCGAGGATAAACCCGCAGGCACCGCCGACGAACATACTGGTACTCAACAGCACTGTGAATATCTGATCCAGAACCTCACTACCTGAAAAGACGAGAAGTGCATATTGTAGACTCATAAGATTGGCTTCAATTTGAAAGCCGAAGAAAGTCTTCCCACGAGAGATAGTTAACTTCAGTCAGTCAGTAACTACAACCGTCCACACTGAGCCCAAGAGAACAACCAGCACAGTCAGTGCTTTGTCTAACACGCGTACACAGAAGCCACTTTTCGAAGTGACGACAGGATAGGCCTCATGTATCTGGCAAATACTGGTCCTTCGCACTCCTAACGTCAGCTGTAGAGTTGTCATGCATGTGTCGATGTTAGGGGACCACGACAGGGTCATTGTGTTAACGCCAAGGCCTGGGACACTCACCAGTCTGTATAGCGCGTGGGTTTTTGTTGATCCATATTGGGAGCGTCAGACCGAAGAAAAATGAAAAACCAAGAATGAAAAGATTTCTTGGGGAGTTCATGTCGACGAATTGGAGGTTTGAAATTCCGACCGCTGTAATCATGCCTGCAAAAACGTTGGAAGAGAATTAGAAGTCGTTCCCTTGTAGTTTTGAGTGATATTAAATTCTGTGGAAATCATGGATCTCTCGGCTCCGGCTACATTTTCTTCCTGGAGGTTTAAAGGAAAGGTTACTCACCGAACATGACAATGAACATCCCACCAGTCACGGGGTCAGGAATCGAGACGAAGAGGGCACCAAACTTCCCAAAGACGCCAAACAGAATCATCAGCAGCCCGCCAACTTGGATGACAATACGGCTCCCAACCTTTGAATGGAATAGACATGGCTGAATATACATGTAGCTGAGAAATATTTTTGTCCGGTGAATTCAATGACAGGTTTGCAAATTGAACGTCGATGAGACATGGACCATAAACTGATCATCGTCCGGAGAGAGTACGAAGGGAAAACCACTCCAATGTCATGAGTCTTTCGTCCTAGTGACGTCATTTCCTTCTCGCTGCAATTTTCAAACCGCCTTCCACATTAGACTAGTAGCCTACCAGATCCTACCAACCTACAGTGGTGGCTTGTTTTGGAAAACCAGTATTGGCCGCTATTTTGGAGGAATTCTGCCAGTGATGTCTCTTGGGAAATTTTATGTACACAGTTAAAAAAGTAGTGTTAACCATACACCCAAAAGTAGTGTTAACTGTCTGATAACACTATAAATCAGTGTTAAAAAGAGTGTTAAACGTCTTAACACTAGTTTTGAGTGTTGAAGGGTCGGTGTTAACAACGTTTAACACCCATAAATGGTGTTAGGGAATGTCTAACACTTAAAATTGGTGTTAGTCATCGGTGTTAACCATTTTGAACACCCATTAATGGTGTTAAGGTAAACGTCTAACACTGTAATGTAGTGTTAGCTCCCACTGATAACTAATTGTTGATTTCGCCATGCCAAAATCTAATTCTTCAAGACAAAGTGATGAAATCATTGTAACTTTGCTTGCCATTTCCTTCACGCTGTTTTGAAGCAGGTCTTAAGTGTAAAATAAAAAGTTTGCCATTCTTATATCAAAAACTCCCTCGTGTTTTTAAGTGGAATCATGGTGTAGTGGATCTGGAAGGGGCTTGCGGTGCAGAGGGTCCCGGGTTCAAACCCGACCGCCTGCACATTTTTTTCTTTCTTTCATTTTTCCAAAATGGACGTTTAAAACCTATTTTTCGACAGTGTTGTGAGAAAAACACGCTTTCAGCATGTTTTTAAAAAATATTTTTTCGCATTTGGGTGTTAACTTAACACTACCATACAGTGTTAGATAACTTAACACTACTATACAGTGTTAGATACATAACACCCAAAATTGGTGTTGGGTGGTAATGGACACTCATAATCGGTGTTACAGTAACACCCATTTTCAGTGTTGTCTTAACACTCCTTTTTTAACTGTGTAAATTTACTCCATTCTCAATACGCCTGAGTCAATACGGCTGAGTGACGTAGGCTACCGCAATGCAGACAGAAGGTGACCTCCATTTGACCGAGGAAATCCACCAATCACAAATGTGTTAAAAATAGTAGTTTCTTTATTTACCACCTCGCCAGCACAGGCCAATCAGATTCACAAACGCAATAGGCACGACCGGTCCTAACATATGCAAAAGTCCGATGTAAAATTGTTCGGACCGGGTACCAGTCTACTTCCACATACATGTACCTTAGTTATACCAATAGCGCCGATGTTTTCACTGTATGATGTTGTTCCATTTCCTGATCCAAAGGCTCCAGCCAGTACACATCCGATACCTTCCATTCCAATACCTGCAACACACAAAAAAACCGATAAACCACGGACGACCTTGACCATGCAGTGGTAAACTTCACACGACGTTTGGTGTGGGATTCTGAATGCATCCATCGGAAAATCTTCAAATTTTGCCTTACTTACCCCTGTTGATGGCATGGACTGGCGGGGGCGGAGCACCCGATAATCTCGCACATGCGTAGTAGTCACCGACTGATTCGATCATGGATGCCAGAACTCCAGCTAACATACCGAACACTGCAGATGCACTCACAGTTGGAACACCCCATTGCCCTGAAGTCATAGGGTTATTCAGAAATTAGTAGTCGGAAATACATGGTATCTTCGGAAGGCGATTTGTAACATCAGAAAAAAATATTGCCATTGAAGGCAGTTGCAATACCAAATGAAACGGTCCATGGACCATGTGCTCACCTGTGGGTGAATGTCCCAGAAGAACAGATGACAATTGTGTTCAAGTGTACGCCTATTTTTANTTCTTGAAACTAAAGGCGCTACTAAACTAGACAGATTAAGTCGACACTTTCTGTCAGCCAATTCTCGACAGATATGTCAAATGTCTATCCAATTCAAATTAAAAAGTCTACCGCAAGTCATTTAAATTTCCAAGTACTAGATATCATGATGCACAACTAAATGTCCTTTATCAAATGCCACAAACCGCATCGATTTATCACAAGCCGTCTTTGAGAAAATTCGATTTTCCTCTGTCCATTTACTTATTTGAAGGACTGTACATGTGCAATGTAAAAGATACATGTAACGTTAATAACGTTAGTGTTGCTGTCAGTGGGACGATTTATTGAACTCTTTAAAGCCTCGCTTATGTCGCCCTACGCTGTGATAGAAATAGCGTCAACAAGTTGCAACTGATAACTTATGTCGCCACCGACTAGAAAAATACCGATCGGTCGCAACTACCTGGAACTAGTTTATCGCCGTCTTTTGAGTGCTTATGTCGACACAGATTTCTTTTGATTTTAAGTAAAACGTGCTGAAGTTGAACACGTGCGATTTTCAGGATCTATGGATATTTTTAGTTTGCAACTAGTTACTCGCTGACGCCCGAGAGCTTATGTCACCTAGTAGTTGTGGCTGATTAGTTCCAACTACGCGCCGATTATCAGTTGCCAACTTGTTCTGACTGTACGTAAGGGCGACATAAGCGAGGCTTTATATTCACCACCAACTCACCCGTGTTGAGGTGGCATCAACGACGCCTTGTTCTTGCTTTTCATCTTCTTTTCCCTTTACACTTTGTTCCTTTTCAGACACTTCGTCATTCTGTTTTTCGTTGTCATCCCCCTCAGGATTCTTGACTGTGACCAACTGAACGTCCACAGGTACCTCATCGCCCAGTATATTCTTTTCTTCCGCTGCGTTTTCTGCCTGAAAGTGATCACGGAGTGATACTGCGTAATGCCCATTCTGCCGTACAATGGAAGACTGCAGTATGGGGGAGGGAGGGGGGGCTACATACCGCTGCAGTCTTCCCTTGTACAACCCCTGCAGCCTTTCCTATTCAATGAAGTGGACAATGTAGGTGTGTAATAACATCAGCAGATTCTGCTCTCTTTCCTTGCAAAATTATTCAGAGCTGCCACCTAAAACAAGGGGGATATGGCATACGGCATATGGCATATGGTCACAATGGCTTTCTGCAAGGCAATCGGTAGCCTGTGACCGAAATCACCCTTCATGAGCCTCATTTATAATTTTTAGTACAAAAAAATCCTACCGTGTACAACGGGCATAAGTCCTGGTTTAGACTCCACCCGGTCGAGAATACATGAACATGATAGACTACCAGCCTATTTGGTGGCGCCACTGTATTTATCCTGAGTCTGTCAATGGAGTAACATCCAGAGATGGTGTCCAATGTGTCTGCTGGTCGAAGGCATTAGTTCTTTCCGACCCAGAGTTTTTTTTCGGTTTCGATAATGCAGAAATCAGGGTCGGATCCAGGAGGCGTAGACCCCCCCCCACACACACACACACACTTTTTTGGGCAGACCAAGATTTTTTTAGCAAGAAAAAATTTAATCAGCGAAAAGT
>NMRB01000445.1:0-11618 GCA_002633025.1 Notospermus geniculatus | reverse complement strand
CTATCTCCAGGCATCGATTGTCTTCACGCTGGCGCTTACAATCTCTGCCACCAAACGCCGGATTACTTACTCTCCTTCCGCAGCAAGAAAAATAGTGCGTATGAAAATATCAACAACTACTATCTTATCATCGTTTATTTCACAGTAACATTATGTTTTTGTAATTGTTGCAACATTTAAGAGTATGAAAGGTATAATTAAATTTTGTAAGTTTGTGCCTGAATAAAAATGCCAAAAATCCTGGCAAACGGAAAGTTGGTGATGCGGCCATTTGGTGGCAATGGTATCACCAGCGCAGCGGAAGTTGATACCGATTGTGCGCAGTATGGCTTTAAGTGTCAGGGGAACAAAGGATTCAAACCTCTTCCATGCATGTGAGGGTCATTTCGTTTTTCATCCATCGAAAGCCGTCGCAGTGGACCGTTCCCTTGAGGTCATTCACTTCTTTACCACAGACCTTGATGCCGAACGGCAATAATGTCAAAACGCCACGAAGTGGCGTCCTTCTCATTACCTCATTCACAACCCTGGCTTATTTTCTTTTACAATAAGGGCTACTTGATCGCGAATGTGATACCACTTAATGCGACACTTTGTTTTATACTTTACTAATGACCACTCCACCATTGGCCCCTGAGAGTCCCAATAATGGTTAATCTGAGCCAGCGATAGCGTAGTAAACAAAACGGCGTGGGTGATGGCAGGTCAGGTTTCAGGCTAGCATCGTGTTAATGTCAAATGAGGTTCATGTCGCCTATTGTTGGACGGCGTTGGTTGCGTGACAATCGCATTAATTGGTAATACGTTGCCGCCTTCGTTTCCAGTTAGTTCTAAATGACCGTCGAATTTGTAGCAAATAAGACGAGAAAGACAAGAGCAACGCAGAGCGTGGCATATTCCCCTGCAGATGAGTTGGTTTTCCCTCACCATACATGTATATATACGGAAATTGATCAACGGATGAATGTTCCCTGAAATCGACGGAATCTGATTTCAAGATGGCGGCACTGGTGGCCATATTGTAAATCGAAACGTGACCATTTTCGAAAGGAGCCTTCCTCTAGTCAACCTCAAAGTAAATACAAAAATTCAATTTGATTGGACCAACAGGTTTCTTTTAAATGATAGGAAATGGGGAAAATTGACGGACGGACGTAACGGGTGACGACGTCCCGCTTCCATTGAAGAAGGAGCATAAAAACATACCGAAAGACTTCCATGGCTACATTGAGCGGTGCAACCTGGAAACGTTTCATAAAGTGACTTTAAGCTAATGGTGCCATTATTTTCAATGCATTTTCCATTTGGTTAAAGGTACCATTAGCTTAAAGTCACTTTTTGAAACAGGCCCCAGATCTTCAATTGAAAACCGTCGGAAAGCGGTATGGACCTCGTTACCCCACACATGACACCAAGAGCGAGTACTCAAAACATCCCAAGTGAAAAAAACAAAAATGAGATGCCATATTTCCGATTACTACATAACTTGGGCAATGTAGTTAGAAACCACAATGTTGACTTGCGAATGAAAATTATCCAACGCAAGGGTAAAAAACTCGCCGATTTAGTCATGGATATCTTTTCATAGCGAAATAAATTTACTGTGTAAACACTGTTTACTGCATACAGCCAATAATATAATTCTTACAAATATGCCCCCCCCCCCTTCTGGTGCTGCCACCTTCACGATGGAATAAAACTAGTTTGCTGGCCACTGTTTGTAAACAAACCAGTTTGTTTACAACTTGGACGTCGAGCTCCTATAAGGGCAAGAGACAAATATGGTGCGAGTAAATTTCACGTCCCATCCTCTTGATGTTAGCATGTTGTGTTTGTCACGGGCAGTGGTAGGATCTAATGTCCCTTATTCCTCCTATCTGTCACGGAGCAGCACATTAGCTAAACAACCCCTCAGCAAATTTGTTGCCGAAATAGTACAGACCAAGCGAAATCATGTGTATCAAGGCAAGGGGCAATGCGTAGTGGTTACGGCCCGAACTTGCCATAAATTTAGCATTGTAAAATCGATTTGAAAATTTAAAACAATTATTATTTTTATATGACAAAGCATTTTCTTTTCAACTGGAAAGCCTTTCGACAGTGCATAGGGATCTTTTCCATTTTTTCAGAAATTAGGCAGAGGAGGAAAACTATAGGATTTTGCCCAACAAACATCTCAGCACTCTTACCTCGATCCCTATATTTCTGGTTTTATAGGGGTCCGATGGGTAGATGGAGCCGAAGGGATGTAAATGTAAAGCAGGCATGGAAGTCTTAATATTCAAAAGGTCACAAGTGAAGTTAATACAGCACCAAGAGGTGCAAATCCGTTAAGGTTTAGCAAAATCGCATTTGTGGGGAGAAAGAGGTCAGGGCAGGCAGCGTTACTTAATAGGAATAATCTTTGGGTTACCATGTTGATTACTTCACAGGGGACAGAGTATAATGTATCAGAACTGAACCTCGCAGTGACGCAAATCCACTTGTCAATTAAGAGTATCGGATCCTTAGTTTTTTTTAAGATTAGCAACATCTGTTCATTGGTGATAGGAGCCCCAAGTACATCACTCTCTTTTTTTCAATTACTGACGACAATTCTTCCCACCCACAGAACCCGTTGTTATTCACCGCCTCACCTCAAACCCGGAAGATTAGATTGCCTGGCTATGATTTATTTGCAATAACTCGGCTACCTGAGTCGGTTTAGCAGTGTTAGCCTTTATTCCATGATATGACACGTCGGGAACCAATTCGAAAGAGTTGCTATCATCGTGACTATACTTTAATCTAACGTAATTCTATAAGGGAAAATGAATGGCGAGGAGGCTTACATATCGTATTGTTTATTGGGGCAGGTCAGCTGTGGATATTAAATCTAGGTCCTGCTTGATCAGGGATGTTTCAAAAAGAGTGCCGGTATAAAGTTTTCGCAAAGTCCCCCGAAATGCCAAAGCGAACGTCTATCCTTTTGTTGGCATCCAACAATGGGTTTGGCGTTCGCGTTGGCGTTTTGGGGCCTTTGCAAAACTCCCTAAAATCAAAATCTCCCTACGTAAATTAAGATTAAGGAAGTGGTTTCATAATCTTTGGTGCATTATCCGTAAACTCTCTCCCTGCTACAAATACAGCACTCTGGACGCCTGCTGAAATCATAGAGCAGTAACTTCATTTAATCTACCTTACCATTGCACTACACACGCCAGCATGTGCTTGGGGTCAATATTGACCATTAGATTAACCATATTTAGCAATCCCTAAATATATAGAGCAAAGTTCCTGTGTTAACATTATCTGATTTAGCAACGACCTCGGTTTGTGTCCTGTACTGATTGGTCCTAGTCGAGTGTGGCTAAATAAAAAAACTTCGTCTCTTTCTCTCTAAGTCAGCACCCCTCAGTTAGATGCTGGTGTTGAATTGCCATTAGTTACTTTCCTTTGCCTCATCAGCAAGAAAACTCGTTAAGTCGTGATGAATGCACGGGAAAGAAGTCACACAATCAGTGGCACTTTTAAGAAACATCAAGCGACTTAACGACCAACAATGAGCTTAACAGTAAAAACGTTAACAGTTCACCAGCCATTACCTGCAGTAATTTCATTTACATTCTGTTGATGCACTCAATGCGAGGTTTTCTCTTGGAGTTCCTTCTCGATTTCGAAGCATAGAACTGGACTGCCTACATAATCATCATTTTCTCGGGTTTCTCGAGATTGGTGCCACGATCCTCCGCTAGGTGGATTTATAAACCCACCAAGCGGAGGACCTGAAATAACAACAGTTTCTAAGGTGAAAGACTTTGCTTCCTACTGGACTCGAACCCACGGACCCTCGCATAAGGCATAGCCGCGGAGGATCTGGTACCTATCTAATGCCGTTTTTCGCTCATTCCCAGAAAGCACCTCCTTGCGGCCGTTATCGACATAGATTTGTTTGACGACACGGCGTTTCTGAAAGCCAGTCACCCAAGGATCCCACATCTGGTTTCAGAAATGATGTACAAATGTACTCTAACTCTAAACGTGATGTTTCCGCAAAATGACCAGATCGTACTGACAGAACTGCACCTTACCTCACGCCAGGATGTTAAAGATCATTGCAGAACAAAATTCTCAACCTATATTACAAGATTTAGTTGTTCTGTAAACATCAGCAACTGGCTGGCTGCTGCGTCAGATCTACAAACGTACGACGGCGTGCTGAGATAAGAACGTACAACTCGTCTTTATAATCTCTCGGTTTCTTTGATATAAAAAACATGCGCTAGTCAATACGTGAAAGAATTGGAGAATGCTAGCAATGTGGAGAGGTCACCCTAGTCTTTACTGCTTGTATTTGAGGAATGTAGCCAAGGTGAGCACGGATGATGAATACTGAATTCCTACAACACTACAAGCATTCTCAGAACGGTCATTCACACCGTGCCATGGGCAAAATGATTAAATAGATTGATCTACAGTCAATAAAACAACTTCACTGTCTTCGTAAATCGGTGTGAGATGTACTTAGGAAAGGAAATGTGTATAAAACACAAATTTATATCTATAATAGAGAATTTCAGACAATTTGCTCGAAGACATCTACATGTACATGTACATGTATATGTATATTAACGCGATAGTCCATTAATGACTAGACAATGACTCTTAGGGAGACTCCACTCAATGTAATAAACTTTTGAATTTTTATCAATCCATGGAGACTATTGCCATGAGTTATTGTGATGTCACTAGTGTCAATAGGCTGACGACCTTTGTAGTGAATGAGCTATAATACATGTACTGTGACTGCCCAGGCATACTGGTTGTACCATCATAAATATGCATTGAGAACATATGACATCACATGTGCTGTGCAATGGTCCCCTTGGGATGCAATTAAAATACTTAAAAATATGACGTGTTGCAGATATCAAATAATTTGAATGTACATGTATTAACGGGAAGTCAATTTCCAGAATCTCAGCAAATTTTCGCTCCCAACCGGGGTCTTCATCAAGTGCCAGCCTGATGAAGACCCCGGTTGGGGGCGAAAATTTGCTAAGATTCTGGAAATTGACTTCCTGTTTATCATCATTTTGTGTGTCAATTTTTGTGCTTTCTCTTTCTTTGAATGTATTAACGATATTTCAAAAATTCAAAATTTTACACAGCGAATGGAGTCTCCCTTTAATATGTCTGCGTCTACCATCGCAGATACTAACAATTACGGTACGGCATCGTTGTCATTATAGAAGAGCCTAATTAGTACTTTTCAGTAAAAAGTCTTGTTCATTTCCTTCCGTCGAGACGAGTTCCCATTACTGATTAAACAGCAGTCAATATTTACCGGTCTTTGATTCCGATCAGGTATTTTTATTTGGCTATTCAGCCTTTTTCAATCAGCGAGGAGCGACTTAAGAATTTCAAAGCAGTAGGGAACAATTTGCTGGGCGTTCATCTTTTGACTGAGGAAATGATTACAAGAAAAGCAAATGAGGAAAGTGTATATTCGTCGTGAGGACGACACCAGCATCTTCTTGCACACATTTCCTTTAGGCCTATACAGATTGTCGGGGATACAATGTATTTCTCATATTAGTGAGTTTTCTTAAGGGCCCAATTAGGCCTACGACATCTACTGCAGAATTTTTTTCATAATTTCGCTTTGACCCACGTGGTATTATTTCTACAATATAGGTATATTGGCAAATCTATATTATTTCATTCCAATTATTTTCATCGCAACTGAACCTATCCATTTTATCATCATTCGACAAACAAAAAGTCCCCCAATATTAAAATTTCAATACCGAGAAAAGAACAAACAGAACGTTAGCAAACCAATATAGGAAATGTGTACTTAGCGCTTTGATCGGATCAAATGGTTTACTGTTCCATCTTTGTCGGAATCAAACGGAAAGGATTTTGTCATCGTCGAATTTAAAGTATAATATTTATGTTTCATTCCTTGATCGCAACACGAAGTACTTTTAGCATATTTCAAATAAAATATTTACGCCGGCGTTACCACCATTATCGTAATGAAAATTTTCATAACCTCACTTATTGTATTGTATTGCACATGTACATGCATTGATTTTTCCACCAGGGCCAAAGCCAACGCAATACCATGAAATATCAAGAATACATTACCCATTCTTGGTAGCATGGAATAGGCCATCTCAACCTACTCATGTTCCTCACTTGGATGGGGTCTTTTACTTTCTCTTACAAAGGCACGAGGTACCCATGCGACGGACGTAAAGAAACAGGGATGGTTAATATGGCCAGGCTGGATTCGTACCCGGGACCTGCCGCTTGTGAACCGAACGTGATAACCACTAGGCTACCACGACTCTCCTCACTGACTTCTAGTTGAAGGGTATCGTGAAGAGAGCATCATTGTTGCAACGTAACCACTATCCTGCATTGCTTTTGCATAGCCAACGACGTAATGTTTTTTCCCATTGTCATTTTTTGCAGGTGCTAATCAGAACCCCATGGGAAGTCACCACAAGGTACGATCTACTTAACGGCTCACCCGAGGGACTTCTGAGGACTCTCTAACGAAGAGATCCAACGGAATATTGCACATCGATGATCAAACCAGGTTTTATTAAGATTAATGAACCCAGGCAGAAGCCTATATTATCGGATTTGCTGCCAGTTAGCTCTTGAATAATGGGCACTAGCTATGGATTTGTGGTACGTGTGGTTAGTCTCAGTTAGCATGTCCTGTTGCAAAGTGTTAGCATGTTTTTCGAACTGAATGCAACACAAAGTAAAACCTTTTTATTAATGCTTACAGATGACGGAGCGTGCAAGAAAATTGCAAATCAGACACAAAGGTGTGATGCTACGGAAATATTACTTTTGTGCCGAACAATTTTACGCCGTTGAATCGTGAATCTTTGATTAATCCTTTCATCACGATCACACGTCCCAGTATTAACTCAGCAGCTGAATTGATCGTGAAAGGACATCCCTCTCATCTCTCCTCACCGAAGAAAGAAATCGATACATGGATGCATATAGACCAAGAATTCTACTTGAGTTTCCAGTCAATTTCAACCACCACCTGTCCATCTTCGCCAGATGAATGGGTGGGCTGAAATCGTAACAGGCTAGCAGAGTCATGAGCTCAAACGTTGAGCAGGCGTCGGGTCAGTGGGATATGTGCCGCTCTACATGTACTTATAGGTGATTGGTCTTCATGAAGACCTGTGTCAATTTTCGCTTTAATTTAGATCGAGTCTGTGGCACCTGGAAATAGCAAGGTACGAGTTGTCTTTTATGAATCAGCTGATGAACTGGCTGCACCCAGCTAAGATGCCGAGCGTACATATTTTCTGGAAACTGAAAGGGGATGGGTAGTCTTAATTGATCACATTTTTACCAATTAACATATTGATGTTGATACAAAGCATTAATCAGGATTTAAAATGGCGGCTTCCAGCGGCGGATATGGCCATGACCTTGACTGATGGATGAAACCATAACAAGCAGGATTCATCGCAATATAACGACTATCATATATCTATCATTCTATATGCAATTTAAAAGCATAGTCGTGACATACATGTACAATATTCAGCCTTTTATTGTTTGCAAAGGATGATCATTATATTGGCTTGTGACGAAATAGAGCAGCTACTGTTGCAAAAAAAACGTGGATACGAATCAAGTTAAATTGATATGACAAATTGATATCCTTTACGAAAAAAGTATAATATAAGTATGATCTTGCATTTCGCCATTCCAAGGAAGGGAAGTTTTCATTTCTACTTGGAACACTCCGAAGCATGGAAATAGATTGTTTTACATGAGAAAGTATCTAATGTGAAGCACAACATATCTATAAATTGGATATACGTGTAGTGAAAGACATAGTATATCTTATTGGACTGGTACATCGAACACAAAAAAGGGCCAATCTGTGCAATTGTGGAGTATATCACGTTGGAGTATGCTATTCACGAGCTGTTACATGTATACGTGGGCCGTTTTTGATAACGTGGAAGGTGACAATTCTCCAACAATTTAGAGGCGTACAGGGAAGTGTGTACTTCTTGTTGCGGTACTGTTCACTCTCTAGCCATAGGAAGGCTCCACCGAACCGCCACCATTGAACTAATACGAGCAATCCACGGAAAGCCACCGGCCAACCTATCCCGATTCCAAAGGCAACCCGTCTACAACCAGCGGTACCGTCCTCATCAACAGCGGGGCTCCGCAGCCCACAGAGCTTCCAGGTCGAAACGAAATAAAATGTTCCGAGACCATTCAAGGCATGTTCGCCTTGAATCTAAAGATCCCGATGAAAATGTCAGCGATTTGAGTTTCAAAGAACGGATCAGATTCGCAACTAAGAACAAAGTGTGGGAATCTTTAGCGTATAAGTTTTATAAAAGGAGGCTATTATACGTCTACCTGGTGTCGACGCTAATTTTTGCAGGGATTGTTACACTGCGGCTGACGGTATCTATCAATCTGGGTGAGTACAATATCCGACTAGTAATTACAATTATCTTAGTTGCAGTTGTCATTCAGGGGCGTAGGCTGGGGGGGGGGGACTGGGCGCACGTGCACCTCCCCACAGCAGTAAGAGAGTTCCGCTCTGAGAAAGAAGAAGAAAATCAACCTTGTAATCGTGTAAGTATTGGCTAAGAGAACTGAAATCACGTCTCAGAGCATCTAGATTCCAAAATTTTCTGGAGGAGGCCACCCCAGACCCCCCTCCGGAACGCACCTTTGTTTACTCTTCAGCATACTGTGAAATTTCATGCCTAGGCTACAGAAGGTGTTGTTCAACTTTCCCATGTGCACCTACCCAGGCTCAGACCAGCCTACGCCCTTGTCATCTCACCAAACAGTCGATACTGATGGTTCATTTTGAAACCTTCTTGTCGATGCATAAACTTTGGAACTATCCTTTTTGTCGTTATCTTGAACCTAAGGCTGATGTTCGACCACGGACTGTAACAGTCGGCACAATAAAGTGCCACATCGTGGTTTGTTTTGAAAGCAACCGTGGTAGGCTAGGCCGAAAGGCTATCGGCCTAATTTTTGCACGACATTGTCAAAGCATACCACACGTAGCTAAATGCAGCTGATACGATTGATGATGCGAAAGGTTGAAAGACATATCCGTTTGCATGCGCTTTGAAATACTATTTCCACCATACAGTTCCACTTACAGGCTTTAGTGGCCAATTCTGGAAACCACAGCCTCTGAACTAATACATAGCCGTATACCATGCATACATGTACATGTACATGTAGGATGTAAACTGCTCTACAATGCATGATCACTTGCCTAGAAACGGTTTCTTCATCCCTTTGGCCCTGGTGGACCTCATTTAGGCCTAAAATACCTCTCTGCGTCCTCCGACAACAAGACTCACCTGGGCCTTCCTTATGTGCAAATTTATTTGCATCTGCTGATTATAAAACTCTAAGGAGAAGTGCTTCATAAGAAAAGATCCTGTCTTTTGGGATCTTGATCCGCAAGTAAAACCAGGGATTGTAGAAAGTTTCAGGTCAATAGTCCCAGCGATTACGAAACGTGCCCTGCTAACGGACGACGACGACGGACGAGAGGGACGCTGCACCACGAGAAAAGCTCACGGCAGATGAGATAATTATTCAACTGGTCGTTAGCTTAGTCTGATCATACTTAAGGACAGGACAATGTTTCTTGAGGACTCAATCGGTTGCTGCCGCGTCTTGGTTTTTAAGACAACATTCAGCCGTTCGTGTATTCGCACTGCCTCACTCCATCAACGTTTCTGACTTTGCTGTCAATTCCTTTAGAAGCAATCATTGTGTTGAAAACGAACTCGGAGATTCCGGCTTCTTCGCAACCTCCGAGTATAAAGGCCGTAATTCTAAAGACGCTAAGGTGAATAAATTAAATTCCATTGGTAAAATAACAAATAATTGGTTTGCCGACAGAGTGAATCAGACTTTCTCGTTTCATTGATTTATCTGACGTGATGTTTGAAACTTGTATAATATAGTTTAATGTTTTTTCCATTAAGGAATTTTTCACTTGGTGATACAACGGATTCATTTTATTGACTTTTTCACTTCCTTTCAATGTGCAAACTATAATGAAATGGTCCATGGACCATGTGCTCACCTGGGTGAATGTACCAGAAGAACGACCAGGAAGTGTAAAGTCAATATGTTAAAGGGAAACATCATACCAGGTTAGAACATTCTTTGTGGTATTGTTCATAAGATGACCCAAGTACATATTTTAAGATGGACGACTGGTGGCCATATTTGAAGTCCAACCCGGCTGCATTCCTATAGGGTACCTGGATACAAATTCGTACCAAGACACAATATTCTAGCTGCTGTTCTTCGCGAGATAATGGCTAACGTCCCGTTTGCAAGATGGCCGACTGGCCACCATATTTGAGGTCGAAAAGGCTTAAAATTCGACGTACGCGTAGAGGGTACCTACATACATACAATTTCTACGCCAAAACACCCTACTACTTACAGTGATACGGGCCAAAATCCATTTTCCAAGATGGCTGCCTGGCAGCCATGTTTGAGATAGAATAGAATCGGGCTGAAATTTGCTGAACACAAGGGGACACCTACATGTGTAGATACATAATCACACCAAGTTAGAATACTCTAGGTCAAATAGACACGAAACACGCCACCAAAAATGGCAACACGACAAGACCTCAACCCGGTGAGCTAAAAATGACGACGTATATTTTACAAGTTATCGTGTTTTGAACTACAACATGTAGAAGAAGATGAACACACGTTTTCTATCAAAAGAAGGTGCAGTGCGTATTCAGCGCAAGTCCGCAAAAATCAAATTGACGACCTGGCAACGAAAGGTGCGATGACCAATGCGAGTGCAAAAATAAGAGCACACCTCATCATTGGATATTCGATTATCAGACGGTCCGATATGATTCGGCCTCTTCGATCGGTCTATCCACTTCCCTACGGAAACAAAACCAATGATGAATTCATATGTAAGGATTGATCCTCAGCAAATCCTTTTGCCATTTCTCGGCAAATCTGACAACCACATCACGGCTTTCGATATCTACGTACAGTACAGTATACAAAATGTACATACCTGGTTCCTGAACGTGCGTCAGCAAGGACTTATCCAATTACGACAGCCAACAACAGCCGTAATTAGACAACATTTGCTGGTCTTCGTTCGCTTATCTGGTTTGTCAGCGGGGAGATACAATCAACGAACATTGGCCCGATTTGAAGACGGGATAATTCGTAAATGTAACCAAATTGGAGACTGGTTGTCCTGTAGTTGTCGCTGCTTGCCCCGGCGATGTGTGGCACCTGAAACAAATAAAAAGAGTTAGTGGTTGGAATTTCATGAATTGAGCCAGAAATATACAAGGAAGGTACATTTGAAATCGATATGGTCAAAGTGACAATATCTGTCGTGGCAAGGAAGAATCCACTCAGACATGTCAAGGTGCCCACAGGTCGACATTGCGTCTTGAAGCAACTCGACGGATCCGTCGAAGATCAAACAGCCACCACGCGCAGGTCGACATTTCAGCGATTGAGAGGAACGCGGAGCAACTGGCAGTTATACCTTCATGATGCATCCGGTAGTTGCTCGGAGACACAAG
>NMRB01000444.1:286657-336604 GCA_002633025.1 Notospermus geniculatus | reverse complement strand
GCAAGATATGAAGTCGCTCGGTGAAATAATGACAAACTGTGGCAGGTTCGTCACTTTTGTCGAACTTTGACCTCTGTGACCTTGAAAAGTAGGTCAAATCAAAAACCCGTTATATATGTTATGTATCCTTATTAGCTACACCTATGATAAAAATTTGGAGATGATCTAGTCATTAGTTCAGGAGTTATTGCACTTTTTGTGTTTTTGGTTTCTGCCACCTGGTGGCCAAACTGAGAGTCGAATGGGACCGAAACTTGGTGTCGTGGGTCATCTGACCTAGGGGTATACATGTACCAAGTTTCAGATCAATAGCTCCAGCGGTTACGAAACGTGCCCTGCTAACGGACAACGACGACGGACGACGACGACGACGGACGACGGACGCTGCACCATCGTAATAGCTCACCCCAGTGAGCTAAAAATGTGATCTAATAGGCCTATCCACCCACAGGCCTACCACCTTTATTGAGATGGACATGCCAAAAATGTACACCGAATGGTTGAAATCTCAGGTCCCAAGACGGCATGACCTTGACCTTTGACCTTGAACCTGACCTTCTCTTTCTGTTCTTTCCTCTTCTTCATTTCCTTTTCATGTTCAGCGCGTTGTTTCTCCAGCTGTTCCTTTCTTTGCTCTTCCTCCCACTCCTGTTCCAGCTTCATCAGCTCCATCTTCGTCTCACGCCACTGTTTGACCTAAAATACAAAAGTGTGGTTTGTTATTTTTCATTGGGAAAAATATCCCAAGCAGGCACTCTGCAGAAATTTACTGCTTGGAAACTGCAGAGGTCAGTGACGAGATGATTCCAACTAGTTTTTTGCGCATGTCACGTGCGCATATCATACATATGCATGCAAGCATACATGTACATTGAAGGATGACGACAATGATTATGATCATACCTTCTCATAGAGGGCAGCACAAAGTTCCTTCTGCTGCTGACGGGATTCTGCCTTCACTTCTCGCAGTTCTTCAGCAGCACATGCATCAGCAAAGAT
Source organism: Notospermus geniculatus (assembly GCA_002633025.1). Taxonomy (NCBI): domain Eukaryota; kingdom Metazoa; phylum Nemertea; class Pilidiophora; order Heteronemertea; family Lineidae; genus Notospermus; species Notospermus geniculatus. The sequence continues at coordinate 335,605 of NMRB01000444.1, read as the reverse complement.
CATCTTCGCTTTATTTAGAAGTTCGCGTCGATCACGAATCCAATCGGAAATTATACCTTTCCGTCGCTCGTGGAAGTATTTGTAGAATGTCCACCATTCGTCATGTTCTATCTAAAACGAGAATTTTAAATGATGATTGATAAACTGGTCAGATTTCAGTCACAGAAACACACACTGGACAGAGCTGTGAGCCAAGTAGGAAATATGATTGGCTCCACAGACTAGACAATTGTTTTGTACCCTATAGCACAATTTGAAAGTCTCGCATTTTTAAAGATACCAGTAATAGCGGAACCGTAAGTAGTTAGAACAGAGAGCGCGACAGCCATCTTGATAAGCCACGAGGGCAGATTTTGTAACTTTGAGAGATAGAATAAATCCATCACCATCTTGAAATGCAAGAGCATGAGTTTTTCAAGACCCCCCCCTTCGTCCAAGATCCCGAGGATTCAAGTGTAACACAATGTTGGACGAAACTACGTACAAGAGGAAGCCCGAGAACCCGGAGAAAACCAACCTGCACGCTCAGAGTCAACCTCACAACATGTACTAGTATTACATGAAGAATGTATCCAAAGAAGGATTGAAACATTAACACCAGCAGTGACAGGTGCGGATGTTTCCGCTGCACTGCTCTTGACAGCCCTGGAATACTGTAAAGCAAGATAATTTCGCGGCTGGAAATTTTCGCGAATCAAGAATTATAGACATATTCACGGCAGGATATTTTCGCGAGTCTCTGCTCTCGCAGTTCTTCAGCAGCACATGCATCAGCAAAGATCATCTTCGCTTTATTTAGAAGTTCGCGTCGATCACGAATCCAATCGGAAATTACACCTTTCCGTCGCTCGTGGAAGTATTTGTAGAATGTCCACCATTCGTCATGTTCTATCTAAAACGAGAATTTTAAATGATGATTGATAAACTGGTCAGATTTCAGTCACAGAAACACACACTGGACAGAGCTGTGAGCCAAGTAGGAAATATGATTGGCTCCACAGACCAGACAATGTTGGATGAAACTACATGTATGTACAAGAGGAGGAAGCCCGAGAACCCGGAGAAAACCAACCTGCGCGCTCAGAGTCAACCTCACGACATGTACTAATCCCGTACCTCAAGTAAGTTTCCGTGAACGCGATTGGCTCACACCGCACACGTGACCATGAGGAATTTTGGCATGTCGACCGCTCTGACGTCACCAAAGGTGCGACATTTCATGAAATGTCGACCGGCAATGGCCGCCGCTTTTTTCACTCCCTCGGTTCGCAAGTTCGAACGTCCATAGAACAAATGCAGACACTTCAAACGGAAAAATACCACTCACAATCCCATTTCTTGGCAGTAAGCAGTAGCCTTGATGCAAAATGGTCAACTCAATGCGTCCCAAACACTTGGCCAGAGAAAGTCGGCACACCTCTCAGTCATGTCAGTCCAGCTGAGTGCGGGCGGCGTAGGCCTATGCACTGTGGATGCATTGCGTCACGTCACTTGATAAGTGATTCTAATTTTTCATAAAAGAAATTGTTTTCAATCAACTCGACTTTCGGTACGGGATAAAATTCGCCGAGGGAGACATTGCAACCCATGGGGGGGACATTTCGGCATGTCACCCGACATGGCGGGCAACATTTTTTTAGTATCACATGAAGAATGTATCCACAGAAGGATTGAAACATTAACACCAGCAGTGACAGGTGCGGATGTTTCCGCTGCGGATGTTTCCGCTGCGCTGCTCTTGACAGCCCTGGAATACATTCTACACTGTCACTCATTTTATTTCAGATTTATTTTGAATTTGAACAAAATTTACTCACAAAGTCATTCCGTCCGTATTGAGGCATATGCCGCTTCAGTCGGTCGAGACACAGCGTCCACCTATTGGCCACGTCGTACGTATACTGTTCGACTATTGAGCGAAACTGAAAGTGGTCATGTTCATTCCAACCACCCGTTGTATCTTGAAGCACCAGTTCATGATTGTCATAAAGTTCATTAAGTCTTGATATGTACTTCTCGTCAATTATGATAAACTCTTGTAAAATCTGGCTTTTGAGATCATCACTTGGGCACTCTAGATCCCACGCCTCGTCTGGTATGCCCGTCACCATTTTCCTCGGAATGCTAACTTCAATTTCTTCTTTGTCATCTAAAAGTCAAAGATATGCAAAATGATCACGAGAAAGAATGGAAAGTTTCAATTCAAACGAAGAACTCCAGTCAACAGCCAATTTAAGCCAGTTTCTAAGGTGATGTGACCAAAAGGGACCATGACAGCGGGTCTGGGGAGCACTAAAACCTTTTAAAAAAATTTTTTTTAGGGGCATGGCGCCCAAGGGGGTTAAAAAGGGCACAGTGGCGCCCCCTTTTAGGGGCATGGCGCGGCGCCACTCTAAAATGGCCTAGATATAACACAGACCCTGAGCTACCAAGGGTTGGAATTGCTAGACCTGTCGTCTCCACTGGAGTATAGTCTGAAGGTGAAGAGATCCGGGACCTTGATTTTCTACTTGAAGGAAGTAAGCCAGGGCATGAGCAGGAGCAGTTGACCTTGGCTCCCGCCGAAGTCAAAAGATACTTTATTCAGAAAAGCCTGAATAACGAAAAGTCGCCCCACCTATAGCTGCAATATCCCTTTCCAAGTTATACTGTTCATTCTCGAGTTGCTCCATGATTTGTCGTTGTTGATTTTTGACTGACGATATTGTCATCTTGATCCGTGCTATATCGTCAACAAGTTCTCCACTGTTGAGATCATCCTGGTGCTTTGCCATCCAGAACTGTAGATCCTCCCTACAATTGAGAAAATATGAAGGTAGGGTGGTAAAAACTTGAAAACCTCCTGGGGTCCTGCAATATCAGTTAAAAACAAACTACATGTACTATCATAAAGGAATCAACCATAAAGGTTCAACTGACAAATTTAGCATTTTATAAATGTGGACAATATCCCTTTAAAACCCAACAGATTTGCATTCTGACGTTTCCATGTGCTAGGCAAGACCCTTCTGCACATTCACTGCAAATTTTGTTGAATTCCGACTAGCTGATCTTATGATACAAAAGGTCTGAATTAATGAGAACCCCACGAACGATGTGTGTTCAGGGTCATCGGTGTACATTTGAATAGGCTGACGTACATTTGTACATGGAACACTAATTCAGGGTTCTGCCGATGCTGGTCGGCGCCGGACGGCCCCGTCCAGGACGCAGAAATGCCGACCGGCACTCAGCCTAAAAGGAGTATTTTCCGACCAGCACGATTTTTAAAAAAAATGTTGAATAAAAATGTGTAGAACTTCAATAAAATCATCATAAGAGAAAGTAATCTCGTATTTGTGCCTATGATCGATCTGAATGGTGTGGTTATCATCATCATAATTTATGCAGATTGAGCGAGTGATCTGGCGAACTAACGAAGTGTACCAAGAGAGATGCCCGCTACGCACACTATAATCACTTCCGAATTTCCTTTCTGTTCCCGCCATTCACAAAATGTGCTTCCCTCGGCGGGGCTTCCTGACACAGTTCTGACCAACGACAACAACGGCGGGATACTTTTGCAGTAGAGTGGATCGGGGTCATTTGACGCCAAACGAGGATGCTTTTATTGATAAAGAAGCTCATTATTTCGACTCTCAGGTGCCAGGAAATCGCATTTCAGCAAGTCTAGTTTTAAAATTTTTCTGGGGGAGGGCCCCCAGACCCCCCGTTCCGTCCGGAACTCATTCAGTCCTGGGCAGAACCCTGCTAATTGTGCTGAAAATAGCTGTTATCGTCCGAAATGGAATTCAAAGCATCATGTTGGCAGGTTCATGTACCTCTTCGCCACAAAAAAAGTTGAAGCTCGTGCCTATTACGTAAAGCCAAAATTCAGGCAGTGAGAGACATCTGGTCGCAACACATGAAGTGTATCCCTCAGTAAGCTCATCGTTCACAGTTAAACCTTTATGTTTGATTCCTTTATGGTACTATGTAGAAGGAGACCAGAGTGATGAAGTTATATGTGTCAAGGTCATCCTCAGAACATTAGACCAATAACAGTACGGGCTGATTCTTTGACTACAGCTTCATCATTCACCTCAGATATTATATTAGTACAGAATACCTTAAATTCCAGACTGGGTCAGCAGTAGCGCCTTTGAAATCATTCAGATTTGACTCAAGCATATTCTCATAGTCTTCAAAGCTGGCCATGGTGTACTCCATATCTCCTTCAGTATTCTGATGTTTGAAGAAGTCCATTTCTCCCTGGAGTCGACGTCGCTGGGCGTTCAGCCTGAAAATATTGAATGTGTCCAAAGCTTTCAGAAGATGTCAGGTGCTGGTGCACTCATACAGAAGAACTCTTTGTAACAAAGTCACAATGAAGTCCATACAGGTAGCATTTACTTAATTTTTCCACCCAGTTCAGACTAACTTATTTTGGCCCACTTGCTTAGAATTTTACACAATCCTATTAGTATCTTATGAATGAACTGACTCTGCCAAAAAAGTGAGTGAGTTTGACTGCACTTAGTAAAACTCTACTGGCAGGGTTCCCGCCAGGATCTTCAATTTGGGGGGATAAAAAATTTAAAAAAAATTTTTTTTTGAAAAAAAAATTTTTTGAAAATTTTTTTTTGGTTTTTTTGTTAAAAATGGCCTCCAGAGTCATTTTTACACTCCAAAATGCAAAATTATTCTTCCTTCTGCATGAAAATTGCATTTGAAATGTAAGAAATTAAAGAAAAACACTACTGAAGTGAAAATAGTGATATTTGAAAAAGGTTAGTCTGCAAGCTTGAGGGGGGATATCCCCCCTTGCCTCAATCATGGGGGGGATAAATCCCCCCGTCCCCCCCCCTCTGTATGAAACACTGACTGGGTCGCTTTTTAAACAAAGTTTACCTCATGTATTCCTTCTGCCACACTTTCTTGTGTTGCTTGATTAAATTCTGTTCTTTGCTTTGCTTGGAAAACTCGGTAATCTTTTGTACTTTGACAAATGATTTGTTTGCAGCAAACTTCTTTTCTGCTGTCATCATCTTCAGCCTTTCATAATCCACAGGTTTGTACTTGTCACTGGACAGACCACCTGTCACCCTCTTTACAAGTTTGTCTGAAAAACAAAAAGACATTCACGTTCAAGCTTATTATGGGAACAGTGCTGAAATATACATTTGACAGAGCTCTGCCTTTACAAGTTATGTTCCTATGAATGCAACAGATTTTAAGAACAGAAAATGAAATCATTTCTATTTTTTCTTCAAATACAGTATACTTGTTTATATACAAACAAGACAGTGCCACAATCAACAAAGCACTCACCGAGGTCGTCTGTTCTATGACTTGTCACAAAGGACCTGTAGTCTCGTCCACTCATCTTGAATTAATTCTTTCTTTCTTTTTTCACAGCTTACTTCTCAGTCTCGGTTCACACCCTTAGACACACCATTGTTCTAAAAAAGAAATGTAGCTACATGTCCATGCAGGACCAATCCACAGCTCCTTTTCAGATCAGCTCGCTGAAAGAACTGAAGAAACTTTCTCCATGAAACTCTCAAGTAGGCCTACATTAATGTAAACACCTGTTCACTGACACTCTGCCATGGCCGTGCCTGTCACTCCGCTGTCCTGAGAGGCTGTCAACCTGATGAGCATGCTAAGGAGTGAGGTGAGTGAGTGTCATCATGATCAGACAGCAGGATAGGCCTATGACAAATTGCTGCAATCTGCATGCTTAATTACTAAATTAGCAGATTAGACTAGGCCTACCGCTTACCAGTGCAGTGGGGAGGCTATAGCCTAGGCCTGGGCCTAAACTAAAGAAGAAGCATGCTGCCAAAAAGTTGCTGCAATCTCAGCAGCTGCATGCCATGGGCTGCTGACTCTGCTGCAGCTCTGCCTCTACTCTACCATGCTACTAGGCATATATACTACTCTAGGCCTACTACTGTGACTCAGTCACAGTGTGAGTACTGAGTCTGAGTGTGAGCATGGTCATGATGGTGAGCATGGTGAGTGAGAATTTTGGCTTGGTTCACTTTTCTCCTTAATTACGAATCATCAGACTACCAATTTTGGTGATCTTGTTCACGACACATTCTTACATTTAACTAGGTTGACAAAGTGCCACTTTTAAGCATCTTGTTCCATGTATTCAGATGATTTTAATGGAATTCGAGAAAAAATTTTCCAGCCGCCGCCATGTTGTTTACACGTTGTTACGGAACGGGGTCAAGATGGACTAATTCCCATCTTGCCGGGATTGTCTCAGCCTCAGGCCTGTTGCATGATATATGGGCAGTTATTTCCACAAAAAAAACAATCCCGTCATTTGGTCGTTCCACAGGGGCTTGAATCAAATGGTGAAAAAGAGCCATTTGATTCAAGCCCCTGTGGGTCGTTCCAGGAATAATTTCGAGAAATGGGACCTTTATGTTTTTATTGGGCTTCTATCCGATTAGCGGCAGAGGTCACAGTCGTCGGTTTGTTTATGCCTCCTCCTCCTCCCCTCCCCTCCCCTCCCCTCCCCTCCCCTCCCCTCCTCCGTGGATCCACAGACCAAACCGATGGTGACGTCATGAACCTGGGCAAGACTCAAGAGGCAAGACTCAGCGCTGGTGGACCAGAAATGAGGGTCGACGAAAAAGCCTCGTTTTGACACGGTTCAATGAAACTGTCTGTGTGGTCGTATAATCGCAGAGAGACCGATCGGCATGACACCAAACCTTCGGGCCTATTTACTGTTTTGTATCGTGTTCTCTGTGATTTGTCAATACCACATTCAAACTGATCAGATTTCTTCAATTTCATGTGGGAAATGTCCATTGCCAGACGTGATGTTCGACAAAGTACGTCGTCTTGGTTTGAGAAAGCTTTCATAGCATAAATCTGGGCGCGGCAGGAAGCATCATGAAGCCCAAACTTTTCTTCTGTGTTTTCGTTGTTACTGTTGCCGTGGTTACGCCAGCAGCTGTCGGAGAAGAGGGTACGTAGAATGTCGTCTGTGGTGATGACTCTAGACATCCCAAATTCCGCCCTTTTGTCTCATTTTCAATTTCATCGGCGAAGAATGGAAGACCTTCTTCAGTACCTCAGCCTGAAAGACCTTGCTTGCCCAGGATAGAAGAGAGTTGCATGGACTCATGGAAAGCACAGGAACTTGGCGTAATTTTTTCCGGTCCGGTACCTTTGAAGCCTCGGTCAACCGGCGTGTCCGTGTAGCGTGAAGCTCTATCAGTCGATTGCCGCCTAACTGAACCAAATTCTGCCGTTTCAGCGAAATCATCCTGCGGCACTATCAAAGGGGTTCGTTCAAGGTCCCGTCGGCCAGTGGACTTCCGTCACGGCTCCACCTTCAGTGTGGCTCGCTTTTGCGGTGGTCGAATTTTCCGTCCGAAAAGAGGTCTTCCGTCTTCGCTATTCTGCATGGATGGCAAGTGGTACAATCAAGGCCAAACGTACGATGTCAATGCCATAATTGGAAACTCAAAATACCCTTGCGAAAGTAAGTTCTTACTGGAAACAAATCCTGGCTCCTACTACTATTCCTTCTTCCCTTCCAATGGAACATTTGTTTCGAAGGTGTTATGACGGTACCGGTAACTTCAGTTGGAGTGGACGATGTCCAAAGTCGGGACAATTCGTGCTTGAATGTGTCGAAAGAAGCTCACTCGAATCGACAGACGTCCATCATACGCCTTCATCTGAAACTTGATTATTTCTTGTTTTTTGCCAGTCATAAAATGCCAAGTTCCCAAACCATGGTTCTCTGTGTTCGAGGGGCTCTCCAAGGCCTACAGACCCGGAACTGTGCTTCAGTTTAAATGTTCGCCGGGGCAGAGGGCGTCGAAATTGTATCGGCAACTTGGTGGAAAGATTCGATGCTTACGCGGAGGCAAATGGAACACAGGCCGGTTACCACTTGGTGCCTTGTGTGAAGGTATGTGAGAGGGGGTTGATCTCCGACTGACCGCTGCCGTGCAATGAAAATGCCCTAATTGCACTATCATGCTTGAAAATAACATGGTTTTTATTTATTTTTGCTAGGAAGCTGCCAAGCAATGAGTATAGCTTTCCACAATAACTGCTTTCAATGAGTAAGAATAGTATTGCCTCGTGCACCACAAAACTAAATTCTCACTCTTTTCAGCTTTGTACAGCATTCAGACAGAACTACATTTTGCTGTTTGTTTCATGAAATTATGTTTAGTAGTAGGTAGGGAGATATCAAGGATTTTGTCAGTCAAAATCATTGGGCTAAAAACCGTATTGTGAACGACTTCAACAATGTAAATATGCTAATTTATTCGTGACGTGTTACTAGGGAAAACTTCATTCGAATTTGACCCACCCAGAGTACGCTGAACGCATGGTTTCTGCACGATAATTGCATTTTGTTGAATTTCCCATCACATTCATTGCTTAATTTGTTCACTAGGCCGCTCTAATCAGGGAAATGACATGTTCATTATGCAAATTCCCTAGTGTGACATCACTTTAATGAGGCAGTCTCGGACCATTCTGATTTTAGCTGGATCATTCACAAAATCAATCATAACTTTCTTACCGCTTGGAATTTTTTCACGAAATAAAAAGCTTTTTCACTGTAATTCTGTTCCCAATGAATACACAAGCTGCAAAAAATGGTCCATGTAGGACTTTAACCCTCGTCTTGAATTGCAGCGACCACTTGCAAATGGCCGCCGCCAAAGAAGCCAAATGTACGTTTCACTTATCCGGATAGCCGTGATAAATCCAATCTGAAGGCGACTTATATCTGTGCTAAATCTCATGGCGTGAAATACGGCAATAAATGGGATTACAATCTGAAGATATCATGTGACCACACGACGGGAAAATGGCGGGAGAGCAATCTTCAGTGTCAAGGTAAGCACGACAATGATTTCGTTCTGCACCCGAAAATGTTCGACGACTTTTGTCAGCTGACATGCAACTAAAATGGCGGACGATGCCGCCATTGAAATATCCAAATTGGGGTCAGAGGTCATCGCCCCTCTGAAACCGTCACTAGCTATTAGTTTGTTTGACTTTATTTTTTCAGCTCTAAGATGCCAGCTAACTTCAAAGGACCTCGGCAAAGCGACAGTAACAAGCAACGGAACCATGGCTCACGTTCGCTGCAAGGCGCCGTTCATCTACCCTGATGATCGCACGACGGAGAGGTTTTATCCCTGCAAGTGGATCAGACGTGGTCGTGTCGGATTTCAGATTCCACAAGATGTCTGCCTGCGTAAGCGAATTGAAGTGAACGCTTCCTTTCCCGCTTCGTCAGTTGTACAAATTAAAATTTTGTACAAACTGCAGTAAAAGCATTTAATAATACGCCATTTTTCGTACCTCCAAATTGAAAAATAGATGGGCCTACCACCAAAAATATTTTTGCCACCACCCATGTCACCTTTGAGAAATTGGCAGAAGCTATAGGCTAAGTCTAATCCCTGTGCAAGTTACCATGCGCATCAGCGTCAGTAGACACTTAGAGGAATAAAACCTGTCCAGTTTTATTCCTCCAAGGTAGACCTCACTGGAGTCAGTGGCAAGCTTACTGGATGAACCATATCTGCATGGCGCATGCAACGTTTTATTTGAATTTAATGTCTAATTTACTAATAAAATGATAGGCCTACCATTATTGCTGATTTTTTTCTACAGATTGCCGTGAACTACCCAAGATATCGAAGCATACAAAGTACGTGCTTTCCAACCGTAATACGAGGATGGACTACCGTTGTGAACCTGGGTACGAGTTCTATGACGCTCGCAAAAAGCGTATCGCGCTGTGTACGGTGTACAAAGGGCGTCAGGGGTGGATCCCGAAGAAACTCGTCCCCTGCGAAGGTAGGTGAGACAGTGGGTGCAGTCGCGGCTAAACCGATGCAGTTACGACCAAACATCGCACAGCCGACAATTTTTTGATTGGTTCATGTAGATCACAATGACGGTGCGACAGGATTCGCACCTTCTGATTGGGCCTGCTCAGCTGAGAATGCTCATTTTCCGATTTGATTGACACCATTGAAAACACAGTCGATTGCCCTTTTGTTGCAGCATTTGACCCAGTATGCCGAGGAATGCCCAAAGTCGACCACGCCATCGGAGAGAGAGAGAAACTTGTGACGACATTCACATGTGACAAAGGTTACCATTTCCCAGACGGGTCGTTCAAGAAGAGCGTCAGATGTAACCCCTACAGCGGTTGGCCAGCTGTGACGTCATGTATAAAGTCTCAACCTCGATCCCCAGCGAGAGAAGAAGCACCCGGTACCGAGTCTTCACCGGCCGAATCAAGTTCAGCAAACGTCTACAACTATTTCTGATTTGACAAAACTCTTCCCTTTACAGTCGTGTTATTTCTCTCTCCTCTGCTCCTCACAGCAATATAGTCAGTTTTATTCACGTTACATCAAAAATAGATCGCTTATCTATTTTTGGTTACATGTAGGCCTACATGTACATGTAAAGCCATCTTTGCAAGGACCGAAAAAAAACCAAAAGGAAGCGTACATTCGGTTCAGGAATCACCCAGGCAGGTCCTGGAAAATGCAGACAAGCCCAACCACAGAAGAAAACCTCCGAAAAAAAATTGAAAACGCGCTGTCAGTCACAATACAAAGAACGAAGAGGATTTGCGATTTACTTGGAAAAAACAGATTCCACCTGTTTCTGAGGAAAGGAAAAGAAATTATTGGTCTTGATTCAGTTCTACTCCAGAAATAGCGCCATCTGTGGAATATCAAATTAAATAAATTTAAAACCAACAAGCAACATGGCTCCATATTCATAAAACGTCTTAAGTCTATAAGTGTGACACCTACACGTATGATGCTTTGTTCAACCATGGAGGTATTCTATTCTTTATAATACCTCACGTGACCATACCCTTGATATCACTGGATACATGGGGTAGGTAGGAAAATTTTATTTGTATCTTCTTCCACACTCAATTGGCACACGATTCCAAGAAAACCAATCAATCACTGCAAAATCAAGTAGTACCATCATATAGTCAATATTTGTATCCAGGTCTGAAAGGTTAGATACCGTAGTTTCAAAAAAATTAACTTACGGTGGTTTTTGAAGACTCTTATCCTGAAGTGATGAAGTTAAAATATGCCCCTCAGTTTTTTTTGTTTGCTTCGGGCTGGTACGATGGATCCGTATCCAGCTCGACCACTTTACCCTTCCTCTGATCTCTGAAGATAGTCTCCTCCCCGCCCGGCCCCTTCCCGCCCCTGCCCCTCATTTGTCTGCCCTTCCTCTCTATCTGCCTACCCTGCATGTGTCCTTCACCAGGAAGACATTCCAGGAGGATGGGAACCCCAAGAACCTGACTGCTGTGCCACAGAGTCATACCTCTCCTTGCCCTTTCTTCACTCAATTTCCATTTTCTGATGTAGGGACCGTCAAAGTTGCTGCCAGGCAAATTTCACAGTTCTAGCTAAGTACGAATCGCCTTTTTTTCACATACATGTATCTACAAATCAACGGCTACTATGACGTAGTTTGATCGTCTGTCCCATATTTGCACAAATGAATAACAAGTGCTGAGGCATTGTCATTGGTCAAAGTTATTCGTGAATGATCGGAACTTTCCGGATTTTAAATACTAGTATATGCAGATCACGTGCCGACCTCTGCCCCCAATCTTATGCCAGCACCGCATGACTGCTGTCGTTCAAATTGGCGATGCCGGACGAATTAAGATGCAATGTCGAAATGGGTTGAAGGACTGGTCCGTTTATTTTAAGAAATAACTTTGAATACACGACACCGAAAGACGACGAGGAAAATGAGTGTACTCGATCTGAACATGCAACAAATGGTGATCACAGTATTCGCATCAGCTATGAACAAACTTGCCCGTGATGTACCCCCAGGGCGATTAAGATGCATTGAGTCGCGGGTCTCGACTGGGAGGATGATATAGGCCTAGCGGGCCTATGCCTGTATCTCATGACTTCTGAAGTAAATTCTCCAATAATCAACTTAATAGGCGGCAGCACTATCACTCAATTTTCTTCCCTCAAACTACGAGAAAGATTTTAGAAGTGACCAACCTACACGTAGAGTGAATCAGTAAGAACCGGGACCAGTCATAGCATTTGGTGTGAGTCTAGTACCCTGGTGATGCCCATACTCAAAACTGCCTAGCAGTTGTGCAAAAATTTGAATGAACACTGAAACAATAAGAATATAGTCTTATCACAAACATTTAACGAAGTAGGCCTACAGCAAAGCCGGAACATCGATGGTCTAGACCATTGGCATTGGTACGTACACCTGCCGGTACGCCTAATCATGAAGGTCTTGTCTTCATATCGTCGCTCAAGTGTCCAAAGCCTGATTGGAAATTTCTTTGGACGTATATAGTATTTCATCAATATTTAACTTAGTCTATTTCTTCCTGCAGCCATTACACTCCTCGCGCACACAGGAGTTCGTCTACAAGATTGAGAGACCCTTTGAGACCCTTTTGAGACACCCTTTAGTATTATGCATCCCCTCTGTAGTATAATACTACAGAGGGGATGCATAATACTAAAGGGTGTCTCAAAAGGGTCTCAAAGGGTCTCTCAATCTTGTAGACGAACTCCTGTGCTCGCGCAGTGTCTTCTCACTCATACCTGTCGTTCATAGACGGGCTTTACGACGAGTGACCAGTCTGCCACGGTTGTCATGGACGCTGACAGTGAACCAATCAGAAAATGTTTCATGTATTCCGTTAGTTACGTTAAACGCCCTCTAGTGGTAAATCGGCGGGGATCTGGCCATTGTAAGCAGTGTCTATGAACGACAGGTATGAGTGAGAAGACACTGCGCAAGGAGTGTAGCAGCCATAGACGGACGGACCGCACACACTACTCTCCATCTCCGGCGTTCACAAGCGTGTTTTGACAGGTAGGGTATTGGCTAGAGAGAAAAAATGTCATGACTGTGAACACGGGCAGGTGGCTGTTGTTCGAAGGTTGTTGTACGCCAGTACTTTGCGCTGGCTGACGCGTTTCTAGTGTGCGGCCCTTCGCATCAGAACATGGAGTTGATGGGCAGTCAACGTTCGCATGTCACATGATTTCAAAATGGCAGCCACCATGGAGATGCCGGAGTTGGAGTGCTGTGCGGCGACCTGGCAGGATTGTAGTGCGCAAAAACTACCACCGCACGCCCTCGTTGACTTTAAGTGGTTGCAAAGGTCCCCATCGCTGGATAGGTACTTGCTATCGTAGATTCTTTGGCTTTCCCCTTTTGTCATGTCGGTGGTGTACTGAGGACGTAAACTGACGTCACGTTGGTTTTCAAACGATCATCGGTTGTTCGCTACATCAACCCCCAATTCTTTCAATACTATGAAATCTTTGAGTGTAGACGGTATGGGCAAGGTTTCTACTTTATCCGATATCTTGTAACCTAGCGACTTTCGGATGTATTTCCTACACCATTGTTTCAGACTCTTCACTGGTCGTTCCGGTTCCCGTTTGGGACCAACATGGCTGCGGTGTTGGAGGCGTTCAACCTCGGCCACAAGGGACAGGCAAGTCACATCAGAAAGCAGACGGCAAATTTCCGCATTTCCTTTGTCAATGGCGAGCTGAAAAACGGTCTTAATTGTTCCATTTGGGAGGATTTTTCCCGGGATGTCAAGGTCAAAATTCTTAAAAATAAACAGCTTGACTATGTCGACCCTGTTGTAGATGACTGCATCGTGCAAAACGGATTCCCTATTGTAGTTATAAACGTAACGGTCCCAACCCGAAGCCGACAAGAGCATGTCGGCAATCACAGAATAATTCTTCTTTACGGCGATATGAAGTGCCGTATCTCCTGTTTTGATTTCTCGGCGGTAGAGATCGCAGTTCCTTGCAATAAGGCGGGACACAGATTCTTTTTGATTGTAGCAGACGGCCTCCATTAAAGGGGTCAAACCCCAATGATTCTGTACATTAACGTCTGCAGCGGAATTCAGTAACATTGTCAAAATGGTTAAGGAGCCATTTCTTGTTGCAAAATGTAAAGCGGTGTCCCTGTATTTGTCGCGGATGTTGACGTCACATCCGGCCTTCAAGAGCATTTCCGTCACGCGCGACTTTCCATTTCTTGTCGCTTTCATAAGCGGCGTTTTCCAGGTAATGTCTCGCATGTTCACGTCTGCCCCTCTGTTGATAAGTTCCCGCAAAATATCACAGTTTCCATCTTCGGCTGCATAATGACAAGGAGAGTTACCAAAAGTATCACGGGCGTTAACCTCGGCCCCAGCGTTCAAAAGCTTTCTCAAACACGCCATCTGATGTTTGAGTGCAGCATAATGGATGGCCTGCCGCTTTATAATCGAGGTTGAAATACTTGCCTCGCATTTCTGGTCTAATAAAAATTGGAGCATTCTGGGATAGCCTTTATAAGCGACTAGGTGCACCGGACACAAATCTTTATAATTCGCTTTACGAACTTCAGTGAATTTGGCGTTAAGGTCAATTTTGTATAAATCCACGATTCGTTTCAGAGCGTCGAGTTCATTGTTTACTACCGCGTCGTAAAAAAGTAGTGCCGCTGTGGCATTGTCCATTTTCGCCGGCAGCTCCATGCTAAAAACGGGATTCATCTTGAGAAGTTTACAAAGTAATGACGTGATTTTTTAAGAGAGTACTGGCTTTTGTTTCCAAGCACGTGTGCGCCATCTTTTGAAACTGTTGCTTTTTTCTCCGTTTACTACGACAATGCGTGACAGCAGACGATCGATTGAATCTCTTGCATCTGAAACGGGAAAAGAGTTCGGAAATAGATTTACGAATAATCAAGGCAATATGTAAAGATTTTCTATCAGCCTAAAATCCAATCCTGGTGTAATCAGTCAGCCGCACGCATGCAAACCTTTGCTCCGCGACGAAATATTAGGGGCCTAACCAAAATAATCAAACGTCGATGTAGCACACCCTGAAGCAAGTTCCGCGCCGGCTCTGCAGATCCCTACGTCACCGCAAACAAACCCGTAGATGTACTTGTAAATGAACACGTACGTACATGTATACATGTAGTATTAAACGCTCTAAGAAGCACTGATTACCTCCAGATGTTAAAACAGCACGTTTTCTAAATGCTGCTTTGAAAACACGAACCGAACATCTGAATCGGAACGAAGGTTCAGAGCTGAGTAGCTCTTTTCAACAATGACCCCTAAAAAATCATGACAGCAATGCACATGCCGTGATTTGTTTTATTATACACGCAATAATATGCACGTCCATGTACGCAGCATGCACATATTGACGACGACAAAACAGTACACAGAGATCTAACACTGACTATTCTAGAATATTACGCAAAAGGAGATCACAGAAATCCGACGGTGGTTTACCACGTGTGCTGCCTGGCGTGTGCGGGTGTGTCCTTGTGCGTCGTGACCTCCGTGGCGCGTTCCTCCGGCCCGGAGGGGCCTGCTACTACGGACGGGAGTGGACCTTGTGGCTTTCAGCTGATTCCTCAGTGATGATCCTCCATTAAACAAAATGGCGGATGCTGGTAAAATTAATAAATTATGCGATCGGTTCTGTTGCGCTGTTGACAGCTGGCGCTCGGAGCTTTATCCATCATTGAGATTGAAAGTGACCATCTTTAGGGTCAGTCCTGCCTGATGGTTGTTAGACCAACCCGCGTCTTTCGAAAACTACGTTTCCATTGAGTGCAAACTGATCACTCAGTGTCAGATCTTCAATCTTGGATGTCAGATCTTCAACAGATTTTAAGACTACAAAAGGAAACACACCATATAAATTTCAGTGTTGCGAAAATGATGACAACATTGATGTTGGTGTTGATCATGATGAACGCCAAATACCGTAACAGAATGTGGCTCAAAAGAGGTCTTCCAACTTATTTCCTTTTCAGCTTGTCGGTTGAATGTAATTGGTGACACCAAAAATAGATGTATTTTTGGTGACACGTAGAACAATACATGTACAATACTATACAGCCATACATACATGTAGAACATTTATTTGAGCGTTGATTATGGAGGACGTCATACATGTAAGTGTAAAGTCGCTAAAATTTACAAAATTAATTGTGAATAACATCATCTTCGTCAATGCTCAGGATGCTTTTTCCTCGTCGTCTATTTGCAATATGTCTTAATGGCTGGTGTTCATAAAAGCTAGGAAATGCTTTTCCTTCAAGTTTTGTAGTAGGCCTACATTTACATTGGCCCCCGCTGGTGCTACGTTTTGCTATTGACTTTTATGAATACCAGCCATTACTTATTGTGATAATGCCCACTGGAGGGTAACTTGGCCGCATTTTGAAAACTGGGACGGCGAAGATTCAGCCAAAGTTTTCCGGTGACATCATGACGAAGGAAACGACTTTCCCGAGTGATTTTTTCAATTCATCAAGTCGTTTGTTTGTTGCATGAAGACCATTTTTTACGTTTTCCTGTCTTCAAGACGCGACTATCAATCACAACTCAATTAATTTCACGAGGAATATTTTTTTCGTGACGTAAAATACGAGCGAGCAGCAGAGCCACGATAGCTGAGAACATAACCGCTGGATGCATTCTTTATTTATTGTGTTGTGTGTAGTGCACAGGTGAGAAAAGAATATTAGTTTCTGAGAATAGCAGTCGGCTGAATGGGATTAAAGAAGTCCGGCATAGGGCAGCACAAAACGCCAATATGTTATTAAGCTAAGAATATCACAGGTTGTTCAGGTAACGTGGAACGATGTAAACAACTTGACACGTCATTTTTTTGCGCTTTCTCGTCTGGTGGTTCCGCAGCTAAGCGTGGAATACCTGTCCTGAACCCACTGTCGCGTTTTTCCACCGCGGTTTCATCACTGCCCGACAAATCCTTTGTTATTTTCACGGTCCGCTGCCTTTTAACAAAGCATTTTCTGCTGGTGCGTTTTCCCGCTGCGCGAAAACGTGTCTCCAGTGGGTTCGGGCCTTTACGGTGCTGCTGTTCGAATTTGGTAACTGCAGCAGCCTCTGTCCTCTACTACCCTTTTCCTGATAAATGATCTTCATGGTACTGTCAAGTGTAAAAAACTACACTTTAAAGGACCACAGTATTGCTTCCCAATCCTGCGTTACACCTACCCGCGTTAAGGGGGAGACCTCTATTAACGACTTGGTAAACTACCGCATGCAACTAGTCTCGCGCAGCCAGCCGTTTCGTTCCGCAGTACTGCTACACAAACTTGTTCGATCCCCAGCGGCTGGGTGACCGAGACTGTAATCATACATTCTCCAACACTGGGGCGAAATGCTTAACTACAGTATTGGAGCATGGTGCCGGTGGCGCCGGCTGTCGACAGAAAGATGCAATACAGTGGTCCTTTAAATACTGTTATCATTTATCGGAAAAAGCCAAGAAATACTCGAGCATTATCATTTTATTAAGAAAAAAGCAATATACGAAATTATAGTTTCGCAATTTTTAAGAAAAAAATCATATGTACTAATAGTTTTTTGAGCATTATCATTTTTAAGAAAAAAAACATTCGAAGATTATAGTNACATGTATACATGTAGTATTAAACGCTCTAAGAAGCACTGATTACCTCCAGATGTTAAAACAGCACGTTTTCTAAATGCTGCTTTGAAAACACGAACCGAACATCTGAATCGGAACGAAGGTTCAGAGGCTGAGTAGCTCTTTTCAACAATGACCCCTAAAAAATCATGACAGCAATGCACATGCCGTGATTTGTTTTATTATACACGCAATAATATGCACGTCCATGTACGCAGCATGCACATATTGACGACGACAAAACAGTACACAGAGATCTAACACTGACTATTCTAGAATATTACGCAAAAGGAGATCACAGAAATCCGACGGTGGTTTACCACGTGTGCTGCCTGGCGTGTGCGGGTGTGTCCTTGTGCGTCGTGACCTCCGTGGCGCGTTCCTCCGGCCCGGAGGGGCCTGCTGCTACGGACGGGAGTGGACCTTGTGGCTTTCAGCTGATTCCTCAGTGATGATCCTCCATTAAACAAAATGGCGGATGCTGGTAAAATTAATAAATTATGCGATCGGTTCTGTTGCGCTGTTGACAGCTGGCGCTCGGAGCTTTATCCATCATTGAGATTGAAAGTGACCATCTTTAGGGTCAGTCCTGCCTGATGGTTGTTAGACCAACCCGCGTCTTTCGAAAACTACGTTTCCATTGAGTGCAAACTGATCACTCAGTGTCAGATCTTCAATCTTGGATGTCAGATCTTCAACAGATTTTAAGACTACAAAAGGAAACACACCATATAAATTTCAGTGTTGCGAAAATGATGACAACATTGATTTTGGTGTTGATCATGATGAACGCCAAATACCGTAACAGAATGTGGCTCAAAAGAGGTCTTCCAACTTATTTCCTTTTCAGCTTGTCGGTTGAATGTAATTGGTGACACCAAAAATTTTTGGTGACACGTAGAACAATACATGTACTGCTTTTACAATACTATACAGCCATACATACATGTAGAACATGTATTTAAGCGTTGATTGAGGACGTCATAAGTGTAAAGTTGCTAAAATTTACAAAATTAATTGTGAATAACATCATCTTCGTCAATGCTCAGGATGCTTTTTCCTCGTTGTCTATTTTCTGTCTTAATGGCTAGGAAATGCTTAAATTTCCTTCAAGTTTTGTAGTAGGCCTACATTTACATTGGCCCTCGCTGTGCAAATCTTACGTTTTGCTATTAACTTTTATGAATACCAGCCATTATTTATTGTGATAATGCCCACTGGAGGGTAACTTGGCCGCATTTTGAAAACTGGGACGGCGAAGATTCAGCCAAAGTTTTCCGGTGACATCATGACGAAGGAAACGACTTTCCCGACTGAGTGATTTTTTCAATTCATCAAGTCGTTTGTTTGTTGCATGAAGACCATTTTTTTACGTTTTCCTGTCTTCAAGACGCGACTATCAATCACAACTCAATTAATTTCAGTAGGAATATTTTTTTCGTCACGTGTAAAATACGAGCGAGCAGCAGAGCCACGATAGCTGAGAACATAACCGCTGGATGCATTCTTTATTGTGTTGTGTGTAGTGCACAGGTGAGAAAAGAATATTAGTTTCTGAGAATAGCAGTCGGCTGAATGGCATTAAAGAAGTCCGACATAGGGCAGGACAAAACGCCAATATGTTATTAAGCTAAGAATATCACAGGTTGTTCAGGTAACGTTGAACGATGTAAACAACTTGATACGTCATTTTTCGCCCTTTCTCGTCTGGTGGTTCCGCAGCTAAGCGTGGAATACCTGTAACGGTGCTGCCTGCTGTTCGAATTTGGTAACTGCAGCAGGCTCTGTCCTCTACTACCCTTTTCATGATAAATGATCTTCATGATGCTGTCAAGTGTAAAAAACTACACTTAACACTGTTATCATATATCATTTATAGGAAAAAGCCATACGAAATACTTGAGCATTATCATTTTATTAAGAAAAAAGCAATATACGAAATTATTAGTTCAGAAATTTTTCAGAAAAAAAATCATATGTAACTAATAGTTTTATTAAGCATTATCATTTTTAAGAAAAAACCATTCGAAGATAGTATTATACTGTATTATCATTTTTAAGAAAGTTGGCTTTACGTCCACTTCATGTCAGAATAGACCGGGTTTATTCCTCGAGCCGCTCGATAAATAAGCACGACTTTTAGTTTTTATCGAGCCAGGCTCGATAAACAGCCACCTTCTTTAGAATATACTGCAGTTGCGGTTTAATTCGATGACGGAAAGCATTTCCAAGACGACATCCGACAAACTGCATGCATGGCTTTCGTCGCACAAAACAACTTTAGGCTTGCTGCCACACAGTAGCCACTCGTTGTCACAGATACATCATCCGCATGAAAAGAAAAATATCCAATCATCATACTACATGATACATGTATGACATCATCGTTTCTGCTATAATGGAACGCTAACTAGCATAAAACATTTCTAATTAGAGGCGCTGACGAGCTCAATAGTACAGCATTGTTACCCGATTTAGCACCAGCTAATTCTTGTCGCCACCCGTCGCAATTATTACAGAACCTGCCATACCGATTTTGCAATATTATCATAAATGTTTAATTACACGAAAAGCCCGTTACCTCACGCTGACATCATCGCGACGGCGATTGGCTGATCGATTTTTCCGCGCTATCACCATGGAAACTAATGAGATGCTAGCTGGTATGGCTTCGTCTTGTACATTGGAGCCTCGTTTCAGCGCCGATGTCCTCAGAATCTATAAGGATAATATATTCGCTGATACTGCAGTGTTGTGGACATTTATAGATTCTGAAGTAAAAACGATATAGGATACACAAAATCGTGTCAAATTGTCGGAGATTTCGTCTTGGCCCTTGTGGACCCCGGTCACCATTCAGCTGGACCTTCAAAACGCTCGGCGAGTTCGTCTCGGAACAGGTGACGTTCTTCGTATTCCACCCCAGTCCTGATGTCCTCCATTTTGTGAGTTCACATTCTCCAGTGCCACTTTTCCTAACCCACCTGTACGATTTGTGTACGCCTGCAGCCATGGGGACGGTGCTCTCATTCACCCCTAGGCCTAGAAGGCCTCTATACGAGGACATCAACCTGAACAACTTCAACTACGAGATACTAAACAACGCCAGGAACCAAGCCAAGGAGAAAAATTTTCGCCACTCGTCGTTCATCAGTGGCTTGAGCTGGCGTCGTTTCATCGTGGACAAGAAAAAGAAGGAAAAGAACTTTGTCAAGCTCACGAATAAGATTCCAGGTAAGATTGACAACAACCTCAACTCTGACATCGAAAACAACAACCGGAATCTCCTGGTACCGAAATCATTCTCGTGCTATAATCTGAAGGTTGGTGTTCCGGATGAGAAAGACGTCAAAAACAACAATGTGAAACCTGTCGAAAAACCGGTCGCTAGTCCCAAAAAGACTGTTATACAGGCATCGACGTCTGAGCTTTTAAGGTGCCTAGGGGAGTTTCTCTACAGGAAATGTTATAAGTTGAAGCACTTCGAGCCCGGGGACGCCGTCATGTGGTTACGGACCGTGGACAGGTCGTTACTGCTTCAGGGTTGGCAGGACATCGCTTTCGTAAACCCGGCTAACGTCGTGTTCGTGTATATGCTGGTCCGGAAGGTGGTTCACGAGGACATTGTCTCCGAGCACGATCTTCAAGCTCATGTGCTCACCTGCGTCTACTTGTCCTACTCTTATATGGGCAACGAAATCAGCTATCCCTTGAAGCCCTTCCTGGTCGAGGAAAACAGGGAGAAATTTTGGGACCGGTGCATCAGAATAGTTAACGAACAAAGTGGGAACATGCTACGAATCAACAGTGACCCCAGCTTCTTTACGGACGTTTTTACAGAACTCAAAGCCTATTCTTCGCCATGATATTAGAACTTATGTTTAGCTTAATAGTTGATTAGATATAACAAGCTGACTCAAGGGTCCCATGTAAATACTACCACAGCTGATGTACGTGGATGCTTCAAGTTTTTAGTATGTGATCGCATTGTACATTTGGTGAATACTCAAATTCGTGTCGACGAACGACATTTTGTATCTGTGCTGTCAGCCATTTTGATTGTGTACGAAAACAACGAGGAACCGATTTCGAAACAGTGGCGTCATATCCGCGGCCATTTTCAAGTACCGCCAAAATGGCCACCGACTGCTGACTCCTCCTTTGGGCCAAACAGATGCGAAAGCAACTTGATTCGATAGGGCAATTTTGTGAAGTTTCTGAGTTCGCTAGGTGCCATCGTGTCATGTGCAGGACAGTTGGTAATGGTGTAATGGTGTTACCCAGAACGTGTCAAATGCTGGACGCTCTGCGTGTGGCAACGCATCGTGAGAGAGACCTTCTCGTTAAATCTCGCAAGAACCATCCGATGTGATGTCACCACCACGTGAAGAAACTCGGCGTATCGACACATCACCGCGAAAAATCTTGGAAGAAAAAATGATCGAAAAAAGACAAGTCGAGAAGTGCGATTTACCAATATCACCGAACTTTCATTAGCCTGGCTTTAGCATGGCAGACGGCCATATTGGCACGGAGCTTCCCAATCGGGTGATATCGATCACTGAGCAATAATGAAGGGAAAGATGCCATCAACTCCACTGTGAGTCATGCATTCAAGCGACGACCTGTCTGGAATGCCTAGCACAAGCAATATTGATTGACTCGCTTCGCCAAAAACGGCCACCTGGGGGCGCTTCGGTAATATTGCGTCACGTGATGAGAAAATGGCGGCAGTGGAACGGCAGGCGATCAAGACAGCGACATCTACCATTTTAGTTCGCAGAGGCAGCTTATGTATGAAACAGGTTTAGCATAAAATACCCAAAGAATGGAGGAGTGAGAACGCCAAGTAAAACAGAACAACGACAACCACCGGTATGGGAAAACACGTCCTCCGGACCTGACCAGGTTTTGGTTTCTTTGCCAACTTGAAACTGAAAGCGTCGCCCATCTCAACAGCTCTTCGTCACTCAAACGATAACCGATAATATCGGAATTCTGACGTGAAGAGGAGTGCCTGTTGTTTCTGCACATTGTCAATAAGCTCTTCTTGATGTATACACAAACGTACACTTTACGTGTGCTAAGTGCGGCGATTCCTCGGGGTTGGATCGATTATAGCATCCATAAGAACACTCACCATTGTATACAATCAGATCTGGCTATGAATATTCAAATTGCAGAATAGGAGGATTCTGTAAAGGAAATGGATCGGTTGCCATGGTAATGCGAAACATCCATACAGTCAGGTCGCACGGGAGAGATGCTGTATTCATCTCGTGGCAGATTCCATGGGAAATTGGCATTCCTATTATATTCTGATTGCAAAAATTGCCTCAGAACTCGAAAGTGCAATGTTGAAATTGCTCAGGCATTTAATGCGAATGAAATTGAAAGATGCATGGAGCATGAGAAACACGACAAAAAGTGCCGCAGTGCAAGAAAATCGCAATCTTTAAATTCACATGTGACGTTCAAAACAAATGAAACTGAAATTGGCAAGTTCACATTTTCTGAGTAACGTTTTCGAAATAGCCGGAGGCGAAGGTGGCTTTTAATCGAATTGCTTATCAAAAGTACTACATGAAAATCAATCAATCGGAATTTTTAAGACTACATTATGAGTCAGTTTTTAGAATAGGTTAAAAATTAAGTACAACATTACCTAATGGATCAATTGAAGCGAGGATGCCTGGGAAAATGTACTTCCATCGTCGTGTAGATTTGTCATGAATGGAAAAATATTGCGAACGCAGATTCCGTGCATCAATACTGCATCGTCGTGGAGGGCCATCAATAAATTAATTTACTTCAACGCACATCGCTATTATGGCACAGCCCCGACGGATTAACCACAGCCTCCGAATCACTCGTATGGAAAATTCGTACTGCCTGCGTGGCACCTCGATGAAAGATGAATCGTTACGGTCGGATGCTGATGTATACAAAAAAAATCGAAACGGCGCTAGCTTGGAAAGGGAGTTTTGAACTGTGATGAATTTAGAGTGCCATGTCGCTGATAGGCCTACACTACAAAGTTTTGACATTGCAAAATTCGGAACGCTAAAGTTACATGTACCTTCAAATTTGATATTGACGTCGGACTTTGAGTTGTGATGAGTGCCTCAGGCAATAGTCGTGCGCATGCCTTTTGAGGCAAAGAATTGCTGTTTGAAATCGGGCAACAACAATGAATTGTCGTCTGTTCAGTTTCTCGGATGCAGGTGGAAACTTTGAGTCGGAGCAGATTGGAGGACATGATGACGTTAGATAAGATCGCGAAGTTGGCGTTGACTTTTTGTATACAAGCTTCAGTACATTGTAAATCATAGAATTTGAAATTGAATCGAAGGAAGTGACGTCAGAATGGTGCTACTGGATTATGGGTACGCGTTGAACATGGAGTGGTTTCCGGCTGACAGTTGATAATTCTAGATGAACATGGAGTTAATACGTTTCGGATATGCTCTCAACACACGTTTGAGCTGGGCTAAGAGTGTAGCTGAGTACCAGAGGATGAAAAATCCGCACAAACGCCATGACTACACAACGTGGATACCGAATAATGGAAGCTGACGTTAGGAGGAACTTTCCGTCAACTGTAGAAATGAAAACTAAGTGGTTTCCCGGCTCTCCAGATCAGCAAAATTTGCAAATCAGAGCAGATTGCCATGGCAACGACAGCGGCAATATCTCGGAAATGTTGCTTTCGGATATAACACGGATATTTCCGCCATCATTCGGATAGGGTCGGTTTTTTCGGCAAATTTCGTATCTTTTTTCGGCCGTTGGCAAATCGGAAGTATATAATACCATGGAGAGTGGGCTAGTCTCGCTGTGGGTCACGTGGTCCACTAGGATTTAGTCACGTGACGTGAAGAAACTGAGGAAGCCGAAGACCCTGTAATGTGGAAGGTGCTGTCGGCCATTAATTCCTTACTGGAATGTTACCTAACGATGGTTTACGATAACGGGGATAGTTTCAATATTCAATCAAACGTTTTGTTGCCAAGGAAACTGCTTGCCACTGCCATCACTATTATTTCGCTTATATCGACATGATCTCATTGTAAATAGTACATCGAACTTGTCAATGAGGGGGACGAATTATCTCATAGTTCGTGTAATTATATCAAAATAGTTTGCCCACCGATCTAGTGATCTAGTGAGTCGTCTGCTCAGACTACGCATGCGCACTGAATTTTAAATGCGTAAAACTGCTTGCCATTTGTCCCTGAATATCTATGTCGCATATTAATGCGCACCTGACTTTTATAAATGGTGGATTTTGTTAAGTTTCTTACAACGGGAACAAACACAAGGACGATTTTTACACAATATCCAGGATATCGAGGCGTGGTTCTAAAAATTCTAATGCGCCAGTACATAATGTTATACCTGAAAGTGGAAGTCAAAGTACAACGAAAAGTTCAAATGGATCTCCCACCGGAATGCGCCATTTATGTCGTCACGAAGAGTCGGCCAATCAAGATCAAGAAAGTCATGACATCACAGCCAATCAGAAGTGCACCATTCATCAGCCCGGCGCAGGTAGCCTAAAGTGCCAACCTGCAGACGCAAGTTGAAGAACTGAAATGGGAAGGTTGTGTTCTGCAATGTCATTTTTAAAGTGTGAGTTTTTCCACCAATGTTTCTGTTTGGTTAAGGAAGGAAGAAAGCCGTTTTTGTCACATAAATTCTGAAAATCTTAGGCTGGTTAACTTTATCTTTCGCCAGTAATATTTGCAAAAGTTAGTTGGTCTAAAATGGGTGGCGACGCAGTCGTCAACCTCATGATGCTGCTAGAACAGTTAGCAGTCCCTGTGATTGGGATACGGTATTCGGCTTTTATTCTTCCTTCCAAAATTACATGACTGTATTGTTTCGTTACCGTTTCGACCAGCGTAGCTAAGAAAAAACACCTACAGAAATATTCAGAGTCAACAAGGTTTTCGTATGAACACGTCGAAGTGCCCCCAGCCGAGGTTTTTCTCTTAAGCTCAAAGTGCATGGAGTCACACTCTTTTGTCTTAGCGGTATTTTGAAAAATACCGTATTTGGCAAGCAGTCTAGACTCCTGTTTTTGTATCAAGTGTCGTTTTCCGCGTATAAATTCTCCTTAGTTTTCAAAAGTCCCACAAAATTCAAGTCCAAATCAGGGAATAGGATGAACGAGACACAGATCAGCCCGGTAGTATTATAAATTGTGGAGAATCCAATCACAACTCTTGGTGAGGTTCAGGAACCAATCACCACGCTTGAAGACGAACTTCAAATTTGAAAGACTGGATCTGATTGGTTCCAATGATCAGTCATGACATTGTTACAACAGAAGGCGCTCCTACGCTCGCACCAATCTGTTACGCCGTGCTCTCAGGATTGTGGGTAATCAAGATGGCGCCGGATGATTGACGGCGAACTTCTTTCTTGGCTGATCATGTGATCCCTCGATCCCTGTAGTTTTTAGGATCAAAATACCTGCAAACCTCGCTTATTATGAGATTTGTTACTTGCCATGCAATTATTCACAAAAATCTGCAAATATTTTTGCATTAAACGAAGCCAACAACGTGGATTTATTTTATCAACCAAGATTGCTACGCTGTGATGAGGTCGCGGACGTACACGTCGGCCAAATCTGGCCGATGTGATGCGTTCCACGGCTACACAGGTCTGTGCAAAAGCAGTCTCACCAAGCAGTCTCGCGCAGCCTGTGTGGACACAATGCAGTCATGATGTAGAAGGTAGATCTGAGAATGCTTTGGTATTTATTATCATTCACTCTCCACGCCCATGGCTCGACTTTCCAGACAAAAGGTGTAATTAGGCTTCGATTACGTATTGATCTCCTACATGTTTTGCTGTTCAATGAGGGGGAAATGCTGTCGACGGCAATGCCTCGCTTACCTCGATCAGGGTACCGTAAACTGACAATTTGAGACCGTGACGTTGCTAACCTCATTAACGTTAGCGTATAACGGAATGCCCTATGTAGAGACATTGGGGAGGTTTCGAAATCAAACGATAAACCAAAACTTTACGACAACGTTATTTTTCATACTACACATTGACCAGATTTTGCATTGCATTTTCGGTACAAAAATAAAGTTGTCGTTAACGTTTACGTTTATCGTTTGATTTCGAAACCTCCATATGCACATGGGCATGTACGTACGTACATCACTCAGCCTTTTTCTCGCTGGTCGTTATAGCCGTTACATTGCGTGGTGACTCATTCGTTTTATTGGTGATTTAGCAAGTAATTTTCACTGCGATGTCTTGTTTGGTCGTGCGAAGACGATTTAAGTGGAATGCCAAGTAGGCCTACGGTCGTTCCTGTGGGCGACGAGCAAGAAGTAAAAGCAAAATGCGACCATTTTATTAATTAGCCGTATTTAAGACATCATACATGACTTAAACAAGGCCGTTCTCCGATCATTGGCCGAATTATAGAACAGTAGAAGAAGTGCGTGGTGTCCCCTAACACAATGAACCCCGAAAATCAGGGTCTTTAGGTGCAACACACCGATTTTCAGTGTTCATCATAATGTGAACAACGAAAATCAGCGTGACTTAGTACGAAACACTGATTTTCAATGTTCATTACGCTGTAACACCCACATGTATACACTCAGAAAATCGTGGGCGTTTTGCACTACACTGGTAACCCTGATTTTTGGTGTTCATTGTGTATAAAAGGGAACACCACATTTTTTTGTGATATTTAAGCTTAGGTATCACATGGAAGTATTATACAGACTTCCATGGGTATCAACAGCATTTTTTACGTAATATACCCTTTCAAAAATATCAATGCTGAATACAACTCGGAAAATGAAACATTTTTTTGCTTAGTCAGTCTCAGTAGGCCTACTTCCTACACATCTGCAAAAATTCAATGTTTGAGGGAAGAAATTGTCGATCATGTGTCCCTTGTTTGCCGACCGTGCCCTGCTGGCGAACGTGGTCGCAGAATCGTATACGATGTAAATGGAAATGTGATTTATCACGACAGAATGTAACAAAGTTATCACCATGGTAACTCATGTATCCTTTCTGTTTCCCAACACACACGGTGCATCGTGGTGGGCGGACGTGTGAAAGAAAGGGTCTTGCGGGTTGAATCCGATCAACTAATTTACTAATAACCACACTTTTGTCTGTCTTTAAAGGCCGAGATCATGAGATAATAAGAAATGGTACAGACGACACATTACTTAAAGGTGCTCTAGTTCGAATTGTAAACATTACTGTGTGCCACCTATTGTCAACTTCTGGTACCGGTACTTGAACAAATCAGATAAAATCGAATTAAATCTCGCCTTTCACAACATTTTGTTTGTTTTTGAGCGTAAAATCATAAATATATTTCAGTTACAAGAATATTTATCAAGATAGATATAAAAATAGATAACATTAATGTTTTGGTATACACGGTCCTGCCACCTGTCCGAGGAAAAATAACTATTATAATCAACCACGTAAATAATCAAACCGTAATGTTTACAATTCGAACTAGAACACCTTTAATTACCATCTTACGTTTCTTGTTTCACATGAAAAGTCGTGCTGATGATTAGTCATTTGAATCAACATGGCCGACAGGCTGTTCCTTGCTGCGATTAAGCAAAAACGTTGTATATTCTAAAGGTCATTTTAGTTATTCATACAGCTTATCACTACCTCCCGCACACATATGAACTGAGTAAAATAAAATCCCGGGGAACAGAACAACACCTCGTGGCATTATGAAAAACCTGAATGTGCAGCGAATGTACACCGCCCACACACGCTTTGACAATGGCGAACGTTTTGTTTCTTTTCTGCGTTACCAGACTCATTGTCCAATGAGTGATCTTCTTGCCTGTTTCTCCGGGGCTACATTTTTTTGGACGAATCAGACGAGATCAGTTCGACGTACCAGTTAGCAAAGTTCGAAAAAGTTGAAACGATGCCATGATTACAAATCCGGGAGGTCATCTGTTGTCCCACAAAAAAGTAGGATTTTCGTGATTTGACCATTCTTTTTGGGTGACGAACCATGAATAACCCGGGTCACAACATCCTTTTTCTGCAGAGTGTCAGAGTGCGGCGTCTTGTTCATCATTGGTCATCAGAAAAATACTAGTATTCGACGTCTTCGTACGAAAACTTGATCCGGGCGGAAATCCTGCCGATGATTCGGAGGCCACGCGCTGGGTGCGGTCAGCAAATTACCGTACCACGGTCCGTATCATCAGCGGCGGATGACGAGAACACGGCTAGCTCATCGCCAGCTTGTTAGCCACGGTGGAGAGTAGGCTACAATCATGACTGATGACGGTGACCACTCCTTGGAGTTGGGTTCTGACTCACCATCGTCATCAACGCCTCATCAAAATTCCTACCACCTCTTTTACGCCTGTCGTGGCTCTCTTTCTTCAAATTTATCGTCTTCTGCCTCTCGTCATCCAGAACTGCCCACTGTGACTTTTTTGCGCTGAAACAAGAGCGCTTTATGTAGGATGATAAAATCCAATCGCACCCGCTGAAATACTGTGTTCTGAAGGAGTTTCATAATGGTAAAATGCAGCGGACGAAAGAAACGTCTCATTTTATGGCATTTTCGCATACTCCACGACAGCGTTGAAATTTTTTTATAATTGGACGAAATTTTAACCCTGCCATCGACGCTAGATCGCCATCTTGAAAATCTTGACGTCATCGTCGGTGGGGCCGCCATCTTGTTGGTCTTTCAAGCGACGCAAACTTCTTTTTTCGAAATGTTATTATTTGCAAAAAACAATATTTATCTTGTCGAAAATGAAACAGAATAACTTTATTATCACTTTATATGTACTCTACCGATGTATACCTTTGTACACCTATCTACAATAGATCTATATTGTAAGCGTAGAAAACGACGTGATGGGTAACCGCTTTACAAATAGAAGAATTTCTACTGTTCGCTCCGCGCGCGCACTACTTTTCAAGATGAAAACCTAGCGTCGATACTAGTGGTGATATTCTTGCCCAGATATCGCCACCTAGCGTCAAGTTTGGCATTTTCGATGTCTTCAAGGCGTTAATAATCTAAACATCACTTTGGCACAAGATTTCCATTCCATTTCTTGCAGTCGTCATCAAAATTTTTATTCGGCGTGGACATCATCATGCTCAAGAAAAGCGTGTTAAAATAATATGCCCGACCCATTGTTACAACAGAAGGCGCTCCTGTCTCGCACCAATCTGTGCAAAAGCAGTCTCACGCAAGCAGTCTCGCGCAGCCTGTGTGTACACAATGATGCCCGACCAAATATAGCTTCATGTCGAAAAAGCTTAAATCTCTGACTTAGGCGTTGGCTGGTGTTTGCATGCAGCGCTTTATATGCCGTATTTCATTCCTAACATAATCCTCCTGTAAAAATTTCATCAAAAATTGATCTTCCGCCTTGAAGCAGTGTGTTTTTCAGCATATCACGTGATTACAACATGTCGCACGAAAGACAGTCAAATCACATCTCAGCATTTCTTCGCTGCTGAATGAAAATGGCGTGATCTGCGACGTGATTATTGCCGGATGTATTTATAAAAAATACAGCGGGTGAAAATTGAGGTGATCAGGATTACCGGTACTGTTATTTTGTAACATTGATTATTATGGCAAGAGAATCATCTGTCATTTGTCATGTAGTTTGTATATGGGCAGTTATTACCGCCAAAAGGGAGCGGTCGAGGAAACGGAGACGAAGACGGCGAAATCGTAGCAATTGGAAATGTATGAAATCTTGGCAATGGAAATAGGGAAAACTGCTACGTGGACTTTCGTTTCCACAGCAGTAGGCTGACTCTTTGACCGGCTCTTGAGGAAAGTACATGTCGGTCAGCTGTAAAAAGATTTAGTAGGGCCTAACATGTCAACCACTACAAAAAACGGCTCTTAGATAATTGGTGCTTCAGTAAAATCTCCTGGTCTTATTTTCGGGATGCCTTACCCAACATGTCACTCCTGTATAGCCCTGTGTACATTTCATTCTGGGCCTAAAGTATGTAATTAAGGACACCTTCAAAACGTCTTATCTATCCAAACAGCAAAATCCTTCCTCTTCAGTAGTCAGAGCAACTGAACGCGCCTTTTCACAAGTCTGCAAGTTTGAAAAGGAAGTTGCACTTTTTTGAGTTTTCTGAACATACTAAGTCCAAAGGGGTTAAAGCATCAGATTCGGTTATATTTCTTTGCATTACTATGCCGAATTAGTGATTCTCCGTTTGCATATCCCTGTATAAGTCTATAGCGGAGGAATCATGTAGCGTTACCAGCCGTACACGAATGGTATGAGCAGATGATCGGCAGCCGTTTCCATGGCAACTTCATTCTCAGTGGTCGATTTATTCTGGTTCCGCAACAAGATGGCGTTTGTAATTTTGTTCGCATCGCTGGAGCGGAAATAGAAGAAAGCTTGGTTCTCAGGCTAGCAGTGTAATGTCAACCTCTGGAAGTATGAGGGCCAATTCGTACACCAACAGTTCAGCATTGCGGCAGCTTCGACGTCTAGTCGGTGTGCGGTGACCAAGGAAGGGAGGGACCCCTAAACCACTGCCTACGGCGGGGTCACCAACATGACACGACATAGGCCTACACGGAATTCACACTCAGCATAAACGTGGTTCTCGCTAAAGGAAAGTACGTTGCCTGTGAAATGGCACTGCAACAGTTGTCGACACGATAATTTCACATCTCGCCACCAGGGGTCTCACATTGCTTTTATGCACAGCGCCTCTGCTGGTGAGAAGCGTAACCCGAGCTTTCTTCTTCACGGCATCAGTGTTGTGTTCAACAATGAGCTTGAATGAGCAAATGTTCAAATATGAAAATCGTCTGCGGATGAGTTTCAGATTGAGATGCTTTCTTTGGTATTTATTCCAACGCTAATTCGTCGTTCCTTTGCTCAATTAATTCTTATAGATGAATTTATCTCAATATTGAATTGGTTAGATTGAATAGATTCTAGAGTTTGTTACGGTACAGATGTTGGCAATTTTGGTATGTTTAGCAAAAAATCTATGTAGCCCAGCCGACGATAGTTATTGCGTTGTTCTTTGGGGTGAATCCTGGTACATGTACAGTGTATATCAAGGACCCTACGGTCACGCACTTCAGACTACCGGCGCTCAGAGCGTGTGGTCTAAGGCCGAGCGTATGAGGCGCCATGTGGGAATTTAATTGTTTCCAAAATTATTTGGAAATAATGTCATTGTTTCAAACCATAAATGTACGTATTTTGACTTATTTCATCCAATAAAGTTAAACATAAAACCATGAAATTATTATTCAAACCAGTATTTATATTAAACATGGTTTCATTCCCATGAAACTTTCACAAATTCATGGTTTTGAAAAAATAACTTACTTTCAAACCATGAAGTTCATGCAATTTCATGGTTTGCAAACCATGAGAATGATATACAAAACCATAAAATCGGCAAAATTATTTGTTTTCAAATCGTAATAATGTGAACGCATCATGGATTATAAACATTGAAATTGCAAAAATCATGCTTTGCAAACCATAATAATCCACAAAAGCATGGTTTGGGAAACCATCATTAGTGCAAAACACATGGTTTGCAAACCATGGAAATCNCATAAAGGAATCAACCATAAAGGTTTAACTGCGAACGATGAGCTTACTGAGGGATACACTTCCTGTGTTGCCACCAGATGTCTCTCACTGCCTGAATTTTGGCTTTACGTAATAGGCACGAGCTTCAACTTTTTTTGTGGTGAAGAGGTACATGAACCTGCCAACATGATGCTTTGAATTCCATTTCTGACGATAACTGAGCTATTTTCAGCACAATTAGTGTTCCATGTACAAATGTACGTCAGCCTATTCAAATGTACACCGATGACCCTGAACACACATCGTTCGTGGGGTTCTCATTAATTCAGACCTTTTGTATCATAAGATCAACTAGTCGGAATTCAACAAAATTTGCAGTGAATGTGCAGAAGGGTCTTGCCTATCACATGGAAACGTCAGAATGCAAATCTGTTGGGTTTTAAAGGGATATTGTCCACATTTATAAAATGCTAAATTTGTCAGTTGAACCTTTATGGTTGATTCCTTTATGATTATACGCATACCATGGATTTGACTATTTCCATGGTTTGTAAACGTAGGTTCGTATTTTAGAACGTTCCTTTAACGTTAAGGCCTACATGTACCTTATGTAAGTCTATTGTAAAACCATCGAGAACAATAGATTTAAGGTGGACCTTAATGTTAAGGAACGTTCTAAAATACGGCCCCATGAGTTTTGCTGTATCGAAAACCATGCCTTTGTGGATTATCATGGTTTGCAAACCATGATTTTTGCAATGTTCATTGTTTACAATCCATGAGGATTTGATATTCATGGTTTGAAAACCAAGATATTTGCCGATTTTTTGTGATTTGTAAACCATGAATTTGCATGAACTTCATGGTTTGAAATGATTTTGTTATGGTTTGAAAGCAAGGTATGTTTTCAAAACCATGAATTTGTCTTAAGTTTCATGGAATGAAACCATATGTTTAGTCTAATTCATGGTTTGAAAAATAATTCCATGGTTTTGTTATACTTTTTATTGGATGAAATAAGTCAAAATACGTAGGCCTACATTTATGGTTTGAAACAATGATATTATTTCAAATAATTTTGGTAAACAATTAAATTCCCACATGGCGCCTCATACGAGCGTAGCGATGTGAACCCTTGATGGTCCAAGATGTTGGGATGGTTCCGTTTTTCCCATTCAAAAGCGAAATTCGAAGTTCATCTTTATTGAATAGGCGATACCAGGAATCTCAAGAAGAATCAAAGAATGGCGCTATATGACTACTGGCGGCTGTGCGACACAGTGACTATCCGTAGCCTGAGGGTCGAAATGGAATTTAGCAGTGTGACCATCAATGGGAAATTGGTCCTCCGTTGCGGGTGAATTTGATCAGCTTGGGGGAGGGGGCAGTTATGATCGGGTCTTCCAAGATCCCTGAAACCAACGCTCATGCCGTTCAGTACATCTCGTCGATCATTTTATTCAGTTAAATCAGAAGGGAGCCATTTTGACTGGTGTTGCAAGAAAAACGTGGATGCACCGTACTGCTATTTTCTGTTTCGACCCTTGCTCGCCTCGAGTGTGATAATACGGGCTTCGTCGTGACATAATTTCGGCGTCGGCAATGGGTCGGTGAACTTCGGAATGTGCTCATCAGCATAAAGGAAAACACCCATTGCCGAGGTCGAAACAGACTGCATTCGTCATTGTTTTATTTTTGTACCTAAGTTTATAAGAATCACACTTATTGAACAAAGCGATGCTATAATGTTCTGTATGTAAAGCTGTTCATAATATATTAATATGATGTAAATTGAATCTTTAATAATCGCTAGATGTTAAAATAATAGTATAATTAACGTGTAAATCATTCATGTCATCTTTGTATATTTTTGAAAGTTTTTTTTTGTAAGAACACCACTTCATTTTTATATGTCTTGTAATGACAAACTGAAAATGGCTTCAAAAGTCACCATTCTCGCCAGTTATCGCGAGAGTGTGATCATTTCATGAATATTATATTCGTGGGAAC
Organism: Notospermus geniculatus; assembly: GCA_002633025.1. Classification (NCBI taxonomy): domain Eukaryota; kingdom Metazoa; phylum Nemertea; class Pilidiophora; order Heteronemertea; family Lineidae; genus Notospermus; species Notospermus geniculatus. The sequence continues at coordinate 301,461 of NMRB01000444.1, read as the reverse complement.
AAGCACGAAGCCCATAGTTGCAGTCTGGCTCCTTAGGCCTTGTGTGCAATAGCTCAGGCTGGTCGCCCACGTTGTCATGGCAACATCTTTCTTCTCCGCAACAGGATGAATACTTCGCGGACTATCCGCCCAAGCGGGTGAGATTTGAATGAGGTTTTGAGTCAGCAACTCTGCGATACCCACATAGCCTGACCTTGGCCACTGCCAGATACTAAGTGTGCCATCCTCCCATCGCAGGGCTTTGGTCTCGCTCCTCTTAATACGCTCGCACACAAAGTGCGAGCGTATGAAGAGACGCGCGCCCAAAGCTCTACGATGGGAGGATGAGATATGCAGAGTACATGTACATCTAAATCAATAACGCACACACACACACCAACTGTTGTGGACAAACGCAGTCGGTGTTAACCAACAGTAGCCTAACGGAGCTAGACTGGTTCCTGGTATCACCAATCGGATTGGAATTCTGAAATCGGCAGCGCCTGTCGTCCACAATCACGTGACCGTCCGAAAAACGCGTTGATTTGTTGAAAACCCTTGAATGAGAGCGACATCAACACGTTTTTCATCAACTCAGTGCGTTTTGGATGTTCGCGTGATATAATGACAGGCGCTGTCCGATGGATGAGATCGGGAACCAATCTTATAGCACAGCCACTCGTGAAATGCAAATGATCTCAAACAATGTGATTGCATTTAGTGATGTCATCTGCCAACATTCCATGTTATTTGATGACATCATCAAGAGTCCGGCGTCACTCTAATAGACTGGTCGCCTGCCCTCGACTCTCATCGCCTATACGAGAGGAGCGCTACGAGGGCAGGGGATCAGTGTAGCGAAACTCTGAGTGTCGGCGGCCCTTTCGCTTTCCTTTCTGCATACTGACCTGTGAACGCTTAATAGGCATGGATTCAGCTAATCAAGGTTTGATTCAATGTGTGTAACTTTCTTTTGGAAATATTTCGTATAAAAGGCGTAATCAACGGTGTATCAAAACATTTGTCTCGTTTCGTAGAATATCAGTGTTTCCCGATGTAAACCGTCCTGTAGGGGAAAAATGGACGACGGAATTTCAGGGCTGTCGTTTGCCCTTACCCACTGCCTAGTCCAAGTTGCCAAAACTAAGAAATAGATCCACGCCCCGCGCGGCCAGTCCGGCGTTGATAGAGGATCGTTGAATGAACTAAGGCGATGATTGGGCGCCTCATCTCTCAAATTATCCAATGAGCTGCAGCAAAACTTTCTGCCCTTCATTTGAACTTGTTTCTTCGGCAGTCTTTGTGCTTTCAGAATTCTTGTCGCGAAACTCCTGAAGCAGTTTCCTACCCTGAGTTTAACATCACCTAAAATCAAATAGCGGCTCGCTCCTACATTGTACGTCACATTGGTGGTGGTGGGATCAGCCAGCACTGGCGGAGGCCCTGATATCATCAGAATTCTTTATATAATCCCGATACTGTTTTTTACGGAAACGTTCCGTTTCGTTGAAACAGGTATCCTGGTCGTCACCATTTCACCACATGACGTAATTCAAACTCCTTCGTGTTCGTTGAAGCACAATGGTGAGGTTTCGCAAATCTGACGAAAGACGAAGTACGAAATTCAACTTAATTTCCAGGACCTAATGTATTTCTGGAGATGGTTGCTACCACAAATGTCCCTGCCGCCAGTGCGTCTTTTTATATCATGTAAGACCGAGAGTTATGGCGCATCTTTAATTTTTAAATTTCCACTTCGTATCTACGAAATGGAAACGAAAGATAAATTTTAAAGTATACACACCGTAATTCTATACGATAAAAGACGCTCTTGCAGCAGGCGATATTTGTGGTACCAACCGTCTCCTGAAATACATTACGTCATGGAAATAAAGTCCAATTTCGTATTTCGTACTTCGTGTTCCGTCAAATTTGCAAAACCTCACTATTACCAGTTCGCTTTCAATATCCCAGTGTTTTACATCTCTTGTCAGATACTGTCCTAAGAGTTTTTCCGCGAGTGATTCTTGTGCTTCTCCACGCCGTTTTTATAGACTAGTCCTCTGTCCTCGAGCCGCACCGCTAGCATTGACTGACCGGTTCGAGAATAGAGGAGCAGTCGATCTCTAACCAATCAGCCGGCGTCCAACAATGCAAAAAGGCAGTAACTCCCATTTTGGCACAGAGACACCTTTTGGTCATTTTGGAATCAGCTCTTGAAGCTCCATCTTCCTGATATACGTGTACCATTTAACTCCAATGCCCAGTATTTAAAGAATTAGGCCATGACCCAAAGGCACCCCCCAAAACAATGCAAAAAGGCAGTATCTCCAAAGTAATAGGAAAATGCATTGGAAGTTACTGCCTTTTTGCATTGTATTTTGCTCTGGATTTCCTGATATTTCATCCTCCCACAGCAGGGGTTTTTACCTCGCTCCTCTTCATCCGCTCACTGCGGTGACGAAGGGAGCGAGCAGTAAGAACGCCTGATATTCTCAGGATGTGATATTTAGGCCTACTGCCTTTTTGCATTGGACGTTTGCATTGGACGGCTGCAATGCTAACCGTGCGGTTCTCTGCGTATGTACTTGGAGGTACCAGTGATCTCTCAAAACTCTAGAACTTGCCTTACTGTACGTATCTCTGTTTTAGCCAACCAGAGATCCAGATTGTCTCTATACTCACTTTTGTTCGCTGAAGCGGAGAGGTGGTTGTGTACATCTACTCCCCTCTGTTCCCTGCTCCGTTGAATGAAATATGTCACATTCACGATCGATTCGCATGAGCGATATTATGGTAGAATAAAATTTGTTAATAAAAATCAGATGTTTGGTTTCTTTAGTTCACACCATGTCAATTTCAGTTTTGTAATTGCTAGTTCACGGTCACTAGAGGACATTTTCGCGGGAGGACATTCTTCCCTGTCGCACCACCGGTGTGAGAACAACTATTTCAAGAACCTTGTCTACGGTATTGCCTCAGGTTCAATATTTTGAGGTGTCGGACCAGTCGAAAGGAGGGCCGTATTCCAGAACTTTCTTACCGTCACAGTATTCTATAGAAGCTTCCTTATGTCTAAGGTCTACCTTTAGTATGTTTAGCTATTCAGGGTGCGTACAGCTTGTGGAGCACCAAATTTAAGACCTTTTTAAGACTTTTTAAGACCAAGTTTCGGCAAAATTTAAGACCTGTTTTCTTCTAAACGAAGCCCCCTCAACAGATCCCTGGCAGGGTTTCCGCCAGGGAAGAAAGTAAAGGGGATCGATTTGGCCAAGAAGGGTGATACTTGGTTGGGGGGGTCTGGGGGCCCTCCCCCAGAAAAATTTTGATTTTTAGAAGCACGGAGATGTGATTTCCTGGCATTCCCACCAAATTTTTTTACAACTGCCTTGACATGAAATTTAAGACCTTTTTAAGACCTTCCAGCAGAAATTTTTGAATTTAAGACTTTTTAAGGCCTTGAAAATGAAATTGCCACATTTAAGACTTTTTCAGACTTTTTCAGACCTTGTACGCACCCTGGCTATTGTTTTCAGGGCAGAATACAAAAGATTAACGTGGACCTCGGAGTTAAAGGGACAAGGAAATTTTTTTCAAGCTTCGGTTATTACAAAATGCTGGTCTTTCATGATAAATTCCCACCGTCAATTCACTTTTTCACTGGCACGCAAACAAATCAGTCATCACCACACCATGGAGAATTCACCACATCACTGGGAACCTCTCGCTGTATGTTTTGTATAGAGCGAGCTTGTACTCTATTATGTTGATTAGGTTCCCAGTGACGTGGTGAATGCTCCATGGTGTGGTGATAACTGATTTGTCTGGGTGCCAGTAATTAACAGTTAATTGAAAAAGTAAATTGACGGTGGAAATTTATCATGAAAGACTAGCATTTTATAATAACCGAAGCTTGAAAAAATTTTCCTAGTCCCTTTAAGGAGACTAATAGACTACGGGCCTTATAATCTCCGATTACAGTGCAAGCAGGGCGGCGGCCGTATTTAGCTTTTTGGTCCGGGGGGGACAGACCTTTTTTGCCGAAAATCTGCAGTGAAAATCACGTTTTTTGGTTGGCTCGGGTACAGCCCTGGCAAGGACTATTAAGTCTTAGCAAAACCTTGTCAAGTACATGTATCACTGTTCACGTGGCGTCAAGGGCATGATAGAGGGCCTACACCCTCAGAAAACAGACACCTCTTTCGTCGTATCGTTTCTGGGTGGAACAGAGATGAAGAACGTGGAAGACCCACCGAGACACTATCGCCGTCTATAGTGAAGTTGGGTAACTGAAATCTTTGGACAAGGCAGGTCTGGAATTTAAGTGAATATTCAGTTCTCAACGCTGGCTCCCTTCGTCACCCCACATGATTGCGGTGACGAGGCAACGAGCATTTAGTAGAACTCCTGATGACATCAGGATGGACTTGTGTGTCCAGACACCCTTTCCATCGACAGTCGTACACAGAATAGGCTACTCAGCATGCTCAGGCCCGTAGCAGCCGGGGGGGGGGGGCGGGGGGTCCAAGGCCCCCCACTTTTTTTGCCAAAAATACCTTGGCCCAAATGTCCATTTTATATGTCCATATTTTTGCTCTCAGATCCCAGGAAAATGCATCTAAAGCACTTAAATTGTCAATTTTTTCCTGGGCAAGGGCCCCCAGACCCCCGTTTGGGCTCCACTTTCCGGTCCTGACCGCCTCCGCTAGCTACGCACCCAACCTTTCTGTCAATCCTGGATCCGACCTTGCCAGGGACCCCCCCCCCACTCATCAGAGGACTGCTACGGGCCTGATACATCAACATGTGTGTCGTGCATGTAAAATGTTGAGGAATTGTCCACTGATCAAAGTGTAATTCCTCTTTGTGTAAAGTAATGAACAACGCCCATCGAGTCAATGAATGACATTGTATTGCACAACAATGAAAACAGGAATGTTTGACCAAACATGATGACTAAAATGGAACATTCATTTAACGATTTTTAAAAAAGTACATCAACAGCAACCAAACAGGGACACATCTATAACTTAACCCCTTCACAGAAGCATAAAAACTGCTCTTGCTGAGGGTAGGTTTGGAAATCACTTCTTCCTGAACATTCTGAATGAAATCTCAAAAAACACCCTGGTTATGTTCGGCTAAGCCTCTAGAAGGGGACACTAAGCCCCGCATCCTGATATATCAACCAAATAACCATAGGCCTACATTACACCAGCTAAAAAACATATGAACAAACAATAAACAAACAAATCCACAGCACTAAAAGCAATGTTAAAGGGTTAGGCCTAAATAAAACTTACATGAAAATCCAGTATATTTATGACACGTGGAATATTATGTTGTGAATATAAATGGCACAAGTCATGCCAGTGTCAATGGTACTAAAAGGACCTTGGTACATTGGTAGTGGTACGAGACGAAAAACTCATTATTTTTTAAAAACTGAAAGTTGCAAATAAGCTAAATGTACATTTGCAGATACACGTACCATAGTACAGTTTCAAACAAAAGGTGTCAGATCAGTGCCCTGAGAAACCAACAGGAGCCTGGGCTCTCAAAAAAAAGTGGCAGTCTGAGATTATATTTCCCACAATGAAACGGTCCATGGACCATGTGCTCACCTGTGGGAGAATGTCCCAGAAGAAAAGATTGTGTGTTCAAGTGTATGCCTATTTTTACAGCTACACGGATATTTCCGCCATCATTCGGATAGGGTCGGTTTTTTCGGCAAATTTCGTATCTTTTTTCGGCCATTGGCAAATCGGAAGTATATTACCATGGAGAGTGGGCTAGTCTCGCTGTGGGTCACGTGGTCCACTAGGATTTAGTCACGTGACGTGAAGAAACTGAGGAAGCCGAAGACCCTGTAATGTGGAAGGTGCTGTCGGCCATTAATTCCTTACTGGAATGTTACCTAACGATGGTTTACGATAACGGGGATACTTTCAATAATTTTCAATCAAACGTTTTGTTGCCAAGGAAACTGCTTGCCACTGCCATCACTATTATTTCGCTTATATCGACATGATCTCATTGTAAATAGTACATCGAACTTGTCAATGAGGGGGACGAATTGTCTCATAGTTCGTGTAATTATATCAAAATAGTGTGCCCACCGATCTAGTGATCTAGTGAGTCGTCTGCTCAGACTACGCATGCGCACTGAATTTTAAATGCGTAAAACTGCTTGCCATTTGTCCCTGAATATCTATTTCGCATATTAATGCGCATCTGACTTTTATAAATGGTGGATTTTGTTAAGTTTCTTACAACGGGAACAATCACTGGACGATTTTTACACAATATCCAGGATATCGAGGCGTGGTTCTAAAAATTCTAAATAAAACGTTATACCTGAAAGTGAAAGTGGAAGTCAAAGTACAAAGAAAAGTTCAAATGGATATCCCACCGGAATGCGCCATTTATGTCGTCACGAAGAGTCGGCCAATCAAGATCAAGAAAGTCATGACATCACAGCCAATCAGAAGTGCACCATTCATCAGCCCGGCGCAGGTAGCCTAAAGTGCCAACCTGCAGACGCAAGTTGAAGAACTGAAATGGGAAGGTTGTGTTCTGCAATGTCATTTTTAAAGTGTGAGTTTTTCCACCAATGTTTCTGTTTGGTTAAGGAAGGAAGAAAGCCGTTTTTGTCACATAAATTCTGAAAATATTAGGCTGGTTAATTTTATCTTTCGCCAGTAATATTTGCAAAAGTTAATTAGTCTAAAATGGGTGGCGACGCAGTCGTCAACCCCATGATGCTGCTAGAACAGTCAGCAGTCCCTGATTGGGATATTCGGCTTTTTGTCTTCCTTCCAAAATTACATGACTGTAATGTTTCTTTACCGTTTCGACCAGCGTATGCTAAGAAAAAACACCTACAGAAATATTCAGAATCAACAAGGTTTTCGTATGAACACGTCGAAGTGCCCCCAGCCGAGGTTTTTCTCTTAAAGGGACGAGGAAATTTTTTTCAAGTTTCGGTTATTACAAAATGCTAGTCTTTCATGATAAATTCCCACCGTCAATTCACTTTTTCAATTAAGTGTTAATTACTGGCACCCAGACAAATCAGTCATCATCACACCATGGAGTATTCATACCACGTCACTGGGAACCTATCGCTGTATGTATTGTATGGAGCGAGCTTGTACTCTATTATGTTGATTAGGTTCCCAGTGACCAGGTGAATGCTCCATGGTGTGGTGATGACTGATTTGTCTGGGTGCCAGTAATTAACACTTATTTGAAAAAGTGAATTGACTGTGGGAATTTATCATGAAATACTAGCATTTTGTAATAACCGAAGCTTGAAAAAAATTTCCTAGTCCCTTTAAGCTCAAAGTGCATGGAGTCACACTGTTTTGTCTTAGCGGTATTTTGAAAAATACCGTATTTGGCAAGCAGTCTAGACTCCTGTTTTGGTATCAAGTGTCGTTTTCCGCTTATAAATTCTCCTTACTTTTCAAAAGTCCCAAAAAATTCAAGTCCAAATCAGGGAATAGGATGAACAAGACACAGATCAGCCCGGTAGTACATGTATTATAAATTGTGGAGAATCCAATCACAACTCTTGGTGAGGTTCAGGAACCAATCACCACGCTTGAAGACGAACTTCAAATTTGAAAGACTGGATCTGATTGGTTCCAATGATCAGTCATGATGTCGATGATTGGATGACCTGGATGGCAGGTACACTCTGGAGAATGCTTGATATTTATTATCATTCACTCTCCACGCCCATGGCTCGACTTTCCAGACAAAAGGTGTAATTAGGCTTCGATTACGTATTGATCTCCTGCATGTTTTGCTATTCAATGAGGGGGAAATGCTGTCGACGGCAATGCCTGGCTTACCTCGACGCAAGGGCCCAACGCGCCGCGTAGCGGCCAACAGCGAAGCTAGCCAAAGACTTGTCACGGGTCAATCAATAGAACTGGACTCATAGGAAATATGCACCTAATGTCCAGATGGAATATACCGGACGGTTGGTTCACGTTTTTAGTGACTGTGAACGTAGATGGGTACATTATGTAGCGATACGCTGACAGATTTGCTGGGGACTTGCTCTGTGGATGTTGTAAAATGCGATTTTTGGAAGATTATTCTGATTTGCAACGTCATTTTTAATTAACATAAAAATATGTTGAGTAGCTGGGATATGTTTATAAACATTTATTGAGCAGCCACCGTCATGACGTGGCCGGCTGGCGCATCGGTAGAGCGTCCGGCTCTGAATCCGGGGCAACCGGTTCGAGCCTTGCGATGGGAATTTTTATTTTTTTCACGTGTCAGTTTCTCTGTTTATTTTTTTTGCTAAAAACGTTTTCTCGCAGGATGAATATCTCCCCAGCCCTTCCATTTCCCTACAAATCTGCATTTGCAAATAAATACTTATAACCACAGATCCCTGTCATGCAGCTGCCCTGCATTCAGAGAGACTTTTCACTAAAGTCTCTCTGAATGCAGGGCAGCTGACTACCATCCACATTCCCCTCCCAGTCACCAAAAATATCAACACCACAACTAACGTTCAAGACTACTGGATCAGGGTACCGTAAACTGACAATTTGAGACCGTGACGTTGCTAACCTCATTAACGTTAGCGTATAACGGAATGCCCTATGTAGAGACATTGGGGAGGTTTCGAAATCAAACGATAAACCAAAACTTTACGACAACGTTATTCATACTACACATTGACCAGATTTTGCATTGCATTTTCGGTACAAAAATAAAGTTGTCGGTAACGTTTTCGTTTATCGTTTGATTTCGAAACCTCCATATGCACATGGGCATGTACGTACGTACATCACTCAGCCTTTTTCTCGCTGGTCGTTATAGCCGTTGCCCTGCATGATCCTTGAAAGAGTCGGTCTAATCTTTACATTGAAGCCAAATAGACAATTCGGTGAAAAACAGCAGCAACCGGTACACTGATATTTTTAGCTGTCCGTGGCTCATTCCTCATCTCCACTTAATGACCCTTCAATTGCTCAGACAATTTCGCCGTCGAGCTCGCGATCCGTGGATAAATTCTGCTTTTGTTTTACCCTAATAGCCCATTGCAAGTCCGCCATCATTTATCACGAGCGTATGACGTCACAAAGTTCCTGAAAGATCGTCCGTCTGCGGGAGGTCTTGGTCGAACGAACTCCGTCAGGCGAAATGCCAACTGCGCATGCCGGCGGAGAAATTCACAATTTGCGTTATTCATAACATTGCGCGGAGACCTCATCTTCTTGGCAGACTATCGCAGATTTGTCGGCCATTATTCACATTTCGTGGTGACTCATTCCGTTTTATTGGTGATTTAGCAAGTAATTTTCACTGAGATGTCTTGTTTGGTCGTGCGAAGACGATTTAAGTGGAATGCCAAGTAGGCCTACGGTCGTTCCTGTGGGCGACGAGCAAGAAGTAAAAGCAAAATGCGACCATTTTATTAATTAGCCGTATTTAAGACATCATACATGACGTAAACAAGGCCGTTCTCCGATCATTGGCCGAATTATAGAACAGTAGAAGTGCGTGGTGTCCCCTAACACAATGAACCCCGAAAATCAGGGTCTTTAGGTGCAACACACCGATTTTCAGTGTTCATCACAATGGTGAACAACGAAAATCAGCGTGACTTAGTACGAAACACTGATTTTCAATGTTCTTTACGGTGGAACACCTACATACACTCAGAAAACCCTGGTACCCTGATTTGTGCTATTCACTGTGTATAAAAGGGAACAACACATTTTTCATTTTTTTAGGCATCAACAGTATTTTTACGCATACCATTTCAAAAATATCAATGCTGAATACAGCTCGGCAAATGAAACGGTTTATTTTGTTTAGTCCGTCTCAGTACTTCGCATCTGCAAAAACTCAATGTTTGAGGGAAGAAATTGTCGATCCTGTGTCCCTTGTTTGCCGACCGTGCCCTGCTGGCAAAAGTGGTCGCAGAATCGTATACGATGTAAATGGAAATGTGATTTATCACGACAGAATGTAACAAAGTTATCACCATGGTAACTCATGTATCCTTTCTGTTTCCCAACACACACGGTGCATCGTGGTGGGCGGACGTGTGAAAGAAAGGGTCTTGCGGGTTGAATCCGATCAACTAATTTACTAATAACCACACTTTTGTCTGTCTTTAAAGGCCGAGATCATGAGATAATAAGAAATGGTACAGACGACACATTACTTAAAGGTGCTCTAGTTCGAATTGTAAACATTACTGTGTGCCACCTATTGTCAACTTCTGGTACCGGTACTTGAACAAATCAGATAAAATCGAATTAAATCTCGCCTTTCACAACATTTTGTTTGTTTTTGAGCGTAAAATCATAAATATATTTCAGTTACAAGAATATTTATCAAGATAGATATAAAAATAGATAACATTAATGTTTTGGTATACACGGTCCTGCCACCTGTCCGAGGAAAAATAACTATTATAATCAACCACGTAAATAATCAAACCGTAATGTTTACAATTCGAACTAGAACACCTTTAATTACCATCTTACGTTTCTTGTTTCACATGAAAAGTCGTGCTGATGATTAGTCATTTGAATCAACATGGCCGACAGGCTGTTCCTTGCTGCGATTAAGCAAAAACGTTGTATATTCTAAAGGTCATTTTAGTTATTCATACAGCTTGTCACTACCTCCCGCACACATATGAACTGAGTAAAATAAAATCCCGGGGAACAGAACAACACCTCGTGGCATTATGAAAAACCTGAATGTGCAGCGAATGTACACCGCCCACGCACGCCTTGACAATGGCGAACGTTTTGTTTCTTTTCTGCGTTACCAGACTCATTGTCCAATGAGTGATCTTCTTGCCTGTTTCTGCGGGGCTACATTTTTTTTGGACGAATCAGACGAGATCAGTTCGACGTGCCAGTTAGCAAAGTTAGAAAACGTTGAAACGGCATGGCATGATGGCATGATTACAAATCCGGGAGGTCATCTGTTGTCCCACAGAAAAAAGTAGGATTTTCCTGATTTAACCATTCTTTTTTGGTGACGAAACCATGAATGACCCGAGTCACAATACCCTTTTTCTGCAGACTGAGTGCGGCGTCTTGCTTATCATTGGTCATCAGTACAGGTGTAACGTTTTTCAGTGTGGCCGTTTTTCTGTGTGATTCCCATTGTTCGGAACACACTGGGAAACGGACTGGCAGTTTCTCTGTGTGTCGTTCATTGTCCAGTCGCGGCTTATTCCGTCAATCTATTGTAATGTCACACTGGCGAACGGGCTTCACTGAAAAACGTTACACCGGCACGAAAATACTAGTATTTGACGTCTTCATACGAAAACCTGATCTGTATGGAAATCCTGCCGATGATTCGGAGGCCACACGCTGGGTGCGGTCAGCAAATTACCGTACCACGGTCCGTATCATCAGCGGGGGATGACGAGAACACGGCTAGCTCATCAACGCCAGCTTGTTGTAGCCACGGTGGAGAGAACAATCATGACTGATGACGGTGACCACTCCTTGGAGTTCGGTTCTGACTCACCATCGTCATCAACGCCTCATCAAAATTCCTACCACCTCTTTTACGCCTGTCATGGCTCTCTTTTTTCAAATTTATCGTCTTCTGCCTCTCGTCATCCAAAACTGCCCACTGTGACCTTTTTTGCGCTGAAACAAGAGCGCTTTATGTAGGATGATAAAATCCAATCGCACCCGCTGAAATACTGTGTTCTGAAGGAGTTTCATAATGGTAAAATGCAGCAGACGAAAGAAAGGTCTCATTTTATGGCATTTTCGCATACTCCACGACAGCGTTGAGATGTTTTTATAATTGGACGAAATTTTAACACTGCCATCGACGCTAGATCGCCATCTTGAAAATCTTGACGTCATCGTCGGTGGGGCCGCCATCTTGTTGGTCTTTCAAGCGACGCGAACTTCTTTTTCGAAATGTTATTATTTGCAGAAAACAATATTTATCTTCTGTCGAAAATGAAACAGAATAACTTTATACATGTAATCACTTTATATTTACTCTACCGATGTATACCTTTGTACACCTATCTACAATAGATCTATATTGTAAGCGTAGAAAACGACGTGATGGGTAACCGCTTTACAAACAGATAGACCGAACACTGCCCTGATTAAAAATATGCAAGCTGCCCAGGAGACCGGGTACCAGTCTAACAAACAAAAGAATTTCTACTGTTCGCTCCGCGCGCGCACTACTTTTCAAGATGGAAACCTAGCGTCGATACTAGTGGTGATATTCTTGCCCAGATATCGCCACCTAGCGTCAAGTTTGGCATTTTCGATGTATTCAAGGCGTTAATAATCTAAACATCACTTTTATTGGTACAAGATTTCCATTCCATTTGCTGCAGTCGTCATCAAAATTTTCATTCGGCGTGGACATCATCATGCTCAAAAAGCGTGTTAAAATAATTATGCCCAACAAAATATAGCTTCGTGTCGAAACTACTTAAATCTCTGACTTAGGCGTTGGCTGGTGTTTCCAGGCAGCGCTTTTATATGCCGTATTTCATTTCTAACATAATCCTCCTGTAAAATTTTCATCAAAAATTGATCTTCCGCCTTGAAGCAGTGTGTTTTTCAACATATCACGTGATTATAACATGTCGCACGAAAGACAGTCAAATCACATCTCAGCATTTCTTCGCTGCTGAATGAAATCATGGCGTGATTATCTGCGACGTGATTATTGCCGGATGTATTTATAAAAAATGCAGCGGGTGAAAAATTGAGGTGATCAGGATTACCGGTACTGTTATTTTGTAACATTGATTGTTATGGCAAGAGAATCATCTGTCATTTGTCATGTAGTTTGTATATGGGCGGTTATTACCGCAAAAAGGGAGCGGTCGAGGAAACGGAGACGAAGACGGCGAAATCGTAGCAATTGGAAATGTATGAAATCTTGGCAATGGTAGGGAAAACGGTTAGGTAGACTTTCGTTTCCACTGCAGTAGGCTGACTCTTTGACCGGCTCTTGAGGAAAGTACATGTCGTTCAGCTGTAAAAAGATTGAGTAGGGCCTAACATGTCAACCACTACAAAAAACGGCTCTTAGATAATTGGTGCTTCAGTAAAATCTCCTGGTCTTATTTTCGGGATGCCTTACCCAACATGTCACTCCTGTATAGCCCTGTGTACATTTCATTCTGGGCCTAAATTATGTAATTAAGGACACCTTCAAAACGTCTTATCTGTCCGAACAGCAAAATCCTTCCTCTTCAGTAGTCAGAGCAACTGAACGCGTTTTCCCACAAGTCTGCATGTTTGAAAAGGAAGTTGACTTTTTGGAGTTTTCTGAATATACCAAGTCCAAAAGGGTTAAAGCATCAGATTCGGTTATATTTCTTTGCATTACTATGCCGAATTAGTGATTCTCCGTTTGCATATCCCTGTATAAGTCTATAGCGGAGGGATCATGTAGCGTTACCAGCCGTACACGAATGGTATGAGCAGATGATCGGCAGCCGTTTCCATGGTAACTTCATTCTCAGTGGTCGATTTATTCTGGTTCCGCAACAAGATGGCGTTTGTAATTTTGTTCGCATCGCTGGAGCGGAAATGGAAGAAAGCTTTGGTTCTCAGGCTAGCAGTAATGTCACCCTCTGGAAGTATGAGGGCCAATTCGTACACCGACATCAGCATTGCGACGGCTTCGACGTCTACGTTAAGGGCTCCGCACACTGGCGATTTTTCGAGCGATTTTCTGGGCAATCGGCCTTGCAACCAGGCCAGCGACTGAACATTTTTACTTTTTGGTATCCACTTTGCGGCAGATTGTTACGCGACTGAATTACACAATTTGGTCGCGCGGTAAGTCACCGCAACCAAGCGACCGAAAGTTCAACATGTTGAACTTTTGGTCGCTTGGCACAGTCCACTGCTACCGCGACCGTCTCCAGCAAAATAGTCGCCCGTTTGCGGATCGTCCTAGGAAATTGTCGTGTGCGAAATTAGCTCAGCGACCTCACAGGCGATTATCGCCTGCGACGTCGTAGGGCGCGTTTACACTTCATGACGTCGGCCGACGGCATCATCGCGACGCGACGCCGGCTTCGACGACCTTCACGACGTCATCTACGACATGCGCTGCTGACGGCAAAAAAACTGTAAACTGACGCGCGTCGTCGTGCGTCGACGCCGTGTGCAGGATGTCAAAAACATTGTTTTCCACCAAGAGAATGCTAACCCAAGGCCGTGACCAGTTCAGATGTTGCACTGACATTTTTCTCTACCTACATCGAAAAAGAGGAACTCTTTTTGGAGTCGGAAAACCACGTTTTGAGTGCGATAGTTTATTACCAACAAGGGGCAAATATTCATGACTATAACGAACCAAAATCCGCAGAGGAAGACCGCTTCATGTTGTTTCGGAAAGAAACCCTACAAAACGACAGCATCAGCTGTGTTCAAGATGGAATTAATGAAAATGGAGGTCTCCAAAAAGGTTAAACTTTGTTAAGAATGCGGGGTGGGTAAAACGTTATGAAAAAAAGCTGTCGCATGCGCATCTGACTCGCAGGAGGATGTGCTGTCCCCTTCGGACACCCAAAAAGTGATTTTGGCCACTTTGAGGGCTTCCAGTGCCATAAAACGGAAATTGACGTCGCGCGTCAATCGTCTGAGTAGAGCTCCATTCAACTCCGACGATGCTGACGCGCGTCGTCGTGCGATGACGCCCGTCGACGTCGCGCCTGAATCTGGGTCGCAGTGAAAACCCATCGCCGTCTGACGCCGTCACGTAACGTCATCGGACGATGACGCCGTCTGCCGACGTCGTGAAGTGTAAACCCGCCTTAA
>NMRB01000444.1:252733-276607 GCA_002633025.1 Notospermus geniculatus | reverse complement strand
AATATTTGATGAAAGTTGGGAAGGGAAGAGAACATTGAAATCCCAATTGGGAGGTGAACGAAAACTCAATTGGGTTATTACCTCCCGACTGGGAGTTTTTTCGATTGGGAGGTCACCTCCCGATGCGGCAAAAGTTCCTGACTGTTCATGTCTATAGGAGGGCCACGGAATCCCCGGCGGAAGCGATATGTTGTGCATTTTCCGCTTTCGCGTTCCGCGTGTCCACCTAAACGTAGCTTTACACATGTAGAGTGAATGTATGTACAGTACATACACAGGCCTACACTGCATAGTTAGAGGGCACACCGTATGGGGGCGCGGCACGGCCGTTAGGTATTCGTTAGGCCTAACAATGTTAACAAATGCCTGCTGTACTGGCAGTGTGAAGTCGGACAAAAAAAGAACCATCGGTCATTACATGCACTGTTTGTCAGAAAAACTATTACTTAGAGTTCTGGTGGAATAACAAAGTGGCAGATCCCCCAAAACTGGATTTTTGAGCTCTCTTTCGGTTGTTTAGTTCGTTGGCGATTTGCTTAATCTCAGAAGGAATGAGAAGCCTAATGACGTCATCAAATGGTGTTAGACTGGTTCAAATCTTTGCCGCTGCACCCCGTGGCGCTGTGAAACAGACAGTAGCGCCACGGGAGTCAAGCGGCAAAGAATGGAACCGTAGGCTTTGAGGAAGGGCAATGCGGCAGTGACGGATTTGGATCCTCCTCCTTTACCCGAACAAAATACACGCAATAAAAAAATCACCTTTGGCACAGTTCTGAAAAGCATAAACAAGTGACGTGTCAAAAACCACGATTAAATATTGTCAAAGATTATTTTATATCAATATCAGGTACCCTGAAATCATGGTCAATAATCATTAATGTTGAACAACTGTTTCAACACAGAATTCATGTATCAGAAAGTCATTTCAGCTCAGTCTCAGAGTCTCAGAGTCAGAGACTGCCTCTCTCACTCTGTCTGTCTCTAGGCCTAGGCCTACTGCTGCTGCTGCTGCTCTGCTGACCAGCTGACTGCAGTGCATGCAGCATGCAGACAGTGCAGTGATGCATGCCTGGCCCTGGGTGGGCTGTGCTGGAGCCTGTGCTGTGTGTGACTGTGCTGCTTGCTGTGCCTGTTCTGTGTGTGGCTCAAAAACTTGTTCTGACCAGCTGCTGACAAGGCCAAAAAGGCAGGACAAGGCAATAATAAACTAAACTAATATGTAAAGATCAGTGATCTCGTGAACTCACGCAGCTGTTACTAATCGGGGGGAGACCCCCCGAACCCCCCCTTTCTGGGGGAGACCCCCAGACCCCCCTTTTGAGGCCTGCGGCCGGCTGGCCTCGCCTGTTCCTGCAAATGTAGTTTTCGTGACGCCGCGCACCGTGACGTGACGTCGTGACGTGACGCGGCGGACAGCTGATCCGGNGTCATCTGACCTAGGGGTATATATGTGCCAAGTTTCAGATCAATAGCCCCAGCGGTTACGAAACGTGCCCTGCTAACGGACGACGACGACGACGGACGACGGACACACCATGATGACTATAGCTCACAGGTGAGCTAAAAATTGAGATGCACTGGTTGATCAGCATGGTAGTTTCAATAAACCGGTACAAATAGGCATACAGGAAGCAATGGAAGCACTAAGAAAGTTGTTGAAGAACCCTGAACATGATTTGTTATCCAACACCTACTAGTCCAAACCATTCTTGCAATGAAATTATAGATAGGTTAACCCTTTTTCACGTGACTACCACTGTCGATTTCACCAAAAAACAAAAAAATTGACTAATTTATTGATTCTGAAAGAATACGGGAATGGTGGCCTATTATTAAGTATTCACTGGAGATCTCATTGAAATGCGACTCCTTTTTTTCCTTAGATTTAGAACTCCTCTCCTTCTTCTTCGCCTTCTGCTTCGACAGAGTCTATGCCAACCTCCTCATAATCCTTCTCCAGGGCGGCCAAATCTTCTCGTGCCTCGGAGAATTCTCCCTCTTCCATGCCCTCACCAACATACCAGTGGACAAAAGCACGTTTAGCATACATCAAATCAAACTTGTGGTCAAGACGAGCCCAGGCTTCAGCGATGGCAGTGGTGTTGCTCAACATACAGACAGCACGCTGAACCTTGGCCAAGTCGCCACCAGGGACGACAGTTGGTGGCTGGTAGTTGATGCCGACTTTGAAACCAGTTGGACACCAGTCGACGAATTGGATGGTTCTCTTGGTCTTGATGGTGGCGATGGCGGCGTTGACATCCTTCGGGACGACATCACCACGGTACAACATGCAGCAAGCCATGTATTTGCCATGACGTGGGTCACATTTCACCATCTGGTTGGCTGGCTCGAAGCAGGCATTGGTTATCTCAGCGACTGATAACTGCTCATGGTAGGCTTTCTCGGCAGAGATGACGGGTGCATAGGTAACCAAGGGGAAGTGAATACGAGGGTAGGGCACCAAGTTGGTTTGAAATTCTGTCAAATCGACATTCAGCGCACCATCAAAACGTAGCGAAGCAGTGATGGAGCTGACAATCTGTCCGATCAACCTGTTTAAATTGGTGTAAGTTGGACGCTCTATGTCGAGATTTCTTCGACAGATGTCGTATATTGCCTCGTTGTCAACCATGAACGCGCAATCGGAATGTTCCAGGGTTGTGTGGGTCGTGAGGATGGAGTTGTAGGGCTCAACGACAGCGGTAGACACCTGTGGAGCTGGGTAGATGGCAAACTCCAGTTTAGACTTCTTACCATAATCAACGGACAGACGTTCCATGAGGAGGGAGGTGAAACCAGAGCCAGTGCCACCACCAAACGAATGAAAGATGAGGAAACCTTGGAGACCGGTGCACTGGTCGGCTAACTTTCGGATCCTGTCAAGGACAAGATCAACGATTTCTTTGCCAATGGTATAATGGCCGCGGGCATAGTTGTTGGCTGCATCTTCCTTGCCAGTGATGAGCTGCTCAGGATGGAAGAGTTGGCGATATGTGCCAGTCCGAACCTCATCTGAAAAACAAGAATGAAATCAGAATACTTCCAGGGGTACAGCTAGGCCTATTTTTTGGGGAGCCAAATGTGTAGCCAATGGCCTGTTACCTGTAGCCAATCTTTGCAAATTGTAGCCAACCAAAATTGTGTAATAGTTATACTTATAATAAATTTTCAACTTCTCTTACCACACAGCTCTAACTGCAAGAATCTCAGGGACTCAACTTTCAGACCACAAATAATTACTGTTGCCAAATTTTTAGCCAAACCAATTGTAACTGTAGCCAATCTAATATTTTTTTCGCCATTGGCGACATTGGCTAACAGTATCTGGAACCCTGACTTCAGGTTGTATTGACTGATGAGTTTCTAAGGTGGCACTGCCACTGGGTTCCCACTCAGACTGGAACTGCTGTGTTTTGAATATTCTAAGTCAGACTCAATAAAGTCCTCAGCCATGTCAGCAGGGGCGGATCATTGATCGATTTAAGCACTTGTCCCGTTGCCCGGGGCAAGTAAATTTTGATACGGACAAGTAAAAGTCCAGAAGTGGTTGTCCTGCGGACAAGTAAAGAATCATCATTTTTCCATTGAAAAACCATTTGCGGGCAACTCAAAAAACAACACGGACAACCAATTGCAAAAGAGCACTTGCCCGGTGGACAACTGGATCGAAGAGCTAAAAATCTATCACTGCGGATCCACGATTTTGGAAAAGGGGGCGCACTGTGCAAGAAACATTGAAATCTGCGGTAAATTTCAATGGTGATTTGCTCTAAATTTCAGAATTACAGATTTGTTGGCTGAAAGGGGGGGGACCCCCTTGGATCCGACCTGCTCAGGGGAAATTGTGCTACTTTCAGGTGAACCCATCTTACATAGTGCTGGTACAATAATATTTCATATGAGAGTGCCATTTCAAAAAATTCCCGGAAATAAGTCATGACCCCAGAAGTCATGTCCCAAATCCTGCCATTCGACGGCCTTCCGACAGCCCCCCGCCATCGCTGTCATCAAATCCTAGTGGTAGATCATGGAACCAATCTAGGATTGTTGATGGTTGGATGTAAAACCGGGACCGGGAACAGCACAGGTGCCGGAACGAAGCCAAATCGAAAAAGCCAGATTTATTTGGTAGTGCCCGCTCCCGGAAATCCGGGAATTCCCGGAAAACTCTCATTTATGACGTGTGAATGTCAGAGGAGTGAAGCCCAGCACCAGAGTTGCTTACCAACTACAGTAGGTTCCAAATCCACAAAGACAGCCCTAGGGACATGTTTCCCAGCACCAGTCTCGCTGAAAAAGGTGTTGAAGGAGTCGTCACCACCACCAATTGTCTTGTCACTGGGCATCTGGCCATCAGGCTGGATACCATGTTCCAAACAGTACAACTCCCAGCAGGCATTGCCGATCTGGACACCAGCTTGACCAACATGGATGGAAATGCACTCACGCTGGAAGAGAAGACCTTTAATTTTAAAGCTAGCTTGCAATAATATCATGATACAGGTAGCCTACATGTACACGTACATCTATCGTCGCTTAGGCGAGCATTTTTTTATTAGTTGGCTCTCGAGCTTTTTAGTGCCATTTTTCAAATCGGAGGATGGAAAAAAGAAAAAGAAAAAAATTTTTTTTTCAAGTTCTCACAGCTTCTGTTCTGGGATTGAAAGCAGGAGGATAGAAAAAAATAAAATTTTTTTTCGAAAATAAAGAAAGTCTTGCTCATGTTTTTCACAAATACCTACCTGACAACTACTACCTATTTCAACTCAACCCTTCAAGATTGGGACATAATTGAAAGCATGTCATGGCAGTGGTGAACGCTGTGCACGGTTGCTGTGCATAGCGCTGTACATCGACGTACGCTACATCCACGGCGCTGCAGCTGAGATCGGCGGGCGGAATAAAAATAAAATAAAAAAAAAATTTTTTTCCAAAAAATGGTGAATATTTGCGTCGGCGGGCTCGAGAATGGCCAAAAAAAAAATTTTTTTTTTATTCATTTTCGGCAGTTTTAGGGGTCGGCGGGCTCGAGAGCCAACTAATAAAAAAATGCTCGCCTTAGGCCAATGAAAATTGATTATTAGTTTCTCGTCACCGCCCGCATCTGATTTAGGCCCCCTCATCAAAAAATTTGATTATACCCCCCTACAAAAATTTCATTATTTCCACAAAATCTGCATAATTCCAATTAGTGGAAGAGTTTTTTCTGTCATGTTGTGAATAAATAACAAGACATTTTAATCCAAAACATTATTGTTATCAATTTTAATCATAGCTACACAAACTGGCATGGACAGGATCGAAGTTATAAAACCTTCCAATTATCATCATCATTTCAGAATTTATAAATAGTAGGCCCTAGGCCTACCGTTCAAAAGGGCATAGGTAGTTGGTGTGTCCATAAAATGGGCATACTACCAAGTATGCCCTTTTGAATGGTAGGCCTACTTGTAGTGCTATGGTCAATCTGAAGAGGGTCGTCTTTTGCATGAAAAAAATAAGGCCTAGAAAAATAAATTGTGTGTTTCTGGTCATCGGCGATTTCCAAAAATCGAGGGTCGGACGGTCGGGATTTTTTTTTTATTTTCCATTTTTGGTACAGATAATTTTATTGTAGCTACAGGTATTATACTTAAGGTTATCTAGAAGCCAGGAACAGCCTCAAAAGCTGCTCTGGCATCCATGACTAAAGGCCTAGAGAGCAAAAGAGATTAATTTTGGTAGATGTGATGCATTTTTGTGAGAAAAAAAAAATTGTTTCCTGGCCAGTCAGAATTTTTGAGGGTCGGTCGGAAAATTACAAATGACCGGAAACACACAATTTTTCTTTCTAGGCCTAATGAATAATGAATAATGAAAAAAAACCCTCATCAAATTCTGAAAAATTGTTGACGAGAAACTAATAATCAAGTTTCATTGGCCTTATTCAAAGATGTCCCTCTCCATTCATGTCCGTCCATTTCATTTTCAAATCATGACGATGACGCCACCATAGGCTAGCTACCCTAATCGTCATGCTAGTTAGTAGTATAATAGGGCCTAATCCTATGCCCATACAACATAGTCAGCGAATGCCCCTAGGTAGCCTAGGCCTAGGTTAGGCCTAATGCAGGCCCTACTGTAGGCCCACAGGGCTATGTGCACGCCACTGGCTACCTACCATGTTTGGATTGGGCCTGACAATAGTCACTATTGCACTGAAATTCACTGTTACTGCCCCAATTGGTGGCATTTTGAAGCAAATTCGGAAAACTTAAACCGCACAGTAGGAATTCAATGGTTGGCTCTTTTCAGGTCACCATTTTTGTCTCAACAAATCCATAAAAATCACAAAATCATGGAGACCATCCACTGAAAATTTCATCCTGGGCGTGATAAGGGGATACCTGCCTCTGACTCAGACGAGACAGTTTTATTGGGTCACATAACTTAGTTGGTGATTTCCTTGGATTTATTATGCACGCAGACCCTGGAAAAAAGTTGGGTGTGGTTTCCCGCGCTCTCACCACATGCACGTGGCATGCATGCATTGACATCTCATGGATTGGACATGTGCATGCTGCAGGCAGGCGCAGGCACGCAGCATCGTATCCACTGGCAACTGCACTGGCACATGCACAGTCAACATGGTGAATGGAACTTTCCTGTTTCATGGCCCAATTTCGCATAATAATCACGCAATTTCATAAATTAAGCAATTTCTAGATACTGAACATGACTTACCATATTTGCTTCGTCGGTTGAATATCAAAGAACAGCGAAAAGAAAAGTTTTAAATCCGAATTCTCACAAACCTGCCTGCGATGTGGCGATGGGTCAGTGCGAGATCAAAATGAAAATTTCCCGCCACTGGCACTTTTATACCCGAATCTCATGATGACGTAACATGAAGTGCTTTGATTGGCTGCACTTTTTCATTTCACGGGCGTGCGGGAATTCCCTTCACTACCAGGTCTAAAAATAACTTTGCACTGAGCCTCTGAGGTCATTGTACCGTGGAATAGTCCATTATCAAATAGGGTAATAGATCATCACTGAATTCGAGTTATGGTGAGATATCAAGAAAATTCCACAAAAATGACAAACTGTAATTTTTAATGTAATTTTAATGATATTTAGGTTTATACCAAATAGTCAGTATGATACAGCCCGGCCCCCGACAAATATTTGGAGACCTAGGCTAACCACCCTGCAATAAATGGACTTAACCGGAACTGGAAATTGTCACACCAGCCAACATGGCTTCCCCAGTGTTCCCGATTGTCGTTGGCAAATTTAGAATACGAAAAACACAGTTTATCACCTTCCTTGTGTTGACTTCTCTTGTTGTAGTGTTTCTCTGTCTTATGGTGCACTCACATACCAGTATGTTATCAATGCTACTGCTCTTGATGTTCAGATAAAAAGCAATTATGTGTCGGTTTTGTTAATTTGGTTTTGTGGCGCCATCTACACGTTGAGGGGGAACTAAAATGAGATGTGCACAACTAATAAAAAAGTGACAGCTGCAGACTGAAGCGGGTGATCCACTGTTGCGATTTTGGCTTGAGACGTAGTTGCGTTCCCTTGCGGTTACCTCAATCGGAAGTCCTTTGGCCTAGGCCTATAAGGTAATCGCAAGGGAACGCAACCCCGTCTCAAGCCAAAATCGTGGATCACCCGCTTTATAGTAGGGCCCTTCAGTTCAGTAGGGCCTATGATGAAATGATGTTGTGATATTCATGGTATTATTGAGCCGTACTTAAAGGAGTTAGACGCCGAAGTTGTAAACACTCACTCACTGGTTCTCTATCCACGGACGCCTGCGGTGCTGCCACCTATTGTCGGTGATATGTACTGATGTGAATATCGTGAGTGAGTTGCATCGGACCGGGAACCAGTCTAACGATCACGGGTGCTGCCACCTGCACGAAGCAATAAAACTAGTTTGCCGACCATATTTGTAAACAAACCAGCTTGTTTACAACTTCGGCGTCTAACTCCTTTAAGTAAAGTGAATATTAAAGGCAGTCCGCTGGCCAGAAACATTAAATGTGCTTTCTCATCCATTCTTTCAGATATGCCTACCAGCAGCAGTGGAAGTGGAAGATATAAACAGTCTTTGATGTCGGAGCAGAAAGTTGTCGATATAAAAATCAGGGCAACTGGAACTTCACAAGTCTCCAATCAAACAGTTCCAACTGACTCGGCCGCTGGATTGGTTGCAAAATACGATGAATCAGCTGCCTATAAATCTCTCAACTATTCCAAACACCTGAATTACCTTCAGGAAAAACTGAACAAATTAACTCAGTTATTGAAAGAAAAGACAAGTAGCTTAAGGAATCAAACTTACGATAAATTTGTAGAATTTGGTTTGATCAGTAAATATTTTCATCCAAGCACTAAGATTACAAAAAAACTGCCATTCCGATGGAATATATCCAGATCCCTTTTGGATAAATTAGTTGCCGATAAGGCGTATTACTATGATCTCCAAGTGGCTGTGAATAAAACTAGGGAAATTGCTTTGCGGTACAAACCAATTTATGACTTGAATCCGGGATCGTGTACTTGCCGGGACTTGAACTGCAAATGCTGTGGGAGGATATATGTTAAGAGACTAAAGGTGGACCAGCAGATCTGTGTCAACTTTACATACATCGCAGGCACTCAGGTTCTGAAGACAGATGTACTCTATCAAAATCAACAGGCGATTAACTTAACTGTTTCTGGTAGGTATATGAAAGTTGGTTGTGTTCCAAAAGTCCATCTTGAACCACCAAGGGTTAAAATCTCTGAGCGGAGTGTAATTTGAAGGTGAAGTGACAGGTTTTGATATTAGAAAATATGTTACAAGAAATACAGAAAATCACAAGGTGATTTTGGATTTTGTGTTTTTAGGCCACTGCAATTATTAATTCTGTTTAGTGGGCGAAACCTTCAAAAATCAGTTGTAGGTGTGAGGAATAAAAATAAAAATAAAAGTTGGCCATGACAACTTTTTGTCTTCAGAGCATGTTTTAATGATAATGAATTGTAGGAGGGAAAAATAAAAATAAAATCAAACAAACATGCATGAAATATTCAAAGATAAATGATGTATTTGGGCTTGGAACATAAGTTTGTCATTAATTATTTTTTCTGGTGTCCAGTCTGCCTCTGGCATTTCAGAGGGGAATTTGAAAATAAAAAATATGAAAAACCCATTTTTATTTTTATTCCAAAAATGGCAAATACAATGTCGGCTCGCCCGCTAAACAGATAAAAAATTGCAGTGGCCTTACTGTGATCATATGCGTCCATTCTTTATATCAACAAATTTTCCTTTTTCAGCCAAGGAGCCACCAGAGATTTGCATGGTTGGGACGTACAACCTGACAGAAACGTGTTTTCAGTTCCTGAATGTTTCTTACAACATCCAAGCCTCCGAGGACCACAAGACAAAGTTAATTGGCTGTATGGAATTCCATTTTAACGTCCAGTCAAAGACTATCGCCAGCTACCCTATCGGCTGTTTTGAAACTCCCCAAAAATCTGATGTTGGAAATGTGAATAAACTTGGCAACTGGGTTGTATAGGGACACAATGACTCACTCTTGCACTAATCACACTTATAAAATTTCTAACCAGTACTGGAGGAATGTTTTCAAATTTCTCATGTTACATGAAGGCAGTTTAAAAAGTGTTATCATTAGCCAAGCAGTCAGTGAAATCACAATTACACAATTTGTTTTGGTTTTGGCTCTGGCAACCAGTATATTTCATTTGTTCATGACATGTCTCAGTTTTAACCCGTTAACTGGGTAGGACGTCATATTACGTCATCACAAAATCCGGGGAACCCCCGAAAACACCCTTATAAGCACAGGAAGTGAGGGTCAAGTACCGGTAAAAAATGCACTTAGACCAAGTTAATTCTGGGTTGACGTTAAACAGAGGTAGGATCTTGCCGATGATTTGGTTGCTTGCAGTTAGTTAAATATACTGGTACTCTTAACACGAAAAATACTGGTACCATAAACAGGGCCGGATCCAGGGTTTAGAAATAGGGGGGGGCACAACCCTGAGGGCGAAGCCCTCTGCAGTTGGCGTGCACACGAAGGGGGGTCGGGGGGGCTTCCCCCGGGAAAATTTGAAAAATCAAAGCTCTGAGATGCGATTTCCCAGCGTCTTAGACATGAAATACTGGACGATTTCTGGCCAATTTTTTTGTAATTTTGTTTGGCAAAAATAAAAAATCTGGCTGACCACACCCAAAATATCAAAAGTTGCAAAGCATTGCTACTGAAAAAAATAATTCAATGAGCGTAGTACAAAAATTAATGCCACAAAACTACTCTTACCCAAAACAAAAAGTGCAGCCTAGGATCCAGATAAGGGTAATGAAAACAGTATTTTATGTGGACAGGAGTGTAAAAATTAACACTATCTTAAAATTAGACTAAGTTTTGCAGTGCTAATAGCACCAAATTGTTATTGTCATTATAAATAAAAAAAACGCATTCCTTTGCGTCTTTTCTGATAAAGGAGGCAATAGTCATGACCTGAATCTTGATGCCCCATTGAGTTCCTTTGTGATAGTTCACTATTCTGAGTGGTCTCCTTGCATTTATGACTCTACCTGGTGTGCTGCTGCCCCCCAACAATTTACAATGGGGACACAGACTGTTGTTACAATGAGAGAAAGAAAAAGGAATTGAACAATTTTGTTGCCTGGAGTCAGGAATGTTTTTTTCCTGCGAGTGAAACTATAGTAGTACCGAGTTCAGTCTGTTGAGGTCATTGGTCAGGTGTATGGTAGATCTACGGGCGTCTTTCCATTGGAGCGTTTCCGTGTGCACATCCCCGCCATTTTTGGCAGTGTTGTTTTTGCTCCCATGTACAATACTGGTGTAACATCTGCCATTGTTCTCCGTGCGAGTGTTCCCCTCCTATTGTCTAGGAATAGGCCTAAGCAGCGACTTGACAATAGGGACAAAGAGATGAGAGAAACATGTCGATCTATCTGCCACTGTGTTTCCCAAACAATATTAAGGGGGATATAGTGACCCACAGCAGAAACACTGACAGAGTAACACGTGTATGCCTACTACTAGGTAAGGCCTAAGTCATTGTTAATGAAAAACTGTGATCAAAGCAGGCACGGATCCAGAGGGGGGCGGAAGGGACGTACGCCCCCCCCCTATTTTTGGCAGAGCAATGATTTTTTTTGGAAGAAAAATTCAATCACATAAAAAATTCGAGTATTTTGTTCTCAGATGCCAGGAAAATGCATCTAAAAGCACTTAAATTGTCAAATTTTCCTGGGGGAGGGCCCCCAGACCCCCCGTTTCGGCTTCCTGCTTTCGTTGTCTGCCGACTCCGTCGACCCCCGCCCCCCCTTTCTGTCAACCCTGGATCCGTGCCTGCAAAGTTCTTTTTATTTCACAAATATATGCTGAGGGTGTCAAAAATTGTCTTCGCCTTCATTTTTCTCATTTGCTGTACAACTTTTATACCAACTTTGTGTTAGGCAATGTAGAAAAAAGTTGGTTAGCATCCCCTCTCGCCATTGAAATCATCCCCTCCTCAAAATTATTTTTTATTTTTTATTTTCAAAACATCTTTAAAAAAACACCAAAAGAGTGATAAAAGTGCAGGTTGGGATGCTCAGGTCTAAATAAAACAACCAAGGTTGTAAAACAACACAGTTTTAAAAGATAGAAACAAGTAGTTTTCATTTCAATTCATACCTATTACATTTGGAATTTCCCTCAGGTTGCCATGGTTACCATGATAACATGCATCTCAAACTCAATAAAAAATTTAAAATAAACCTCTCGCCCTCCTCAGAAAATTTAGAGGGGAAGGATGCTAACCAACTATTTTCTTTACATGGCCTTATGACAAAAATATAAACGAACCACCAACGCCCACTCATTAGGGACAAAGAATAATTTCGGCGGGAAACCATGGTTGTTACACCCATCTGGTGCTCACCAGTCTATCTGGCCTGACGGCCATCTAGCCTGGTTCGAATCCATCACATTTCCCGTTTCTGAGGGGTTGAGAGCCTCAGCCAATCATCGGGGCGCGAAGGAAAATCGACGTGCCAATCAAAATCCATGTTACAAATTCGAGCGTGAAGAGCAAAGAAAGTGTCCAACGGTGATTTGTTTCGCGAGTTCTGATTGGCTCGGAGGCGGGGTCAAGTAGGGGTCAGGTTCATTAATAATTTATGCATTAACGGAAAAGATGACATGATTCGGACAAGGCTAAAGACGGAGTCGATAGCCTTGTTTGGACAAGATGGTTACACCTGGCAACAAAGGTTGTTTGAGGTAATTGACCACTAGGGAGTTTTCGCAAAGCCCCCGAAACGCCAACGCGAACGCCAAACCCATTGTTCGATGCCACGAAGAGAGCACCGAACACAAGGATAGACGTTCGCGTTGGCGTTTCGGGGGCTTTGCGAAAACTCGCTATTATTCGCCAGCCGCGCGAATGACGTCGATTGGCGGGAGTTGTGTGTTTACGATGTCGAAAACAAGGTGCTTCGAAATTTGCCGGGAATTGTAAAACCGTTCCTTGTTTGATGCGATCGAAAATAGAGGGTTTTTAGCCGTTTCCTCGATTAATCACGTTTGGTGAGTTGAAATGATTACTTTCACATGTCTGATCATCCTTTTCCTGATTTCGTCTCATTGCTGCGGCCATTAGCCATTTTTTCGTTGATCTCAGGCCGTCCTGCATATTTCACCAACGAGCCTGACCAGGATCATCATGGTCAGGCTCATGATGATGATGCTGACCATCAGACCATGCATGCTGACGCGTGTCTGTGTCTTCATCATGTTCATGGATATGGGCATACCACAGGCACCTCTGTGAGAGTCGTCAGTAGGGTTAGGGTTAGGCCTAACTAGGGTCAAGGCTAGGATTAGGTATAGGGGCTACGTAGGGAGGTCCCTAGTATAGGCCCCTAGGCCTAGGCTAGCCTAATAGGCCTATATTAATATATACTCCCTACTTTTAGCCCCCTAACCCTAACCCTAGCCTTGACCCTTAGTTAACCCTAACCCTACTGACGACTCTCAGAGGTGCCTCTGTGGGCATACAATGATTGTGGCTTTACAATTTCATGCTTCATAGTACAGTGGAACCTCCCTTTAAACGGACACCTCTGCCAGGAGGACAACTCTCTAATAATCAGGACACCAATGTTCAGTCCCAAACTGGCCATTTCTATTCATTTCAACCTCTGTAATCAGGACACTTCTCAATGAGGAACCGGCGTGCCGTTTATCCCGCCAGGTCGGCGCAGCGATCGATGTGACCGAACCGACGTCATTGACGTCGTTTTATGTGCTGACGTTGCGTCATGAAAAAATCTGCTGTACATTTTTCTACAGGAAAAAATGAGATATGACGTTGCCGTTATCGCCATCCTACCTCTTTATTTTAAGGGAAAAAGCAAAGAAATTGCAGAAATTTTCATCCGCGACAAGATGGTGTAAATTTTGATGTCATGCGACCGAAAAAATAGGGTTTATTTCACGCCAGAAGTTAATGGAAATGACTGGAAATCACGTTGAAAAAAGAAACTTCGGTCTCATCGATCGCAGCGCCACGTCGTGACGTTAGTTCGTCCGGTTCCTCATTAAGGACAGCATTTATCAATATCAGTCCTGAAGGTGTCCTTAATAGAGAGGTTCGACTGTATTTTTCAGTGCCCCCGTTTGCTAATGCCCCAACAAAAGGTTGACCGATTAAGCCGCAACGTGACAATGGGGGAACGCACTACGTGTCTTTCTGTTCTTGAATGTCCCCACAGGGCAGCACCAGTAGCGCCCCGTGATCGTTAGACTGGTGCCCGGTCCAATGCAACTCACTCACGATATTCACGTCAGTACATATCACCGACAATAGGTGGCAGCACCGCAGGCGTCGCATGGATAGAGAACCAGTGAGCGAGTGTTTACAACTTGGACGTCCAGCTCCTTTAACTTACCATTCCTGGTACGGTGACAGGGTCCCCGCCAGAGGGTACTTTGGGTACAAATATAGTACCCTAAAGAAATTTGAGGGTACGATATAGTACCCTGAAATAATCACTTCAGTAATGTTTTTTCTTAAATTTGTTACATTTCAAATGCAACTTTCATGCAGAAGGAAGACTAATTTTGCATTTTGGAGTGTAAAAAATGACTCTGGAGGCCATTATTAACAGAAAAAAATTTTTTTTTAAAAATTTTTTTTAAATTTTTTTTCTCCCCCCCCCCAGGTCGTACCCTGGAAAAAAATCCTGGCGGAAACCCTGGGTGAATCTCGGGGATGGCGATGGGTCCATATCTGATCACATCATCCCCATCTAAAAAATGGTTGCAAAAGGATTGTAAGGAAAAAATGACCATCAACTTATGGTTGAAGAAGTTGAACCATGAATGAACTGCGGACAAATAAGAGAAGTTTTTTTACCATGAACTTCACTGTTATTTGGCCGCAGTCCATGGGATGGTTCATTTTTACTGGGAACAACAACAGTAGGCCTAGGCCTAACCAGCTAACACAATGCACTGCTCTGGTTAACACTAACAGGTTACTTTGTTTCATGGTTTAAACATGTTAGACTTATGGTAGTGTCCCACTGGCGACTTTTGCCCACGACAAGGGGCGAATCTGAAGACTGCGATATACCCTCGACAAGCTGCGATATTTAGCATTATACGTAGTTTTTGGCGAGTTGTCAATTTGTCGCTGATTCGTCAAACACTCGCAGGCCCAGACGAAGTTTAGTCGTGCTTGGTCGTAGATAAACGTAGATGCTCGTGGTTTCTTCGCACATTACTCGTAGCTAGTCGCAGACTGTCGTAGATAGTCGAGGTTACTCTTCAAGACCTACGATTCTGTACGACTATGTACGACATGGGTGCGACTATATACGAGATAACTTCGACTGACTGCGAATGAAATTTTGTCGCAGGCAAATTTTGAACATTTTGAAAATTTTTCTGCGAGCCAGCGAATCACTGCGAACATAGACGACAGTCTACGAACAGTTACGAAATGCTACGATTTTTTCATTCGTCCCTTGTCGCAGGCCAAAATTCGCCAGTGGGACACTAGTATAAGGGCTCTGTGGTACTACATGTACATGACGTAGGATTCTTATTTTCCCTTTATTCTCACATAATCTTTATCTCTACCTTTGACTTCAAAGAAAAATCACCCAAGAGTGGTAAAATTTCAAGTCTTTTTGCTTCCCTATCACATGTATCAATGTCATTGTGCAGATGATTGTGGATTTGATGTGGGTTGGCTATCCAGAAAATATGTCCTGCACAATGATGTCATGCGGGTCAAATGATCATATCTCGACATCTGATTGGTCCACAGTGGTTTGTTTACAAACAATAGCAACATGTGCTCTGGTGTAATACATGTACCTACCAATGTCTAGCGTACTACAGTATCTTAGTAAGAAAAAATAAAATTTTCTTCCGACCGTCCGACCCTGAAATTTATTTTGGATGCCACCAGCAACACAACATTTGTTCTGATAGGCCTTATCTTTTGGCCTATTTGTTGGAGAGGTGTGTTTATTGGAATTGGCATCTGGCCAGATTGAATGAGAGAATCAAGTTGCAATCTGAACGTCAGAGACCGATTCGTGCCAACATCGTATCTCTGATGTATCTGACAGCGCCATCTTGCCCCGGGATCTACTTCTTCGGTCATGCTCAACAAGACTGTTCAAATCTATCGATCTGAATGATCAAAGTTACCAATTAGGGGTTGTGAGTGTTGCTACACATAGAAATATGAGTTGAAGCATGTTACCTTACCTGATGAAGGGTCACTCAGGCTATAGCAGCAGGTTGAACTTCTCAAGTGGTGAAGTGAAGGCTGGTCGGCCATTTTGTTTCGACATTGTAACGTTGTCCATCCTCGGTGTTATTACTGCCTAAAATGTGCCTTAATCCATTGAATAACTTCAGATTCTACAATAAATAAAATTATCCCACCGATATAATGCGCAAAGAACCCATTTATACGTGAAAAAGTATCAGCATTGGTCTGCACTATATCATCAAGTGCGGAAGGTTACGGTCAATGTCACAGACGACCCACTCACCGCGGCGAATCACTGAATTATCTCGTGATTTGCGAGATGATTACTACGCCGAGGCTCCTATATACAGTCGAGGTAGGTTACGATGGCCGCCCGAATGTAGCCGAGTACCTCCGAAGATGACGTCGATTGAATCAAGTTGGTCTGACTCGATAAATGAAAAATATTGTTCACGCCAATGCTCAGAAATGTGTCAGAATTTGAAGTATGTAATTTGTAAATTACTTTGGTTTTGGTCCTACTTGTTGTCATATTTGTGTTGTGATTGAATCTGTACCACAACACAGCCAGGTACAATTCAGCCTCTGATACATGTATCTGACTGTTCAGGTCGTATTCTGATTATCATACTCATTACTGACTATGTTACTCACTCCCAAGACAGGAAGTGCAGTTACATCTTTGGTTGCTATACCCACTGCACTGGCTACATGTAGTTCTGTGGCCTAAATTAGTAAACGGAACAAAATAATTTGGATTGAAAGTCCCCACCCTCAGTCTTTCATGAACTCAAAACAGAATATTTATTTGAATAAAAAACAGATTGTTTGCAATAATTTTTTTATCATGAATTACTAAGTATGTTTCATAAATCAGATTTTTGATTTCATTTTGCGTTATTCAGAGTCTTCGCCAGAAATTTTTGGGAGGGTACTAATTTCTTCGAAATCAACAAAAAAAACCCATGAAATTTTAAGAAAATGTCCCTTTTCTGTTCCTTTGAGGGCACTACCATATAACCCTTAGTACCCTCTGGCGGAAGCAGTTATTTACCGGTGTTCATTGACAGTGCCTAGAAAAAGAGATTTGGGCCTACTTTCAAAAAAATTTTATTTTAATATTTCAATTAACATTATGTGTATTACATGATGTACTGTTTAGTGTGTAGCAATGTTTTGAAAAGACTTGAAATTTTACCACTCTTGGGTGATTTTTCTTGTGCTCCAAGGTTCTGAAACATTCAGTTGACGTCACTCAATGAATGTTCGAATGTTCCATTCATAAACCATGTGGTAGCCATGCCGTGTGTTTCACAACTATAAACCACATTTCATATTGGAATTTAGACGTGAATTTTGGCGGCTTTTTCAGTTTGTGAAAATGTTCTGATATTTAGATACTTTGTTTCTCATTTGGACGTTATCCGAATTATTCACGTGGCTTGTTTTCAGTCAATTTATCACAGGTATTCTCTCACACGTGGCATGGCAATGTGCCAGACATACCAGACAGCACATCCGCCATTTCCATACACTGTAGCCGTGTATGGAGTGGCGATAACGTCTGGTTTTGCCATGGATTTTGGCCGAAGAGCTGGCCGAGTGAACAGGGGAGGACACTCTTCAAGCCAGACACTATAGACAGATGGGTTCAGTGTTTCCGCCAGAGGGTACGCAGGGTACGCAGTGAGTACCCTCAAAGGAACAGAAAAGGGCTATTTTCTTTAATTTCCTGGGGTTTTTTGCTGATTTTGAAGAGCTGCATACCCTCAAAAATATTTCTGGCAGAAACCCTGGGGTTATAATCGACGAGCATAGTCTCGGTCACCCAGCCGCTGTTTCGAATCTGGGGAACCGTAGCAGTAAGTAGTGTGGCTGGCTGCGCAAGACTATACACAGCATTGGGGATTCCCCAAGGGGATTCCCAAAACCTCGATGCAGGATAATGCTATAATATGTGGTTCTATGGTTCTATACACTACGCACGCCTGTAGATGAGGTTGCACTATATTTCGGCCGAACTGGGGAGTGAGTAGCGGTGCATAGTGTGCGGCTTTCAATAGCGTGGGTTTTTATGGGCGGTTATTACCGCAAATAATAAGACAAGAGAAAGACATCTGTAACTGAGCAGAAAAGGAGTATGGATATTTCGACAGTCATTTTTTCGACAGTCAACAGTCAACAGTCAACAGTCATTTTTTAGGATTGTAGGCCTATGCAAGTTTTCATAATAATAGAAGGCTGTATCAAAAGAGCAAAACGACAAAACAACGAAATGACAAAACGAAATGATCGACTACTTTGTACTAAGACAGCCGTAAACAATTTATAGGATGATTAAGAGGCTGAATGTATCTTCAGAAACAGGTCATAGGTGTCAAGTGGTTTTAGGCCTAGATCTATACCGATATTCCTGTGAATAGGATTCATGTACATGTATACACTGTGGGCATCCTGGTGATCTGGGTAGAATTCAGCCTCGGCTTGTGACCTGAAGTGAGACACTTTACTGGTTCTGCATCTGGTTGGGCTAGGGAGCAATTTGTGATCAATGTTTTACTTAGGAAAATCAGGGGCTTATCTTTTTGCAGTACAGGGCTAAAAGTCACTCTTCTTACATCCCAGTGAAAACTGTCACCTTACACCCACAGCAAAAGATCATACCAATCTAATGTTAGGCTTAACATAGGCCTATGGTAGCCGATATGTGATTCAACCAGTCCTCCTTGACCCTTTATCATGATTCTACATACTGAAATTACGTTTGAATACTACTTGTGGTATTATCTTGTATGGATAGGTAAAATCACTGTTTAACGGATTTCGATGGTGGACGTACTTTATGGTGATTTTATTTTTCAATCACTTGTAGACCCAANACATTTTCTGAGATCTGTTGATTAAAAGCAACCCCGTTTAAATCCGACCAAAAATAACCGTTTGGACCCTTTTCTCTGAGGGTAACTCTTCCATTTTGGACCCTTGTGCATGGTTATTCACTGGTTACTGACACAGCCCATCATTTTATAGCTGGGTCTTGCCCCCCTCTTCGTTTTATAGTTGTGGGGATCTTCGTTTTATAGTTGGGCCTTCCATTCTATAGTTGTGGGGATCTTCGTTTTATAGTTCAGGGCCTTCCATCTTCTGTCTTCAGTCTTTGGTCTTTGGTTTATAGACACCCCACAGCGCCCCCTGTTATCCTAATTCGTGCTGAGGCATGATGGGATATCTCCATGCACTAACAACCAATCAAATTCGACCTCGTTACAATTTGTCTTGACGGGGATATAAGGCCTTTTTAAAGGGTAGGTTATTTAAAGGTTATTAAAATAACCTTTAACTGCCAGTCTGAGAGGACAAAGGGGACGCTAAAAAGGAACAAACAGCTTCTCGTTTGGTCTTTTGTTTCTAGCATCTGGGGTGTTTGTGTTTTCAGAGGTGTTAGGTCTTTGCTTTCTAGTCACCCTTGATCACCTGCTGAAAGAAATATTGAAATAAATTTTTCAAATAGTCACGTGAATGTTGAATTTTTTTTCTCAAGATTTTGAAAGAAATTTTGTATTTCAAAGGGTTGAATAAATTCCACTTTGGCGTGCCATAGAAACGCACATACATCAGCGCCCCCTAGTGTCTTTTTCATGAACACACTTAGTTGTCGCCACCTGGTGTCCTTTTCAAGTACACAAAAACATTTCACAACATAAACTTAGTTGTCGCCACCTGGTGTCCTTTTCAAGTACACAAAAACATTTCACAACATAAACTTAGTTGTCGCCATCTGGTGTCCTTTTCAAGCATACAAAAATAGTTTATCAGACTTAAACTTAGTTGTTCTCACTTACTGTCCTTTTCATGCACTTACAATTTAATTGCTTAAAGTAACTATCTTTTCTGCTCAGTTACAGATGTCTTTCTCTTGTCTTATTATTTGCGGTAATAACCGCCCATAGGTTTTCTCTGGGCACTCCGGTTTCCTTCTGCTGTTCACCTGACCTACATAACATCTACATGTAACTGGATTTTATACCAGGTGTACAGTGTTACTGTTACACTACACTACAGGTACTTTGTATAGAACCAATAAATGATGGTGTAGTGGGAGTGTGAAGGTAAAAAAATGAATTCTTAGGCCTAAAATCCAAGGATTTTTGATTTTTTAAGGGTAGCACGGGCAAGAGCAGGGTATCGACGGCAATCACTGTCGATGAATTTATTCACTTTTTTGACGATGTTTGATGACTTTGCGCCTGTATTTTTTCCCGAAATGGCTTTGAGCATGCGGGCGGTAAAAAAACAAAGCCTTCACCGCATTTGCAAAAAAATTTTTTTCAAATATTTTAAACAAGCGGATGCAAAATTTTTTTTTCACTTTTGCCGTTGGGATTTTAGGCATGAGGGAAATCCGTTAAACAATGGCCTAATTAGTTCTTTCCGGAAGTTATTTACATGCACATCGGAGTTTCTTGATTGTGATTGGCTGCTGAATTGGTTCATTCACGCTAGTTCTCAGAAAGTCATGAACTTTTCGTTGAAGTCTTGCCATGGGGATGCAGGTTATAATTATCAACATCAATCACAGGTTTTTTCTCTCAAGCTCGTTCATTTATATATCATGGTTTTCCTAGTAAGTTCAGGTTGAACAGTCATACCATCGCTCTCAAGTCATGCAAGTGGACAATAGCTCACGGTGAGGAACTGGAGGGAAACCTTTATTTTGATTTCTGTGTGGTTATCATTCTGCTCAGGGGGAACATCCAGGATTCTGGTATAAGGGGGGCACTGAAGGCCACAGGCGGACTGATGAAGGCGAGTGGTGACGTTGCGAAATGACGGTGGGGGGTCTGGGCATTCTCCCCCAGAATACTCCTATCTCTACCTTGAGCCCCGGAAGTTGCCAGGCTGTCCCTTTTCAAATCTATTTCCGAAGTCAAACAGTCTCGCACACACCAAATAGGTCACATGCATTCTTCCATGATACTGCCTTGTGCTCAACTAAAGTTCAAATTCAAAATGCCATCATTCCTATTTATAGCCATCATTCCTATTTATAGACTGACCAATCCTAGGTTGATTATGTAGGTCATCCTGCTTCTGATTGGTCAAAGTCAACAGTCTTTTGAAATGGAATTTGAAAAGGGACACCCTGCCAACTTCCAGGTCTCAAGGTAGAGATGGGAGTATACCGGTACATGTATTTTGAAATCGAGAAGGCCGTTTTGCGATTTCCCAGCAACTGAGGGACAAATTACAAGGCAATTCTGTGGCATTTTGAAAAAGGGCAATTTTTCTAACATCTAACGTTTGTCACTGAAAAATGGGGGGCAGAGGCCGGGTGTGCCCCCTGGATCCGCGTCTGCTGCTGATAGTTTATCGTTGCTGACGTTGAGTGATTGTCATCATTTAATTAGCGGATCTCGGCCGCTGATCTTAGGTTATTTCCTTTTCTCCACTCAACTACATCTTTCGGAATACATGTATGTACGTAAGTGCCAGCTTGGCCAGTTTTCTCAGGGTAGTTATTAAGTACGGAACGGAACGGAACGGAATCGTCGTTGCAAACGGAATGTAAAATACGGACTGACCCTGAAACTGGAACGGAACAAAGTTAACTTTCATTTTATTTCAAATGGACAGTGCCGTGCTGTTATAATGGTTCGTTCTATCATGTTTGTGGTGAGCTCAACTCTACATGTATGTAATGGTCTTGCCAATATCTTTGTTGGTGTAGTGCTTTTGTTGTGGTGGGTTCGATTCTATTTTGGGGTTGGGGTAGGCCTAGTACTGTTGGTGATCGGTTCACTTTTTGGGTAGCCATAAATTAGTGTAATTCGGATAAGACAATTCTTTAGTTGTGCGGGTTCGATTCTTTTA
This sequence comes from Notospermus geniculatus, assembly GCA_002633025.1. NCBI lineage: Eukaryota > Metazoa > Nemertea > Pilidiophora > Heteronemertea > Lineidae > Notospermus > Notospermus geniculatus. Next base: position 254,920 of record NMRB01000444.1, on the reverse strand, counting down.
CCGGTCACTCTGGTGGGGTAGTGCTTTAGTGGTTGGTTCGATTCTATTCTATGGTTATTGGGATGGGGTAGGCCTTCCCTACCAGAGTGACCGCCAAAACTCTAGAATCAAATCAACCACTGATATAAGCAATACACCACCCCAATGGCAAAAAGGAACTCCATATTAAAGGAGCTCGACGTCCAAGTTGTAAACAAACTGGTTTGTTTACAAACAGTGGCCAGCAAACTAGTTTTATTCCTTCGTGAAGGTGGCAGTCACCAGTAGCGCCCCGTGATCGTAGACTGGTGCCCGGTCCAATGCAACTCACTCACGATATTCACGTCAGTACAAATCACCGACAATAGGTGGCAGCACCGCAGGCGTCGCGTGGATAGAGAACCAGTGAGTGAGTGTTTACAACTTGGACGTCCAGCTCCTTTAAGAAGCAATGTCTTTCACCTTAGAAACCCGATTTCTATTTTCATATTCCATATTAACCCCAATGTAGAATCGAACCCACCACAAAAGCACTGCCCCAAAAAAGTAAACGGCACAACCCAAAGAATCCATATATGGTATCTACAAGAATCTAGCTTAATACCAAAATGACAGAATGAACCCAACATCACAGCACAGCGCCATCCAAAAGATTAGCTCTGTTCCGTTCCAGTTTCAGGGTCAGTCCGTATTTTACATTCCGTTTGCAACCACGATTCCGTTCCGTTCCGTTCCGTACTTAATAACTACCCGTTTTCTCATCTTTCTTTGCTTGTATCCTGGGGCCTGTTTCATAAAGCGACTTTAAGCTAATTATGGTACCTTTAACCAAATGGAAAATGCCTTGAAGTTAATAAAAATAATGGGGCCATCAGCTTAAAGTCACTTTATGAAACAGGCCCCTGATCAGTAAACTGGCCAGTTCTGGAACTTGTTCTGAGAGGTGTCAAAGCTTTTCAGGCCCCCTCCATGCCCTTCAGGTGGTTCACCTTCCTCATCATCTTCATGATTCTCCCTACACTACACGGGAGTCACTCCTCCACTCATGACAGCATCAATAGGAGCAGTCAGCCGCGCATATTGCTAACAGATGGCAGCACAGTCTTAGCGGACCAAATGTACAGGAAATCTATTATGATCGCTGCTCGATCGATAATGACTGGGTCCGCTAGATGCATTGAATTGGGCCCTAGTGACACCTAGTGGTCAACTCGCTGACAGCTCCTATTCATTTCTTTAATTTTTCCTGGTTTACAATAATATTAAAACACACCAAACTGAATTTTAACATTCAATATTTCATTTTCAGATTGAATTTGTTCAAAGAATAATTTCTAACAATGGCAATGGTTCAGAACCAAACATCAACCCCGAATGTTTCTTCGGTGGATGCTGGGGCCCTTGAAATGGATGCATGCATTGAAGCGCTTGTGACAGCAGGCCATGACAGTCCTCCTTATGAGACTACTAGTACTGAGTTGAAGAAGGGTATTGGCTCGCAGGCTACTTTCAAAACAGGTATCAGGAATGACAAAGAGGAGTGCAAGATCATGATCGAAAACGGTGAGTTTGAAGTGTAGTTTTTTATCAGGGATATGAGATTTTTCCTGATTTATCAGGAATTCCTGATTTTTGGTCTGCGAAATATGCGTACCTGATTATGGTCCCCAGACTTACCAGTCGGGAACATAGGGCCGATCGGCCGATCACCAGCTGATCGGACAATTGGCGGTAGAACGAGCTGCAAAATCTCATTATCATAAATCGCAGCTAGAACGGCCGTTGGTGTCACAGGTCGAAGTGCCGACATTCTGGAAGACCTACCCTCACTTTTATCCACTTAACAGTTAAATTAAGTCAATTCCAACATTCTAAAAGAATAATTACTCATAGAAACATTCATATCACTAAAAAAATGTCTTTCAAACACTCTAGAGAGGGCACTTATATACATTTTCCTCTCTAAAATCAGCAGACGAATTTATTCAAATGCAGTTTTTTTCATACACAAGCGATAAATTGCCGTCTTCCTGTTTCCAACGTTATCTGCATGCGGATACGTGTATTTGTTTGCGGAAAGTCCATTCTGTGAAAACCGCCGGTAGATCTAGGCGTTGCCTGTCGATCGGTTGGTGCAAAAATCGGCCGTTCTGCCGCTAATCGCCCGATCGAGCGGTGATCGGCCGATCGGCCCTATGTTCCCGACTG